>CP139502.1:212554071-212795766 GCA_021014915.2 Artemisia tridentata subsp. tridentata
AATATCTTGGACTAGCTCATGGTACGACTAGTCGAAAGATCAAATCAAAAGATGTTGACATCACTCCAAACCAAGTCCTTCTCAAGGAGCTACGCAAAGACATGAGACGTTGGGAAGAACTCATTCGTGAGAATGCGTTTGGTACCAGTGGTCACCGTGATCATGTCACGGCGAGCATACTCCACATGTTGTATTGTATCGTTGCTGAAAAGCCGTACAATTTGGCATATCTCTTTGTCTACCGTATCATGTCCGCCAAAAACACTCGTAATGCAAATCTTCCGTATGGCATGTTTCTCACCCGTCTCTACAATGATATCATGGAACACTATCCACAGCTTCGGAGTCCACTCTATGAGTCTGTTCTACCGGTCCTCAATCCACTTGTTCGTGTCCGTGCTCGTCGCTCCCGAAGTGACAAAGGAAAATCTCGTAAATCTGTCTCACTTCCACCTCGTGGCTCCACATCACATCAAGGAGACGATGATGATGATGATGAGGAGGAGGAGGGCACAACACGTGCTAGTACCCCATCACCTAGGACCTTCGTTCAAAATCTTCCGGATCTTGATTATACTGAGTATCAAGTCCCTTCTCCTTCCGAACGAACAGACGAACTGCTATATGAAAGACAAACCGAACTACTCAACACCACACACCAGATGCGTCAAGAAGTACGAGGCGGCTTCAAGTCCATTGGAAAGTCACTTGGAAAGTTGTTTGGGAAAAAGAAGAAATAAACATATTTGATGAATGTTTAGTTGATTTTTATTAGACACTTATATGTAGTACTAGTATATTGACACTTGCTTGCTATGGCTTTTATCTTGTTAGTTGATAAACTTATTAGAACCTAGCTACTAGTTTATTTGAAATTATATGACTATGCTTCTAATATAATTGTTTTATGATATTGTTTTAAATGTGCAATTGATAATATTTAATCATTCTTGATGTACATGATCCAAATGGAACTTGCTGCAAAGACACCTTAAAAATAACCTTTTTCTGGAAATTTTTCAAATTGGGTCGCCTGGGAAATCACCAGATGGGCGGCCCCCTTAATTCCTTAGGCGGTCCCCTTAATTTTTAAGGGGGCCGTCCAACAATTAAGGGGACCGGTCATCTGGACAGTAAATTTTACTGTTTTCTTTTGCATCTTGTGACCACTTTTACCTAGCCCCAGCTACCATTACCCTTAATGCACGAACTGGACTTGGAATATTACCACAAAACCTCCACAATTTGCCTAAATCAACCACATTCTCCCTATATAAAAACCCTCCTTACAATTACCTTTCACTTCATCAACCATCACCTTCATCAAACACCCATTTTCATCCACAATGCTATCACCAAAATCCTCCATCTCTAAGACCTCAAGGAAACAAAGACTTGTTATCATACCACCAAAACAACCTTTCATATACCTAACCCAAGATGACATCAAAACTCCATCACCACCACCTCAAAATTCATCCCCAAGTGCACCAAATGCACCATCAAAAACACCTTCCACCCATGGAGCTTTATCTTCCTCCATTCCCTCCACCTCATCCATAAATGACTACATCCACACTCACCTAACATCATCACCAAGAGCATCATCACCACAATCCACTCAAGAACCTTCATACACCCAACTTGCCATTTCCCTATCACCCATCACACCTCTTGATGCTCACTTTTCACCATCACCAACCCCACCACCATTCTTTCCTATACCTTGGGCAATGCTTGAAGCCCATGGTGATAATTGTCTTTGTTGCGTCCATAACCGGACCTTAATTTTTGGTCTTAGAGATGAGATACACTACATGTTTTCATCTCTTGAACACATGATTGCCAACCCACAACCACCACCTCCTCCACCTCCTTCACCTCCTTCACCCACTACACCACCACCACCTCCATTTTCACCCAATTAAGCATATGCAATGCTTAAAAATAATTTTTCAAACCCTTCTTGCAAGCAAGCTCCATGGAAGACCATGTACCTCTAAGATGATTATGTAGTTTCATTAGTAGTTTTTTGTTTGTATGCTTGCATGCTTCATGTTGTAATCTTTTGGTTGTGTACTTATCCACAACACCTTTATTAAATGAATTATCTTATTCTATATGCTTCCTTATTGTTGTTACATATACTTGTGCTTCTAACATTTTTTTTTGCAAGCGTTCCATAGCTCGTTTCCTTGGTGCCCCCAAATGAGGGGGAGTACACATCAAGGGGGAGTTCTCGTCCCGACAAATTTAGTTTCTAAAACTTGTCGGCTTAACCTTTTTGATTCTACAAAAAGGGGGAGAAATAGATGTAAACTCACTAAATACTTGTCTAAAAACTAATTTCTAGATTTAATGAGTTTAGATTTTGTAATCATCAAAAAGGGGAGAATTGTTGATATAAATATTGCCTAAACACGTTATTAATATTTTTCGATATCTCTACGTTTTGATAATCACAAAATGTAAAATCATTAATCGGAAAATTATGACGTAAACAAGTATTTAGTTGTAAATATCTATTTCTACAACTCAAATCACTTAAGGTATGAATGAACTAATGCTTAATGCATTATATGATCAAAGGAACATTTTCTTAATAACTAGATTTTTTATAAAACATCAAAAACATTTTATATATTTTTGAAAAACATTTTTGGCATTAAATAAAAATATTTAATCTTTTAAAAAAATATGAATTCAAATTTTTAACCAAAATCAGTTAAAATGTTCCAGAAAAACCTTCCCCACAAAAGGACAAAATTGGCCAACGGACAGAAGGGGCGGCCCCCTTAATTTTACTAGGCGGCCGCCCCCTATTTAAGGGGACCGCCCCCGCTCCAGTAGACTTCCAGCTGTCCAATTTTTCTCCTATAAATACCAGTCTTCTCCTGGACTTTTACTCACCTTTTGCACACAAAAACTTTCTGTTTTAAATCACATTTCATATCTTCAAAATCCTTTGATCATATAATCTTAAGCTTTGGTTTCTAAGTGATCCAAGCTTCCACCACCAAAAGTGCAAAAGAAGAACTCTACTTCAACTAGTGAAGAAGTGTTATTAATTACCTCATTCAATTGTGTTGTTGTGTAAAGTGTTGTGTAGTTGTGACAAGTAGATCTAAGTGTAATTACGTAGTTGTGTTGTAAATTAGTTGTGAATAAGTAGTTGTGAAGTAGTTGTGAAGAAGTAGTCGTGAAGAACTAGTCGTGAAGCCATTGTGAAGAAGTCGTGAAGAAGTCGTGAAGCCGTTGTGAAGAAGTCGTGATTAAGTCGTGTGGAAGTTGTGTATAAGTCGTGAGATTGGTTCTAGCTATGATTAGAACTCGACATCTAGCTTTGTGTCGTTAAGCCGGTGTAAGCTAAAGTTGTGTAAAGGTTTTCTCCGCCATAAGGGAGTTTGTTGACATAGTGATGAAAACTCTCGAGTAGGTGACTCGAGGAGTGGAGTAGGGCAAGGAAGGTGTCCTTGTAGCCGAACCACTATAAATCTCCGTGTTGTGGTTTGATCTTTCCATCTCTCTCTTTTATTTCATTACATTTACATTACTTGCATTACTTATCTATATTTGTTTATATATGTTCATATTGATCAAGAGTTGAATTCACATAAGATAGAATCGAAGTTTTTAAAAAGTAAACAAAAGTTTTTTTTTTCATAAATTAAAAAGACGTAAAACTATTCAACCCCCTTCTAGTTTTCCACACAAGTTTTAATATATAATTGGACATATCATTCGCGTTAATATTAGTTGTTTAATTTTATCGACCATTTTGTATAGTTCGGGTCCAGATAGGTTAAGCTCTTATGAGTCTAACATACCCTTCCGTCTCGTGTACCAAAGGGTCCATAATAATCCAAATAACTAATACCGTAAATCCAATACGTCCAATCCTTGTCCTCAATGTTACAACATTACAATATTATTCAAGTCCAATCGATAAATAAAAAGTATCCCATATGTGTTGCAAAAATTCCGAAACATCCCATATCGATAACAAACAAATAAATAATAAACGTCTAACCTCAATATAACACGACTCAACATTAAATAAATAATAAACAACGACAAATAATAAAAATACGACTCGACGAGAGTAGTTAAATAAACAACAAAACGAAAAGTAAATAACCTTGGCCGTGACTCGCCACGAGTCACGGCTCGAATCAATCCGAGTCGTTGAGACTCTCGGCCGCAAATACATCCAACACAAACACAACCATATCCACATTACTGAATCTTACTCTAACTTATACTAACTAAAAAAAATATCCAAACTACACTAGCAAATCCGAAACTGTGAACATAAATAATTCCAACGACAAAATCCAAAATCAAACACAACCCTCAAAACAACTGATCCTACTTAGTCTCAACTCGCCGTGAGTCACGGTTCGGCTATACGCCGACTTCCAAAACAGTGAACAACCAAACGAAACCAAATCAATATTAAACTCAAACAAAATATCATCACAACAAAAGAAATAGAACAAGGATATCAAAATAAGCAAACCCTCACCGAGTTGACTGAGTCACCGAGAATGGGAGATAAGGGTTTTTCCACACGAGGGTTTCACCATTTTACATCCATTTTATTTATAAATCGTTATTATTAAATCGGATTTAAAAAAATAATAATAAAAAAAATTAGGGTTTCAAAATATTAAAGAAAATAAGAAATAAGAGCGCGTGGGTGGGTTTTACCGAAAGAGAAGGTGGCTTGGGTGTGTGGTGGTGGCTCGGTGGTGATGGCAGCGACTGTGGTGACGCGTGAGGGTGGTTGTGGTGGGAGCCAAGGGCTCAAACTTTCCAGAAAGGGTTATAAACGGCCGATCTATCGATTCGGCTAAAAATATGACTCGCCGGAAAATATTCCGGTGGCCGGAATAATCGCCGGCAGTGGTGGTGGCCGGACGGTTGGGATCGCTGGCGGCTAGAGAGAGAGGGAAGAGAGAGATAGAATGAATAGTGAATGAGAGATTTATTAATTATGGGGGTATTTATATTTTTGATGAGGGGCCAAAATGAAAATGTGAGAATGAGGGGTGTGTAATGTAATATGGGGCAGAGGGACTGTTATTGCCATCTTGGCTGTTCTTTTGCAATAAACACTGCCGGACCCATTTGACATACCAAACGGACTCAAAAATTATCGAAACTTGCGCCATTGTTCACGAAATAATTTTTCCAATAAAAACGAGTATAAATATGCAATACTTTCAAAAATCAATATATTTGGCAAATACGATATGTTTTTTGCTTTCTAGGTTGTGCCGGTTCACTAATAGGGACAATATTCTCGTTTCTCGCAATATCTCTCATTTCTCAAGCCCAAATAAGTGTAATGAAAAGGTTAAGTTCTCAGGTAATGCAAAGTTTTAAAATAATTGGCTAGAAAGGTTTTGAAAAATTATCGGGTGTTACAGCACATACATCATATTAGGAAATCCGTCCCGGATTTCAGTTTAACTTATCGGTCCCGGTTTCGAAGAGGTGAGGGTATTTGCGTTTGAACTGGTCCTCGCGTTCCCAGGTGAATTCGGGTCCTCTCTTGGAGTTCCAGCGAACCTTCACAAGGGGAATTTGGTTCTTCTTCAGTCGTTTGATCTAACGCTCCATAATCTCTACCGGCTCTTCAATAAAGTTCAATTGTTCATCAACTTGAATCTCATCGAGTGGAATTACGGCTGTCTCATCGGACAAGCATTTCTTCAGATTGGACACGTGGAATACAGGGTGTACTCTACTGAGCTCGGGAGGCAATTCCAGTCTATAGGCTACAGGACCAACCCTGTTCAGAATCTTGAACGATATGATGTACCTTGGGTTCAGTTTTCCGTGCTTACCGAAAAGAATCACTCCTTTCCATGGTGAAACTTTTAAAATGACTCGATCCCCAACCTGAAACTCCAGGGGTTTACGTCTCACATCTGCGTAACTTTTCTGACGGTCTCGCGAGATCTTTAATCGGTCTTTAATCTGCACAATCTTTTCTGTGGTCTCACGAACAAGATCCAGTCCGAGGAGCTGAGCTTTTCCTACTTCAGCCCAACAAATGGGTGTTCGACATTTCCGGCCATACAATGCCTCAAACGGTGTAGCCTTAATATTTGCATGATAGCTGTTGTTGTATGAAAATTCAACCAAAGGCAAATGAGTATCCCACCCATTTCCAAAATCAATCACGCAGGCCCGGAGCATATCCTCCAATGTCTGAATCGTCCTCTCGCTTTGGCCGTCTGTCTGCGGGTGATATGCAATGCTCATGTCGAGGTTCATACCAAAAGCATCCTGTAGCGACTGCCAAAAATTTGAAGTAAACCTGCTGTCTCTGTCGGAGAAAATAGATATGGGAGCTCCATGTCTCGATACTAGCTCCTTCACGTAGAGCCTCGTCAACTTATCCATACTGTAATTCTCCTTGATCGGTAGAAAATGTGCTAATTTCGTTAATCGATCGACTATGACCCATATAGCGTTGAAACCAGTTGTAGTCCTTGGGAGTTTCGTGACAAAATCCATCGTGATCCGTTCCCATTTCCATTCGGGAATCTCAGGTTGTTGTAGGAGACCTGACGGTTTCTGATGTTCGGCCTTAACCTTTGCGCACGTCAAACACCTTCGAACATAATCAACAACTTCAGCTTTCATATTCGGCCACCAGTATAGTTCCTTGAGGTCATGATACATTTTGTCGGATCCTGGGTGAATAGAATACTTTGACTTATGAGACTCATGCATAATCAAGTCTCGCAGTCCTCCGTAACGTGGTACCCAGCTTCTTCCTTTAAAACATAATGTTCCGTCTGAACGCCTCTCAAACTTCTTCTGTATCATGCCATAAAGACTCTCACTCTGGAGATCTTCTTGTTTCACTGCTTCTTCTTAAGCACGGAGAATTTGAGTCGGAAGATTCGAATTGATGGTCCTAATTAAAGCTCGAACTCGTAGAGGTTTCAGTCGTTCCTTTCGGCTCAAGGCATCAGCCACAACGTTCGCCTTTCCTGGGTGATATCGGATTTCACAGTCGTAATCACTTAGAGTTTCTAACCATCGCCGTTGCCTCATATTCAGCTCCTTCTGATCTAAGATATGTTGAAGACTCTTGTGATCGGTGTACATGACATACTTCATTCCGTATAGGTAGTGCCTCCATATCTTGAGTGCAAAAACCACGGCACCCAACTCTAAATCATGCGTAGTATACTTTTCCTCGTGGGTCTTAAGTTATCCGGAAGCATATGCCATGAACTTCCCTCTCTGCATCAAAACTGCTCCTAACCCATGATATGATGCATCACAGTATACCACAAAATCCTCCACTCCGTCTGGCATCGCCAAAATCGGTGCACTACACAGTTTTCGCTTCAGAATTTGGAATGCTTCTTCTTCATCGTTTCTTATTCTTCTGAGTCAATGCAGTTAATGGTTTAGCAACCTTGGAGAATCCCTTAATGAATCTCCGGTAATACCCGGCTAATCCCAAAAATTGTCGGAACTCTGTAGCATTAGAAGGCGTTGGCCAATCCTCAATAGCTTTAATTTTTGCGGGGTCCACATGCAACCCTTTGTTGTCAATCACATGACCAAGAAATTGTACTCTGCGAATCCAAAATTCACACTTAGAGAATTTGGCGTACAATTGTTCTTCCTTGAGTAATTTGAGAATTGCCGTCAGATGCTGCTTGTGCTCTTCTTCATTCTTGGAGTAAATCAAGATATCGTCAATGAAGACTATGACAAACTTGTCCAAGTATGGTTTACACACTCGGCTCATGAGATCCATGAATACAGCCGGTGCATTTGTCAAACCAAATGGCATTAGCTTGAATTCATAGTGGCCATAGCGAGTCCTGAACGCAATTTTGGGAATATCCTCTTCCCGGACTCTAAGTTGGTGGTAACCTGACCTCAGATCTATCTTGGAGTAGTAATCTGACCCTTGCAACTGGTCAAACAAATCATCAATCCTCGGTAATGGGTAGCGATTCTTCACTGTCAGCTTGTTCAATTAGCAATAGTCAATGCACATTCTAAACGACCCATCTTTCTTCTTTACGAACAACACCGGTGCTCCCCACGGTGATGAACTAGGTCGAATGAAACCCTTATCCAACAACTCTTGCAACTGATTAGACAGTTCTCGCATTTTGGTAGGAGCGAGTCGATACGGTGCACGAGCCACGGGTGCAGCTCCTGGGACTAAATCAATTAGAAATTCCACTTGTTGAGCTGGTGGAAGTCCAGGTAGATCCTCAGGAAATACCTCAAGGAAATCACACACAATCGGGACGTCCTCGAGTCGCTTCTCTCCAGACTCTTTCTTGGACACTTGTGCTAAAAACGCATGACAGCCTTTCTCGATGTACTTCAGTGTCTTAATGCAGGAAATGATGTTCAGAAGGGTTCCACCACGGTCTTCACGGAAAACCAAAGTCTCGTCCTCAAGAGGGATATGAACAACTCGTTCACCGCAAATAATACTGGCTCGATGTTTGGACAACCAATCCATTCCCACAACTACGTCAAAACTTCCGAGTTCTATGGGCATGAGGTCGATGCTAAACGGGTGATCTAGGAGGTTTAGAGTACAGTCTCGGATTATAGTGCAAGTATTAACTAGGTTTCCATTAGCTAGTTCAATACTATAGTTGGTGTCGAGTTTTGTATGGGTGAGATTTAGGAATGGTGAAATCTTAAAGGATACAAAGCTCATATCAGCACAAGAATCGAATAAGACTTTAACATGAAGGTTGTTGAGTAGAAACGTACCGGTGACTACGTTCGGGTCATTCTGCTGTTCTCCAGTACCCATCACATATACTCTGCCATGAGCGCCTTCAGTTCTTCGTCCATTATTCTTTGGGCACTCGTTCTTGTAATGTCCACGTTCTCCACAACCAAAGCAAGTTGCAACCGGCTGTGCATTACTCCCTGTAGCCACAGCCTTTCCTCTACAGTTCTTAGCAGCATGACCAACCTTGTTGCATTTCTGACATCTCTCAGTGCAGGGTCCAGAATGATGTTGATTGCACTTGGCACAGTATAGTTGATTCCCAGCATATCCTCCCACTTGAGCTAGGGCAGCTACATATGCTTTGGCAGCCTCTTGGCATCGATTCTGCTGATTGTGGTGATTGTTATTGCGGTACTGGTTATTGTTGTTGTTTGGGTGATGGTTATGGTGAGAGTGATTGTTGTGGTTGTGGTTGTTGTAGTTGTTGTGGTTGTTGTTGTTGTTCCTCCTGAAATCATCCCACTTCCTCTTATGATCAAGGCTGTTACCCTTCTGAGAAGTTCCATTCTTGATTGCCTGGTCCATTAGTCGTTCAGCGATACGGATTGCATCGTCCAAAGACAGAGAATTGTATGACGTCACATTCCCTTCAATACAGGCCGGTAAACCTCCAATAAACTTCTCAAGCAGCTTCTCATTATCCGGCACCATATGGGCACAAAAGACTTTCAACTCTTGGAATCGACGGACATAGGTAGCAAGGTCAACACCTTTCACTGCCAGATAGTAGAATTCAGTATCCAATTTTCTCATATCACTGAGGGAGCAATACTTCTTCACCATCTCCCTCTTGAAATCCTCCCAAGACATCCTGTAAGCTCTCTCCAAACCGACATCACTGCGATATGCATTCCACCAGGACAAAGCATGCTCCACCAAGCTTCCTGCGGCATACTTTACCTTGCAGTCTTCGGGGCAGTTACTCAACAGAAACATGGATTCCATCTTTTCAAACCATTGTGTTAAGCCGACAGCTCCTTCTGCTCCCTTGAAAGTAGTGGGCTTGCAGCTCATGAATTCTTTGTAGGTACAGGAACGTTTCTCCGGAACAGGCTGCACTCCTGCTTGTTCAATGTTTACTTGCCCCACATTCGCTTGCCCAGCATTCTGATTACCAGCTCCTGCTAATCCGGCAACAGCCGCAGCTAAACCTTCTTCAATTAATTTCCAGATCGCAGCCGGGGTCATTCCCTTAGGCGGCATAATTTTATCAATCATTACAATGTACAACATTATAAGTAAGTGATTATATAACAGAATCATAACACAAAAGTAAATAACAATAACACATCATAATACAGCATCCATCCAACAGCATAGATAGTACATCACCAAATACTCCATAGATTCGATACTTGTTAATAGTCTTACAAAATTGCAAAACAGATACAAGTTTCATATCAAAATCTGCTAACTGATACTAATCAGTTTAGCATGTACACGGTAAACTACCACTACAACATCGAACTACTATAACTAAGATGCTCTCTAAACTCTACTGTTGATCTGCTCCCTGGGTAGCCAAAACATCCATGCTCTCATTAAAACGATAACGAGCCATCCTGTCGTAGTAAGTATGCCTCTGCATGGCATGAAGCTCCTCCCATAACTGCTGAACACTCTGATGGTAATGACGGTCAGTAATCTCAGTAAACACAGACCTAAGTTCCATACTCTCCACTAACCTCTCCATCTCAGTCATCCTCTTCTCAATCGACTCTAACCGCTCTTTAAACTCTGTACTGGCTGACTCTGTAGACCCTATTCTATATGCCTTCTCATGTAGGGCCAAATACAAGTCCTCTGTCGTCCTCCTGCTACTTCTCATCTCTCTCCTCAACTCTGATATCTCTGACTGATGTGTACCCAGGCGTCGGGACATGGACGCGTACCGACTCTGGCACCAAGTGATATCGCCTCTCAACTGACTCAACTCTGCTCGCAGCACTGCAGGAGTAACCCGGGTGCGGTGGAAGACTCGCCCACCTCAAAGGTAGGTGTCATCCCAGAAGATACAGCATGACCAAGAGCATCTGATGTGTCGGACTCATACGTGATATCTGAAACTGCTGGGGAGGGCGGCATGGGATGAATCTCCTGATCCTCATCCATCTGATCCTCGTCGTCATCATCATCGTCGTCGTCGTCGTCATCATCATCATCATCATCATCACTCATCTCCTCATCATCAGCATCCATCTCCTCATCATCATGAGGAGGCACATCAACAGGGGGCGGGTCCATTTCTGGACTCGGTGGTGCAATGGGGTGATCAACTGGTGCGTCTGGTAACTGACCGGGGGAAACTGACGAAGCCATAACACACTACATGGAGTATCGGGACAAGTATAAAAATTTCTAGCCAACAATGATTTCATATAAAAATGAAATAGTAATGAAAATCCAAACATACAGTAATAAAGTACTTACGAGTGAAGTGGCACGGAAGGCTGATGGCTATCGCTTTCGAAAAATGTTTTGACTCACACGAAAAATGTTTATAGTCGAGTATGATCTCGTTCTCTATAAACCTGGCTCTGATACCATTCTGTAACACCCCCAACTCGGAATATGGCAGCGGAACATAGTTAGGGGTATTACTCGAGGGGTAGTGAGTTAAAATCATAGATAAACGATCTCATAACGATACGTTTTCAATAAAACACCACATTCAAATACAAAGTTCAACCTTTAGAGTTCAAAAGACTCTTACACATTTAGCAGCGGAAAATGAAATAGTTTGCAGCGGAAAAATAAAGTAGTTTGCAGCGGAAATTAAGATAGAAATATCAAAACATAACCCACAGATAGCCATCCGGAACCTCCATCCCTTCCTCATGCACACTTCAGAAATCAATTACCTGAGATAAACATGCTAAAAAGTCAACACAAAGGTTGAGTGTAATCCATAGGTTTAATAAAATAATAGTTGAGCACAAGAATTTTAGTCTGGACGTCACATATTCAATCAGGATATCTTTCGTTTATTTTTGCTAAGCTCATGACACACAATACGTTAACCGGTACCAGTAATCCTGGCATAAGTCGACAGTAACCGCGGAATTTCATAATAATAACAATTGCCCCCAAGTAGGTATCTTGCCAAATACCTAGCTAACTCAAATATAGCACACCCGTGTTGCCTACCCGGTCAACAGGGATGGGATGGTCAATCTTATAGGCCTATATACTATAATCGCGCTCACCCACAGGTGATTAATGGTTCATGATCGAGGGACTTGCTTTTGGCAAGGAAGGTACTTAGCATTCATAGCGTCAATCAGGAAATAGCATACAAGTAAGCAATTGTGCTTAGAAAATAGTAAATAGCATGTATCTCCCCCACGGGATTTATAAACATTTAAAAGTGCACAAGTGGGGCTATGAATCACACCTTAGTCACAGAGAATACGAGATAAACAATCAGATGGTACGACACATCAAATGAACCTCAGCACAACCTAATCAATCAAATGGTATAACTCAGAAATAATACTTGAAATGATTTAATAATTAATACTCGTATAAAAGGTTTTAGTTTCAATGGCGTTCGAAAGAAAAGATATGTTTAAGTCTCGTGTGGAAGACAAGAAAGGTAGAGAAATAATAAGTCGGTGAATACAAACGAACACTCAAGGTAGACGAGGGAAGAAGAAGAAAGGAATATGAAAGAAAGAATGAAATCAGAAAGAGAATAAATAAACAAATAGACAACATCGATAAATAGTTTCGGCTTTTCCCCGCTTTCCCAAAATAGATGTTATAACCGCTAAAACATAAGAGCTTTGAAAAGGTTTTAGGACATTTAATAAATCATAAATAGTTTAAGTTTATAAAATATTTTATGAAATTTCGGCATGAAGTGCCCGTTTATAAGACGTTCCCAAGTCATACGACTTATTTGAATAATTTAATTATCGACAAGTTTTACAAGTTTTAATATATAATTGGACATATCATTCGCGTGAATATTAGTTGTTTAGTTTTATCGACCATTTTGTATAGTTCGGGTCCAGATAGGTTAAGCTCTTATGAGTCTAACGTACCCTTCCGTCTCGTGTACCAAAGGGTCCATAATAATCCAAATAACTAATACCGTAAATCCAATACGTCCAATCCTTGTCCTCAATGTTACAAAATTACAATATTATTCAAGTCCAATCGATAAATAAAAAGTATCCCATATGTGTTGCAAATATTCTGAAACATCCCATATCGATAACAAACAAATAAATAATAAACGTCTAACCTCAATATAACACGACTCAACATTAAATAAATAATAAACAATGAAAAATAATAAAAATATGACTCGACGAGAGTAGTTAAATAAACAACAAAACGAAAAGTAAATAACCTTGGCCGTGACTCGTCACGAGTCACAACTCGACTCAATCAGAGTCGTTGAGACTCTCGGCCGCAAATACATCCAACACAAACACAACCATATCCACATTACTTAATCTTACTCTAACTTATACTAACTAAAAAAAATATCCAAACTACACTAGCAAATCCGAAACTATGAACATAAATAATTCCAACGACAAAATCCAAAATGAAACACGACCCTCAAAACAACTGATCCTACTTAATCTCAACTCGCCGTGACTCACGGCTCGGCTATACGCCGACTGCCGAAACAGTGAACAACCAAACGGACCCAAATCAATATTAAACTCAAACAAAATATCATCACAACAAAAGAAATAGAACAAGGATATCAAAATAAGCAAACCCTCACCGAGTCAACCGAGTTGACTCAGTTAGTTGACCGAGTTGACTGAGTCACCGAGAATGGGAGAGAAGGGTTTTTCAACACGAGTGTTTCACCATTTTACATCCATTTTATTTATAAATCGTTATTATTAAATCGGATTTAATAAAAAAAAAAAAATAGGGTTTCAAAATATATGAAAATAAGAAATAAGAGCGCGTGGGTGGGTTTTACTGAAAGAGAAGGTGGCTTGGGTGTGTGGTGGTGGCTCGGTGGTGATGGCAGCGACGGTGGTGGCGCGTGAGGGTAGTTGTGGTGGGAGCCAAGGGCTCAAACTTTCCAGAAAGGGTTATAAACGGCCGATCTATCGATTCAGCTAAAAATATGACTCGCCGGAATATATTCCGGTGGCCGGAATAATCACCGGCTGTGGTGGTGGCTGGACGGTTGGGATCGCCGGCGGCTAGAGAGAGAGGGAAGAGAGAGATAAAATGAATAGTGAATGAGAGATTTATTAATTATGGGGGTATTTATATTTTTTATGAGGGGCCAAAATGAAAATGTGAGAATGAGAGGTGTGTAATGTAATATGGGGTGGAGGGACTGTTATTGCCATCTTGGCTATTCTTTTGCAATAAACACTGCGAGACCCATTTGACATACCAAACGGACTCGAAAATTAACGAAACTTACGCCATTGTTCACGAAATAATTTTTTCAATAAAAACAAGTATAAATATGCAATACTTTCAAAAATCAATATATTTGGCAAATACGATACGTTTTGTGCTTTCTAGGTTGTGCCGGTTCACTAATAGGGACAATATTCTCGTTTCTCGCAATATCTCTCGTTTCTCAAGCCCAAATAAGTGTAATGAAAAGTTTAAGTTCTCAAGTAATGCAAAGTTTTAAAATAATTGGCTAGAAAGGTTTTGGAAAATTACCGGGTGTTACAGTACTGCTGAGCCAAAAGATTCAACTGCTGGCTCAAGTCATACTACTGCTTCACAAATTGATTCTTTTGATATATTTGGAGCTGGTTTGCACAACATGCCAATCAACTATGAAGTTCGTTCTACTCCTCAAACTACAGTTCATAAGAATCATCCACTTGCTAATGTGATTGGAGATGTTCAGTCTGGAGTGAAGACTAGAAGACAGACACAAGATCCAGATCATCATGGTTTCCTCAGTGTTGTATATGAAGAAAAAGACCATGAAGATAAGAATGAATGTCTGTTTGTGTGTTTCCTATCACAAATAGAACCAAAGAATGTGCTCAAGGCATTAAAAGAATCAAGCTGGGTTGAAGCAATGTAAGAAGAACTGCTCCAATTCAAGATTCAGAAGGTTTGGGTTCTGGTTGATTTGCTAGGGGCATGAAGGTTATTGGTACCAAGTGGGTGTTCAGAAACAAGACATATGAAAGAGGTATAGTGATAAAGAACAAGGCAAAGCTTGTGGCTCAAGGCTATACTCAAGAAGAGGGAATTGATTATGAGAAAGTTTTTGCACCTGTTGCAAGGATTGAGGCAATAAGGCTTTTTCTAGCTTATGCTTCATTCATGGGTTTCATGGTCTACCAGATGGATGTGAAGAGTGCCTTTCTATATGGTACTATTGATGAGGAGGTATATGTTTCTCAACCTCCAGGTTTCATTGACCCTGATCATCTTAACAAAGTATACAAGGTGGTGAAAGCTCTCTATGGCTTGCATCAAGCTCCAAGAGCTTGGTATGGAACTCTGGCTAATTATCTATTGAAGAATGGGTTCCATAGGGGCAAGATTGATCAGACTCTTTTTATCAAAAAGAACTAGGGCGATATCTTATTGGTTCAAGTATATGTGGATGATATCATCTTTGGTTCTACCAAGAAGGAAATGTGCAAAGAGTTTGAAAAGTTGATGAAGGATCAGTTCCAGATGAGTTCTATGGGTAAACTCACTTTCTTTTTGGGACTACAAGTGCATTAGAAACAAGAAGGAATATTTATCAGCCAAGATAAATATTTAGCTAAAATATTGAGGAAGTTTTAGTTTACAAATGCTAAAGTTGCTAGCACACCTGCTGATAAGGAGATACATTTGCTTTTAAAAGATCAAAGTGGTGAAGCTGTGGATGTACACACATACAGGTCTATGATTGGATCTTTGATGTATCTCACATCATCCAGACCTGATATTATGTTTGCAGTGTATGCTTGTGCAAGATTTCAAGTCACTCCCAAGGTGTCTCATTTGACAGCAGTGAAGAGAATCTTTAGGTATCTTAAAGGTCAACCAAACTTAGGTCTGTGGTATCCTAAAGACTCTCCATTTGATTTGGTGGCATATTCAGACAGTGATTATGCTGGTGCTAGTATGGATAGAAAGTCTACAAGTGGTGGTTGTCAGTTTCTGGGATGCAGACTTATCTCATGGCAATGCAAAAAGCAAACTATGGTGGCCACTTCTGTAACACCCCAACCCGGCAAGGGTAGAAGCATCACATTATGGTGTCAAATCAAAGCATACATAATACACAGCGGAAGCATAAACATAAATTCATTTAAGAAAGTCAAGTCAACATGACTTGAATCGAATACATAAGTTCAAAAGATGATAAAATAATCCAAAGGAGATGAATAACGAAATGAAATCCAATCTAAACAAATGTCATAAACAAAAGTGGTAAACTAAGGTAGAAACTCCATCTAATCTTTACTCTCATCCCATAGCAAAAACCCCAGCTCCTAGCTTAGATACCTGCCGCAGGAAAAGGAAATGCGGCTGAGCTTCAAAAGCTCAGTGAACAGATACATAAACAAAGCAATGATAACGTAACAGATATAAGGTATGGTGCACTGGGAAATATCATAAGGTATAAACAAAGTGAGAGTGTAAGGAACAGAAAAGATAGTAATCCACCACGAGCCCAGAAACATATCATATAGTAACCATCATAATCTAGAGGGGATACCTCTCAAGTAACCAGATAATATGAGGGGTGTCCTCATGTATCAAATGGAGTGATCAGCTCCCAGATAAATGTGAAGGGCATGTATAGCACACAGTACCAATCACCAGACATAAACAAATCATATATAGATAATCCACTAACAGAACAGATCTAGGATGCATCCATACGCCCCCGCAGATAAATAGTGGCCAAAATAATATAATGCGCATATTAGATAACAGATAAGGGGACGTGGCGGAACATCACTCTACCGCCCTAGAGTCATGCCATTGGTGCATCAATGACACGGCCATGTTACCTTCATGGCTAGGAAACAGATTTTGGCTCGGGTATCAAACTAAGAGTCAGATATCATATCAAAATAGAATGTCATATCAAAAGGGTCATATCAGATGGTCCATAACAGATGGTTCATAACAGATATATCAGATGTAATGCCAAGGTCCAAATCAGAGTTTATCAGATCAAATTTTCCAAAGCAAAGGATCATATCAAAGGTTCACAACAAAGGGAACATAGCAATGGCTTTGGGAATCTTAAACGAATCAGAAATCAAAATCATATCAAGGAAATAAGACACCCTTACTGAAAAAGGGCAGAGTATCTGTACCTTATTACGAATGCAACACAGACAAAACAAATATAGAACAGAGATCAGTGCCTCTCCTTCTTCACACCTAAAGGAGAAGAAGACAGAATTACTAAGGGGTTCAAGTTCAGATTACCGTTTCTAGTTCTCTTTCCATTTTAAGTAACTTTCCATTTATGGCAGGTTTCTAAATTTAGTAAGTTTCCATTTATAGAAAGTTTAAGGCATTATAAATTAGGTTAAGTCATTAGGTAAGCATATTATGGACATAGGGTATGTTTTAACAAGTTTCAAAAGTTTTAGGGTTAATAATAACAACTTTCCATAGTTTAGGGTTTTAAACGTAATAATACCAAAGTTAAAGGTCCAAAATGAAAGTATTACAAATTATCCTTTTAAATCCATAAGTTCTTAACATTACGATTCCAATACCTCAAGTTTACCAATTTACACTTTATACTCTTTAATTTAAATAAATTACAATTTAAACCTTATAATTCATTAAATTACATTTTAACCTTTACAATATCCATATTTACACAACAAGCCCCCAATTTAACGAAATTACAAAATATACCTCATAATTTAAATATGGTACGAATTATATCCTCATCTTTTCATAATTTACAAATTTAGTCATTTTAATTATTAAAATACAATTCGGTTCACTATTTAACCATATTTACACATTAAACCCTTAAGTATCCAATTTTACGAAAAGGACCCCCATTTTGTATTTTATACGAACACCCCCTAGTCTAAACTATATTATAAAAATAGCCCACAAGTTTTATAAATTACAAAACACCCCTTTTTATTTTTAAAAATCCGATCGGTAAATCAAATAATTCACAAAACCCTAACCCTAATTTCCCAAATCATGATCCAATCATTTTTCCATCATTGATTCATCATTGAGACCAGATCTAATCCATAACATAAACCCTAGGTCAAACGTTAGGTTTTTTTTATCCCTTTATACGATTTATACATAGAACCCGATTTGAAACAATAATTCGACATGGCCTTTTTAGACTATAACAATTCGAATGGACATTTTTCCAGAGTCATATGGGTCGAATAGGTCTCAAATAAAATAGATCTTGCACCCAGAAAATTCGTATGAAATATATTAGATTTTATACTTGTTTTAATCCTCAAAAATTATTACGATCGATCCAAGCCATAACAAATCAAACAAGCATTTTTCCAGACCTTTTGATGATTATGGAAGCCATAAAAATTATGCACACGACCCAGAAAATTCGTATCGATCGATTTGGATTTTATGTGTGTTTTCGTTATTAAAATTTCGTATGATCAATCTAGCTAGTATGATTCGTTTTATACAATTTATTTGAGTCGTACATGATGAGAGGAACATAGGAAAAATACCAGATCGAAGATTGAACATGCGGATCAAGTGCAACGAATTTGTACCTATCGGATGTAAATATCGACCAAAGAAAAAAAATGCCACCGATCGAACCAAGCCTCCAACAACCCAAACCTTATTTTTCCCAGCTACTTTTGATGATGACGAACCCTAGAAAAATACTAGATCACCTCCAGAAATTCGTATGGCTTGTGGGTGAATTTTTGTGTGTGGTTTTGAATAATCGGTTTATGTTTTAGGGAAACAAATAAATGGGGTAACTAAATAAAGTAAATTGCCGATCATTGGGGGGGGGGGGGGGTTATGGGCTTAAGAATCGGTCCTTAATTGACCACGAATTAATGGGCTTGATTTTGTTTTAATTTTTTTAATTATTTTGTAGGTTATAATAAGTTAAATGTAATTTAAATGGAATTAATTTAAATAAAATTGCATTAGGGTGTTTTGTACATATAATTATGTGAGACAATGATTTTTGAACATGTAGAAATTATTTCATTTCATGTATAGCTTGTTACTTAATTTTTGGATTCAGTTTGGCACTTTAATATCCTTAAATAATTTTTTTTAAACTTGTAGGGGCAATTTGGTCATTTTACATGTTTTGGATTTTTTTGGGTTTTACAACTTCTACAACTGAAGCTGAATATGTGGCTGCTGCTAGTTGTTGTGCTCAAGTTCTTTGGATTCAGAATCAGTTACTTGATTATGGGTATAATTTCTTAAACACAATAATTTTTATAGACAATAACAGTACAATGTGTATAATTAAAAATCCAGTTCAACACTCAAAAACTAAACACATTGAAATTAGACATCACTTTATAAGAGACTGTAATGAACAGAAGTTAGTTCAAGTTGTCAAAATTCATACAGATGACAACTTTACTGACTTATTATATAAAGGTTTAATGTGGGAAGGTTTCAGTACTTGGTTACAGGTATTGGTATGCTTAACCCTTAAAAGTTCAATGTCTAAGTGTTTTTGCTATAACAAGGATTTTTTACTGCTAGTTGTGTCAGATAAAACTGCTATGTATAGTATGTACTCATTGTACAAATTTTGGTACTGCTTATATAAACTTGTTAGTCAATTTTGATAACTGTCAAATAGAAAATACTTTGTCTTGTGTTTTCTTTGGTTTTGGATTAACATTTACAGGTTGAGAAAGCATTCTGAGATGGATTGTGCTTTGACTGTGTTATGATTTGGATACTGTGGTGATTTGGAATTTGAAGTGTGTGCTCTTAGCATACAACAAATGGTAATTGGTTCACCATGTCTAATCCACATCAAGAACCAACTAGTCCAGAGCAAACGATTTCTGGTAAAGACTTCTCAAATTCGTTTATGGTTGATAGTTTACCAAAAACTATATGATTTTCAGCTCACCATACTTCACAGCAAAGAGTTGGCTAGTCCAAAGCGAACGACTCTTGGTAAAGACACATCAAATCCGTTGATAGCTGTTAGTTTGCTAAAAACTATAAATGGGCAGTCATGTTTTCAAATCCAAATTGAGTTTATACTGCTCTTTGAAAGTTTTTGATAAAAAGTTTATACTGCTCTTTGAAATTTTTTGATAAACAGTTTGTACTGCTAGTTCAAACTTGGTTTGACACTGAGTCTATGCTCAATGATTCACCTCTCCTAGGAGGTAACACACCTGGAAGTGATTAGGGCAGTTTGAAACTAAAAGAATTGATGGCAACTTGTACCAAATTGCCTGACCACATTGGAAGCTGAGTTCTAGTTCTTTCAAAGTTCAAGTTCAAGTTCCAGTGATGGTGAGAAATCTTCCAAACAGGGGAGGTATATTGCTTGGATCATGATCTTGATGTTCACTTGACTGAAGATGAGTATGAGACTCAGGGGAGGATAACATAGCTCTTGATGAAGAAAATTTAAAAATGCACAGTTAGCTCATAAGTGGTTTGGAGAAGAGAAAAAGGCCAGAATTCATGAAGAGTAGATTCATAGAATGATTGACACTAATGAAGTTAAGTGCTGGAGTGCTTGCTGTTATGATTTCTTCAAAGCTTAGATGTGAAGGAAATACTGAACTGATTGATTACATGATTAGTTTGAAAGAGTCACAAGCTCTAAGGAAGAAAAGATAAGTGTTTGGAAGAATCCCCCCACCCCCATCATCAGAGTTGGAGTTTAATTCAAAAAACTTAGTGATTTGCAGAGAAATCATAAGTTTAGTGAAGGATTGTTGGGAATTAAACCAACAGTTAGTACTGCCAGGTATAAAGTTACAACTGCTGAAGATTACACCAGCAGTACTAACTGAGTTAGTACTACTAGTACAGAAGATTTGATGTATATCTTATTATTATAGATTGATACGAATATTAGTTTACTTGTAAAGGACTCCTTGTGCTATAAAAGGAGATCCTAAGTTAGGTTTTCAGTGTGTGTCATACGTATCTTTGTGAAAGCTTCAAGGTTGTAAAACCCTAGTGATAGTCTAAGATCACTCGTATTATTAATAATATTGAAGCTGTTTGGTTGTTTAATCATTGTGTTCATACTTTCACTGTTTCATACTTACAATCATATACATCACAATACACATAATCTTCTAAGTGCTTTGTAGTAAATTCCGCGTGCTACTTAGCATATACTCAAAGTATCTCCAACACAAGGTATGTGCTTAGATCCTCTCATATTCAATTGATTGGACTCCCTTTCAGTTATATGATTAATGACTACCTTTATATTATGTTCATATCATTTGTTTACCTTGTTGCCCGAGCTATTTGAACTAGTCATAGAGGTACCATGACCATGTCATAAAGGCACCTATGGCATGACACTGTTCTGTGGAGGTGTGATTAGTCCACAACGTTCCCACTCATGCTATATAGCAACCATGGCCGCCATATTTATTATTATTATACTAACATACGTATGCACAGTCTCGAACTTGTATATGTATATCTGTTTTGCAGGGAGCATATGGAGGCATCCTAGGTACTTTGTTCCGATCAGGTATTTAGTGAATGGATGGTGTGTGCCGTACACCCCATATCACATTTGGTACATCATGAGATGCATATCATGTGTACATTATATTATGCTTTGCTATGATTATGTTTATCTACTTTGGGTCTATTCATGTACCATGTTTAGACATTTTGTTTAGGGCTTGTGGGCATTCCTTGTTATTTCTAATTTTCTATTCATTCATTTATTTCTCATGACGTATGATATATTGTTCAGCAGATTTCCTTGACTTTGTTTTATATACCGATTCATACTCAGTTTATTTCTCTATTCATTCGTTTGCTTATTACCATTCATTATTTATATCTGTTCACTGAGCGTTAGCTCAGCCGCATTTTCGTTTCCCTGCGGCATGTAATAAGCGGGATGCTGGTCATGAGTAATGAGAGTAGGAGCTTAGAAGACCTACCTTGCTTAGTTTCCCATTGTCGAACTTATGATTATTAGACATATGTTTTGGATATTTTCCTTGGTTTAGACATCGTTTGGATTTTAGTACCTTGGAAGTCTTTGGTTTTTATGACTTTGTTATTTATTTAATAAATCTTCCCCTTGTGTTATTTATTATGTTCTGATGTGACACCATAATGTGGTATTTCGACCTTTTTCGGGCTGGGGTGTTACATCGAGTCACAATATAAAGGTATTCTGTCGAAAGTAAAGCCATAATCTGTGAGTTGCGTCCTCATCCATAGAACTTGGGCACAACACGCAAATAGAGACACATACTCGGCTTCTGTGGTTGATAATGCAGTACAATCTTGTTTCCTTGATGACCAGCCTACTAGCTTTTCACCCAAAAATTGTGCTCCTCCTGATGTGCTTTTTGTTGTAACTTGACACCATGCGTGATCGGCATCTAAAAATCCTATTAGTTTAAACTCGGAATCCTTTGGGTACCAAAGTCCCATGTTAACGGTTCTTCGTAGGTACCAAAAGATCCGTTTGACCTCTTAGAAGTGAAGTTCGGTAGGCCTTACCTGAAACCGTGCTAATAAGCAAACAGCAAAATGAATGTCGGGTCGACTAGCAGTAAGGTACATGAGAGAACCAATCTTGCTCCTATATTTCTTCGGATCGATGGGTTTCCCAAGTAAATCAGCACCGATTTTTGGTGAAGTGACCATTGCTGTACCAACAGAATCACAATTTTCCATACCATGTTTTTTCAAAATCTCAATTGTATATTTTGCTTGATTAATAAAAATACCACGAGTGGATTGATGTATTTGTAAACCCAGAAAAAAATTAAGTTCCCCCATCCTGGACATTTCAAATTTGCTTTTCGTGTGATTTTCAAAATGTTTTGAATGATTCGGATTAGTGGACCCAAAGATAATGTCTTCCACTTAAATCTGAACAATCAAAATGTCATATTTTTATTTTGTTGTAAAAAAGGGTAGAATCAACAGTTCCTCTGGTGAAATTGTTTTTGATCAGGAAAGATGATAGTTCGTCATACCACGCTCTTGGAGCTTGTTTTAAACCATAAATGGCTTTCTTTAGCTTGTAGACGTAGTCTGGATGTTCCTTGTCAATGAATCCTTCTGGCTAACTCACATACACTTCTTCTTTCAGAGTTCCATTCAAAAATGCCATCTTGATGTCCATATGATATACTGTGATGTTTTTGTGAGCTGCATAGGCTAAGAAAATCCAGACTGCTTCAAGTCTTGCTACTAGCGCGAATGATTCTTCGAAATCTATCCCTTCTTCCTGTCTGAATCCTTTAGGCACAAGACGGGCTTTGTTGCAAATTACAGTCATTTCTCCATCCTTTTTGTTCTTCCATAACCATTTGAGATCAATGACAAGTTTGTCAAGTGGTCTTGGAACTAATTCCCAACTATCATGTAAACGGTATTGAAGAATTTGTTCCTGCATCACTTCTATCCATGTGTTTTCTGCCATTGCTTCCCGAATGTAAATGCACATTTCAGGGTCTGTGGCAAGTTGAGCAAATGTAAATGCACATTTCAGGGTCTGTTGAAAGTTGTCTTCGCGTCTGAACCAGCCTTGAAGGTTCACCAATAACTTGTTCGATTGGATGGTCTTTTTTCCATTGAGTGTAGAAGGGTACCTTGGGTTTAACGTATGCGTGTTAGATGGTTCTTGTAACCTTGAAGATGATTCACTAGATTCCGTAGCAAACGGGTTTTCAAATACTTCTTCTAGCGCAGCATCATTTTGGTTCTGTGTTGGTTCTTCTTGAAATGGTGTGTTTTTATTTTGCTCATCAACTCTTGGTAGAACAATTTCAAGAATTGGAGTTTCTAGAATAGATATAGATGAGGTTGTGGGAGTTGGTGCTCAGCTTCGATTGTAGTAGATGCATCTTGTGGTGGTGGTGGTGGTTGATGGTTTTGAGTGGGTGCAGCGGAATGATGTTGTGATGCATTTGTCGAAGTTCCACCATAGTATTCATCAAACATTAACTCAAAGAAAATTTCCAGTTCTTGTTCTGAAGGTTTGTCAGTGGTTGTTGATTGAGCTCCTTGAGGTACGAGTCCTGAACTAAGGTGTCCAGAAGTCTGCGGGTTTGATGCAGGTTCTAATCTGTTTTGATTAGAAGCCATCGGATTAAGCGCGGGTTCTAGAGCGAGTCTCTCAGAAGCCATCTGTGAAATCTCGTCAAACTTCACATTCATCGTCTCCATTCTCCTTTTTGTTCTTCTACTATACACCCTGAATGCCCTCGAGTTTTCTGAGTATCCAATGAAGATTCCAATATCACCCTTCGCTTTCAGTTTCCCTAGATCTTCTCCGTCGTTCGTTGGATAGCACAAGGCGCCAAACACGTGAAGGTAAGAGATATCAGGTTTTCTGTTTTTCATTAGATCATATGGTGTTTTATTGAATCTTGGGTGGATTAGGGAACGGTTCTGAGTGAAACAAGCAGTGGCAACAACATCAGCCCATAAGAATAACGGTGCATCTTCAACATATGTCTGATGTGTGCTTCCAGCATCTTCAAAATAAGTTCTTAACTCCTGATTTGTGAATTCTGTGTCGTTGTCTTTTCTTACAATCCTTACAGCTTGAAGTAGGACTTGAATACGCTTCAGAAAGGTGATGATGATGCCTGGTGCTTCATCTTTTGACATCAGAAACTTAACCCATGTATATCTTGAATAGTCATCGACGATAACAAGAATATACTTCTTCCATTTATGCTTTCAACTCTCATTGCGCTACATAAGTCCGTGTGCAACATATGTAACTTTGCTTCCGGATTGGGTACGGTTTTAGGTATATATGATGCCCTTTTGCTTTTTTCCTTGTTCGCATGATGGACATAAGCGATCCTTGGTGTATTTGAACTTAGGAAGTCCGGTGACGATATTGTCTTTGGCAAGTTTGTTGATGTTATCAAAATTGAGATGGGATAATCTTCTATGCCACAGCCAGGACTTTGTTCTGCATGCGCTTGTCATAAGACATATTGGTGATGAAGAGGCCATTTGGTTGATGTCGATAGCATATAAGTTGGTGCCGTGATTCCCAGTTAAGAGATCACCGCCTTCCAAATTTCTTACGAAGCATGTGTTTCTCCTAAGTGCAACCACTAAATCTGCATCACAAAACTGCCCAACTGAAAACAAGTTGTGTCCCAACCCTTCGACATAGTAAAATCGAGTGATCAAATAATTCCCAAATTGAAGATCTACATAACCCAGAATAGCTGCTTCATGATCATTTCCAAAGCGTACGGTTCCCATGAATTTCCAGACAAAATTGATCAGCAGCTTCAGATTCCCGGTCATGTGCTTGGAGCAACCCGAGTCGACGATTGGTATGTGCTTAAACACATACCTTTATTTGACCAAAACCGGACCCAAATTGACCAAAAACTAACCAATTATGCCAAATATCTCGTATTTTTGTGTTTATGATTGTGCAGGGACGAATATCGTGAAATAGGGACAAAATCGAGCAAAAACCGGGAAAACGAGCACAAGATATGGAATGGATATTTACAGCCGATGCCGGAAAGTTTTATGTCAATCAAGTCCTCAAAGAATCATCATTTGTCAAGTCAAGCCCTTGGATTTATTTCGGAAGAATGGCAGAAAAAGACCCTAGAGTTTTAGATTTTACGACGTTGGTCCTTGCATTCTTGGTAAAACCAAAAGTTAAATAAGCCACACCTCATCCGGATTTATATTACAATCCAAATCCAATCCATTAAACACAAATTCAACACCACATGGCCCAATCCATTCCATAAAGACCCGAGCCCAACCCGTTTTCCACGACATACGACCCTATCTAAACCCACGGTCAAACAAATTATAACCCCGGTCAAATAATTATATAAAAACACACTCAAAAGCGCGCCCCCCAAATCTGCTTTTACCCAGAACATGATAGAGTTGTTTATAAGTTAGATTGCTAAACGTGGAGTAGTTGGAATCTTTTTAGAGCTTATCAAAGTTACTTGTAGCTTTTTGTTCCCATAAGCTTGTTTCACCCAATAATAGTAATCTAGGAATAATTAAAGGTATTTTGGTTTTGGCGATAATTAGTTTTATTTCTTCCTTAGAGTATC
Source organism: Artemisia tridentata subsp. tridentata (assembly GCA_021014915.2). NCBI lineage: Eukaryota > Viridiplantae > Streptophyta > Magnoliopsida > Asterales > Asteraceae > Artemisia > Artemisia tridentata. The sequence continues at coordinate 212,580,100 of CP139502.1, forward strand.
CTTGCTTATGATAGTTGGGAACACATCAAGGTACTTCCAGTGTTCGGTGTAATAGGCAACTGATTCCTGATAGTACGTGCTATTGTCTCTATTGCTATAAAAGCCGTAGGACTCGGGATTTGGCAAAATATATAATGAATAATGAATAATAATAATAATAATAATCCAAAGCAGATAAAAGTTTTCTGTTTCCTGACGGTTCGCTCCCGTTGACTCAGACTTCAAAAAGGCAGAGGAAAAATATCCAAGGTCAAAATAAGACTCCCGATTCTTGACGGTTCGTTGCCGTTGTCTAGGTTGTTTAAAAGGCCAAGGATCAATAAATGTGCTTAAATAATGTTAAAATTGCCAAATTTCGACTCCGGGGGTGTCCTAATAAAAGCTTCTGTCTCTGGACTCGTAGATGAGTTGTTTCGGTCTTATATAAAAGGGATATCCTCAAAATCGTGTTAAATCAGAGACCTTGATGTGGACCTCATTTTTGTATGCAACGGTTTTCGAGGGAAGGTTTGGAAACTACTTAGCGTCTAAACTAGGTATCTTTATCGGACTAAAAATTATCGAAATGAGAACTTGAAGAAATTTATTTCTCTCCAAAAATAAAATAAATAGAGGAAAATATGAATTTGGGAACAAGAAGTAATACACAATTAGCTTTTATGGGTAGTGTTGGCAATCTAACTTGTTAATAACAATGATTTCATTTTTAAGCTTAGCTTGGGGACTCGTGAAAAATCAGGAACGACGAATTTTATCCGTATGGTCACTTCTTTATGAGTCGTGTTTCCTACTCGATGACCCTAAAAGTTATTGATAGATAATGATTGTCAACAAAGCCGTCACATGAATAATGAGAAAAATACAAAAATAGAATAAAAAGGAAAATCGGGAGTTTTTAGAACTTAAGATTTCTTAATCTCTTTTGAAAATTTTGCTACTTCTCAAAGTTAGTAAAAAGAGATTAGAAATTTTTGGTTCCAAAAACGTGTTTCATAACATTGCGTGAGGACACAGCAATATCTTAGTCTGGGGGAATTTTGGTATGTGCTTAAACACATACCTTTATTTGACCAAAACCGGACCCAAATTGACCAAAAACTAACCAATTATGCCAAATATCTCATGTTTTTGTGTTTATGATTGTGAAGGGACGGATATCGTGAAATAGGGACAAAATCGAGCAAAAACCGGGAAAACGAGCACGAGATATGGAATGGATATTTACAGCCGATGCCGGGAAGTTTTATGTCAGTCAAGTTGTAGGATCGAGTACTTCGAGCTTGATTGAGCTTGGTATAAACAAGAACCTCTGCAATACAAGTGTTTATGCGGAAACTAAACAGCAAGTATTATAAAGAAGAAAACTCTAAGAGAACAATGATCCTCTATGGATCAAACTATTGAACTAAGAATCGTTTGTTGAATATTAAAAGATGTTCAAGGCGTACATAAACTCGTAGACGGGTTTATCTTTTATACTAACAAGATCACCTAACCCTAACCCGTTCTACAAGAAAACGTGTAAAGAGATTAACAACAATCTCTTCTAAAAATAAATCATAACAAACATTCTAAATATACGGATAAACAAATAATACTATCCGCAGCAACAACACTATCGGCAGGAACAAGATAACACTGTCGGCAGCAATGAGCTTTCAGCAGGAACCAAGCTATCGGCAGGAACCAACTTTACACTATCGGCAGCAACAATGAACTCTTATTTCCCAGAGATCCTAACAATCCTCCCCTAATCTTGAGGTTGACTAGGTTAACCTGCAAGATTCCAATGTGATAGAGCTTTCATAAACTCAGGCTTGAGGACTGCGACTTAGCAGCAACAATAAGAAGTAACCAGCAGCAACTGCAATAACTTCAAGATTCCAACTTCTTTAGCATCCAGCAGCAACTTCAATAGAGCAGCAGGAACATGAAATCTTCTTCAAAATAGATTTACTGGCACCATAACATCACTTGAACTTGACTGCTACTAATGACAAAATGTACATCAAATCTCTTTAAGTTTCATACTATTCTCATCACATCCAGGTGTGTTAACTCCTGTGAGAGGTGAATCATTGAAAATTAATGGATTTGATGTCTCTTTACCAATAGCCATCACTACTGGAGTAGCCAATGTTTAGGTGTGTTAGACCATGGTACATTGATAACCATCTGATTTATTAGCAAATCAGCAACTATAAATGGATTTGACTTGTCTTTACCTGTAGCCGTTTGCTCAGGACTAGCCAATTCTTTGGTTTCAACTGAACCTTGGTGAATTGAATACCAAATATGGATACCAAATGTCTTTACCACAAACCATACTTTTGTGGACTAGCCAATCCTTTGGATCCCATAAGGGTTACATCCATGGTGAATTGAGAACCATTTTCAACTCTCAGAAATGAATCATGGGTGAGTTGAAGTACCCTATAGCTTTGAGCAAGCTATTATAGCTATCAACGGATTTGATGATCACACCAGAGCCGTACCCTCATGGTGAGTCAACTCTTTCTTGTCTGCAAGACATGGTGAGTTGAATACCATTTATGGTGAAGGTGTAAACACCAACACTGTACCTGCAAGGTGTTGCTCAAAACCAACTTATTAGCACACAAATATACAATAAGAATTTTTTTTTTTTTTTTTTTTTTTTTTTTTTTTTTTTTTTTTTTTTTGAACTAAGAAAAACAAACAAAAACACACCAAAAGAAAATAAGAAAAGAAATAAGAAAATAAGAAAGAAAGATAGAAACTTTACAACAACAACAAGAATAATCCTCCCCTTGAGCTTTATCCTCCCCTTAATCTGCAATCCTCCCCTTAAGCTGATAATCCCTTAGCTGCAACCTGATCCTTGATGAATTTAACCAATTGTTCAGCTGTGGTTAGATCATTTCCTATAATATGCTTAGGAACTTTGACCTTCTGTGATAGCATTCTCTTTAACACTCCTTCAGTTAAAGGATAAGCAATATCCACAAACATAGTGAGGAACTTGCCAGAGGTGAGTTCCACAACATGAACATTGGAATAAGGATATAACTTCCAAGAGAAGACTCTCCATGATGATTGATTACCCCACACTAGTTTAGTCTTGTCACCATCCAATTTATTCATCAAGACTTGTAAATCTCCCCATAACAATAGGCCAATCTCAGTAGGAGAATTAGATTGATAATGATTATCTACAATCTCATAAAGACGCTCCAAATCTTGTCTTTCAACCCTATCCAAGATCTCCCTTAGAAATGTAAAGAACTTGATTGTCCCATCAAGAGAAAACCAAACATTTACATCACCATCTGAAGTAGATCTAATCTCCCAATGAGCAATATGACCCCAAGACTGAATGGAGTCATCTTCTGAATCACTTTCAGAACCAACCTCAATCAAATCATGATCATCCACTTCAAGAATATCCACAGAAGTGGAGTGGAAAGAATGACTCTTCTGCCTTGATCTTAGACCATATCGAATAATAGGAACAGACACAGAAGGCTCAGCAGAGATAGAAGCATTAGCAGTAGGAAGATCAGCAGGAACAAGATCTTCCTTTGGTACCTCAGATGCATCATCAGTAGAACTTGGAGCAATAAATGAATCATCCTTAGAGCCTTCTCCAGACTTCATTCTCTTTGCAACATCAGACTCCAAAGATGAAGATGCTCTTTTTCTGCTTTGTGGAATATCAGTATCTACTAAAGAGTTGAGCTTTGCATAAGTATCAAGGAACAATTTTTGAATGGCACCTTCAGGCCAACCTTTGAAATCACTGATCTTGTAGTTAGCTTCATTCCTTAGATACACCTTCATAAAATTGATATTATCTCTGTTTGTGGGCATCTTATATCCTAACCTTTGTCTTTCCTTGATCCTGTCCATCAATTCATTCCAAGTGGTTGCTCTTTGTTTCTTTAAGATGAATGCCTTGAGCAGATCAGACCTTGTATCTGAATCCAATTCAGACATTTGAAGAACCATAAATCCATGAGCTCTAATAATCATGTCAGTGTTCAACAAATATTCAACTTGTGCACTAAACACTTCGGAAGAAGGATCATCTGAACTTGGGTTATTTATAATCTCAGCAACATTCTTCTCATCAACAGACAATTGTCTTGCAAGCTCTTCATCTTGAGCAAGCTGTGCTAATCTAGCTTCTTCAGCAGCAATTTCCTGTTCATGCACCTTTGCAGCTATCTCTTCATCATGTTCAGTTGCTTCAGAAGGAATGATGTTACTTTCAGCAGCAAAAGATGAACTTCCAACAGTAGTAACAGGATCCTTAGATGCAGAAGAAATATTTTCAACATTAGCAGTAGCAGCAGACACATCAGCAGCAATGGCGACATCAGTAGCAATGGAGACATCGGCAGCAATGGTCCTTGGTTCAGTGGAGACCTGTGCTTGAGGAGTGATGTTGTGCTCAGAAGTTGTAGGAGCTTCAGTATTTGCACCATCAAGAGAAACAGATGCTAGAACATTAAGTCCATCAAATATCATATCATCCTGATCTTCCTCAGACTCAGAAAGAATAACCTTTCTTTTCTTTTGCATTTGACTACCCTCCAATATGCTGATCTTATCATTGAGTTCTTGGATAGTTCTACTAAATGCTTCATTAGAATCCCTGAGCTCCTTTTCCAAGCTCTCCACTTTCTCACCAAAAATCCTTTTTGTCTCATTAAGTTCTGACTCCAATGCCTCAATTTTCTTCACAGATCTTTCAAGTAGCTGAGACATAGAGGTGAGATCAACAGCATCATCAGTTCCACCAGCAGGAACACTTGAAGTATTAGGAGCTTCACCGACTCTGGGTGGAGAAACATGAAATTCCTCCCCTGCATTGATGTCAGAACTAACTGGCTGCCTAGTAGGACTAGGTGATGAAAACCTTGAAGACGAAGGTAAATCCTCTAAAGGAGATGGCTGGACAATAGGTGTATCAGCTGAGATGGGCTGCTCATTGAATTCAACATTGTCATTAGTCTCAGGTGTAGGTGTCACTGGTCTGGGTGAAGGTGGTAATGGATCATCAGCAGCAATAGATGCAGATGCAGCAGCATCAACTGAAGTCTCTTGCTCAGGTGCATTAGGTGATGGTGGGATATTATCAGCAGGATCAGCATTGTCGGCAGGATCAGGGATATCAGCAGGATCAGGGTGGTGTAACATATGAGGCAACAAAGGCAAATGTTGGCCAGTAAAGTTCATCTTCATCAGGGCAAACATTTTGGCATTCAACCTATTTATAATCTTAGGGGATGTATTAATGGTCTGTACACCTAAGATGATTTGAAGAAATCTAGGGTACATCAAAAAGCTGTTTTTACCATTACTTAGATTCTCAACCATTCCCTCAAAAATATATTTTGCCCAATTAAAAATTCTACCCTGGGATAAACAAACTAGACCAGATGCAACAGGGCTTGGACACTGATCCCATCCTCCTGACTTAACACTAAGACACTGAAGTAAAGTATGAATCAGAAATCTCCATTGAGGAGACAACCTACTTTTCAAGAAGGTGCAACTTCCAGCAACAGGATACCCTATAGCTGCCATACCATCAAGAATGTCTTGCCTTGGAAGATCATATTCTCCTTGTTCCTCAGGAAATTGAAGCTGAACTCGAATCAACTCCTCAGTAATAACCACTTCTTGATTATCGATGGTAGCAACAATATCATTTTCCCTTCCCACAACATGTCTTACTTTAGCTGTCCTCCAAAACTGTTTGACCAAAGAATCGTACACCGTCCCTGGGCAATAAGTGAGGGCATAACGAATAGATGACCCACGAAGGAATTCCAGCACTTCATCATAACCAGCACTTTTTGAAGATGATTCCAAATAAGCAACCTTGTTATGATCATCTTTGTAACGAAGAGTTGTCATTGTATTGAAGAAATGATTTAGGGTTTGAAATGAGAAGATTAGGGTTTGATAGGTTTCTAAGAAATAGAGATGAGAGATGTGCAATTATATGTTGAGTTTCCAAAAATATCACTTTAAATTGCTGCTATTTATTGCACGTATCATTGATCAATAAACTTAAGAAAGTTTGACCTTTCGGCAGTAACACTTGGTCAATCGGCAGCAATAAAATCTTTGACCATTCAGCAGGAATGAAGTGGTTTGACCAAAGTCAACCTTCCGAACTTTGTCATTAAGAATAACTTACCCGAATTAACTCTCAATACCAACCATCAATAAATTTTGCACTAATCTCCATATCGTTATATAACCCTCAGATCACATAACTTTATCATCACAAAACCCTTTATTACCACAAATCAAACTCAATCTTCCAAAAGAAAACAAGTCACATTATGAGTTCATCCAAACATCCAATAATCGAAATCTCATCGGATTCTTCCTCCTCGAGTGACTCAGGATGGAACAACTATCTTTCCCAAAACAGCATCATCTTCTAAAGTCAAAGGTAAGGCCAAGGTTGAGGAGGATTCATCTGATCCTCTTCCATCTACCCCTTCTTCTTTTGAGTACTTTAGCTCTGATGATGAAGATACATCAGAGTTGAAGTCTTTGGTGTATTACCAGGGCGAATGGGAGACTTTCCCTCCCAATTTTCCTTTAACAGATGAGGACAGAAGACAGATGAAGGAAACTGAAGCTCTGCTTGCTGAAGAGATGGAGAGAGCAACTGCAGCTTTTTATAAAGTACCGGTATCAAAAGGCAAGGCTAAACATCAAGAAGGTTCAAGCCGAGAAAAACCAAACCCTAGAAGTCGACACAATCAACAACGTGAAGGCAAAGATCCAAGACAAAGGGAGAATCTCACCAGAACCACTCCCAAGTCAACCCAGCCAGCTACACAATCAAACAAGCCAAAACCACAACCAACCCAACCAACTCCACAAGCAGGTATCCCTACTTCACAACCAATCCATCCATCTTCAAGGACACGATCCAGAACTCATCAGAGGTCAACTACCTCAAGCTCTTGGCAACCACGGCCATCCCCTGAACAAAGACAACCACGGCCAGTCATCTTGGCACTTGCAGTCCCCCATGTTTATGAAGAGATCATTCGTCAGAGAGGAAAGAGGTACATGCCTGAAAACATGGGTAAGGGTAAAGAGAAGATGGAATAGGTGGAAGGTTTAGGTAGATTTATGATGGATGATTGGAATCTTTTGTAGCTTTTGTATGATGTGGAATGATGTTGATAAGTATCTTTTGTAACTCGAACTCTTTTGTAACCAGCAACTGAATGTACTGATCTTTCTTATGATGAATGAAAATTGCTGTATTTAGCTTTAATTCCAAGCACTGCAAAATAAAGTTAACTAACAAAAGACACCGAAAATCCTGCAAGATAAGATTAGAGAAACACAAATAAAACTTAAAAGAATGAAAAACAAGACAAAATTACAAGCATTAGCCTCCCCTTAGGCTAAAGCTATCCATTAAACCAGCAAACACAATTACAACAACATTAAAAACCAAACAAATCAACTACCAAGGATACCATGGAGAATAAGCCATTCCCCCTCCAAAGACTTGATTTGAATAGACAGGCCAAAAATCCCTGTGATAATATGAAGATGTACCAGCAGGAATGGTTCCCTGAAAATCAGCAGGAACAGAGGAACCAGCAGGAATAGGTCTATCAGCAGGAAAAGGACTCCTATAAAAATTCATTCCTGCTGCTTGTGGAACATATGGTGGGATTTGTTTAACATTTTTCCACAATGATCTGTTCTGATGTTTCCCACCATTCAACCTTTTCTCATGATAATCACAATCTTTTATAAGATGATATTGACTACCACACACAAAACATGTCTTCTTCCTAACAGCCTTGTTTTTACTACAACTTTTCTTAATATGGACACCATTATCACTAGTGGAACTAGAGACACAGTTGTTTTTAAAAGAATTCAATGAGCTGTTATCTGAAAAGACTGATTTGGGAGTAGATATACCATTTGTTGAACTTGAGGACCTGTGAAATTTGGGTGTGGTTGACTTTTCACTTGAGTCACATGAAACAAAGTCTTTAGACTCTGCTTCAGAGGATTTGTCACTTGTGTGACAAGAAACACAATCATTAGATTCAGGTAAGTCTTTGGACTTTTTACCATAAACCATTTGTGACTCATCTAAGTCAATATCAGAGAGAGAGTGCACAGGAGAAGGCATAAAAACTCCTCTTATAGGTGGAGAAACAGCATTCATTCCACCTTCTTTCACATATTTAACAGGTTTTTGATAGTCTACAGGTTCAGGGTTAAAAACACTGTACTCATTAGGGTCATATAATTGATTTGGCCCTATCAAGTTACCATACCCTAAACCCCTTTTTGTTTTCGTAGACATAGAACTATCAACTAACTTGTTTAGGTTTTTAGATGAATCTTTCCATTTATTAAACCTACCCAAGGCATTGTCTAGTTTAGTCTGCACATCCTGTTTTTCTAACACCATCTTAGCCTTTTGAGACTCAGAATGTTTAAGCTCATTAGTGGTGTTTTTCAAGTCCCTTTCTAAAACCTTTATCTTTTCCTCATATGCTAACTGATTCTTTTGAAACCAAATCTTTTGCTTTTCTAATGTTTTAACTGCTTTGTCATAAGCCTGTACCTTAATAAAATATTCATTATACTTGGATTTCATGTCATCATATTCAATATTAAGAGTTGAGTACAATTCTTGACATGCTGAGTTACATCTTTGTACCTGAGATGGGAATCCTAATAGAGCATATTCTTCCAAATTTTCTTTTTCTTCATAGGACTTATTGTGGAACAAGTTCCTGATCCTCCTTGCGCATAATTCAAAATTATCTCCTGATAGTGACATTGTGAAGAGATTCAAGAGAGACACACTTCAACACTGTTTCCTTCTTTATCAGAGATCCTTACCAGGCTCTGATACCACTTGTAGGATCGAGTACTTCGAGCTTGATTGAGCTTGGTATAAACAAGAACCTCTGCAATACAAGTGTTTATGCGGAAACTAAACAGCAAGTATTATAAAGAAGAAAACTCTAAGAGAACAATGATCCTCTATGGATCAAACTATTGAACTAAGAATCGTTTGTTGAATATTAAAAGATGTTCAAGGCGTACATAAACTCATAGACGGGTTTATCTTTTATACTAACAAGATCACCTAACCCTAACCCGTTCTACAAGAAAACGTGTAAAGAGATTAACAACAATCTCTTCTAAAAATAAATCATAACAAACATTCTAAATATACGGATAAACAAATAATACTATCCGCAGCAACAACACTATCGGCAGGAACAAGATAACACTGTCGGCAGCAATGAGCTTTCAGCAGGAACCAAGCTATCGGCAGGAACCAACTTTACACTATCGGCAGCAACAATGAACTCTTATTTCCCAGAGATCCTAACACAAGTCCTCAAAGAATCATCATTTGTCAAGTCAAGCCCTTGGATTTATTTCAGAAGAATGGCAGAAAAAGACCCTAGAGTTTTAGATTTTACGACTTTGGTCCTTGCATTCTTGTTAAAACCTAAAGTTAAATAAACCACACCTCATCCGGATTTATATTACAATCAAAATCCAATCCATTAAACACAAATTCAACACCACATGGCCCAATCCATTCCATAAAGACCCGATCCCAACCCGTTTTCCACGACCCACGACCCTATCTAAACCCACGATCAAACAAATTATAACCCCGGTCAAATAATTATATAAAAACACACTCAAAAGCGCGCCCCCCAAATCTGCTTTTACCCAGAACATTTAATGTTCCCTACGAACCCTAATTATTTACCGTACAAAATTACTATGATTAAGGGTACAATTGTCTAATCATTGGGATTCTAGAAGTTGCCAGAGTGTCAGAGAAGGGCAGAGACGCACGAATGGGCTACGTGGCAGGATACTATTGGACCGAACACCTCACCAAATTTGATCCAAGGGTCGTGATTGATTGAGTGATGATCAAGTGATGATCTGAGGGTTGAGATGGAATCAAAGAAGCACAAAATCACACGGATTGGTGACATGGCAGCTAGGATTTTGGCTATAAGTAGAGAGCTCTCCTCATGAGCAAGGGTTGTCCAATTTTTATGCTTTAGAAAATTGTTACCAATTTATTTTCTTGTCAAATTTACTGCTTTTCTTAGTGTAATCATTTACATTTCAGTTGTAATTTTCAAATTTCATTTTGTAATTTGAAGTTTGATTAATGAAAAGTTGGTTTGAATTTCCTTAATTCTTGTCTCTTTAGTGTTTAAGTCTCATTATAGCTTATTACTATTTTAATTAGCTTGTATCCATTATTTCCAGCTTATTATAACTTACCTTTTACCTTATTGTTCATTTTATCAAAAATCCAAAAAAATATTGAAAATACTTTGAAAATCCAAAAATATCTCAACTCCAGCTTCAATAAGCTGTTTTTCTCATTAGATAAGTTCATATAAGCTCTATAGCTTATTGTGAATGATAGATTAGGACTGAATCTGATTTTGTCTCAAAATACCAAAAGTCGACCATAAAGTCAAATAAGTTGTGGGGTTGATAAGCTGCTGTGATAAGCTGACTCTGGGGTAATTTCTGGCTTACTTGATAAGCCTGGGTTCAGATAAGCACTGAGTTCATTCATTTCAGCCTATGCACTTGTGAGTTTCAAATTAATTCCTAGCTTATTTACTGCTTAATTTGGATCAGCTTATTTTATTGCTTATCTGTCTGAGATTTCTGCTTTTTAGATTATAATTAGCCTAGATGATCTTAGTATAGAGTAGATTATGGTTTAATTTGTAGGGTGCTAGTGTAATTTTGCAAATTAGTCTCATAAAGTAGTGTTTGGATTAAATCATTTCTGGCCTTTTACTGTTCCTTTGCAAGTAGATAGGATTTGATTAAGCTGAAATAAAGTGTAATGATCATTAATCATTAGGAATTTAGAGGTTTTAACTTATCTATAGGTATTTGGCCTATAGGTGGTTTTTTGAAGTAAAAACTGCCCTCAATAAGATCAGGATAAGCTGAGCTTATTGGGTCCCCCATTTTGGTATTTCTGAGCTACTTTAGGGTGTTAAATCTAGTATGCATGAGTAGAAAAGACTTGGTGTAGTTTTGAGAAAGTTAGCACCAAAAATTCCAATCTGCTGTCACAGAAGGTTTATGCAGACTTGTGCTTTTTAGCTGGGGATCTAGCTTGTGGCTTATTCAATTGAGTTGAAACCCTAATTTTTGGTTTATAGGTAGTTCATATAGCAAGCTTTAAGTGCAACATCTGGTATTCAGCTTTCTAGCTTATTTAGCTGCTTAAAATAGATTTGCAAATCAGCTCAAATAATCTGAACTAAGCCTGCATCAGTTTTTGCCTTAATTCATCATCTGATCTCAGCCTTATTTGAATAAGCAATTGAGGATAACTTTTGGGCATCTCTGGGTTGAAAGTAGCCTTTGATATAGGCTTCAAGGTTTTACTTCTGATTTCCCCAAATTAGCTTTTGTTCAGCTTATAGGAGGGCTTAAAGTAGGTGCATTAGTCATTTTATTCTGTCATAAGTAGTATACTGATCAGCAGCTTAACTGCTTATTTCATGAGCTTATTTGAGTTTTCTGAGTGGAATTGTACTTGAATTAGTCCCTTGCATCATTCCTGAGCTTTCGGGAATTTTTGGTTAACTTTAGTTTATCTTTAGCTTATTTGCAAACTGCTTATTCATCTGTTCTGCTTATTTAAGCATAATTAAGTTTTGCTTTTATTTTTCCTAGATAGATAATTTAATTTTAGATTTACTCAGAATTTTTCAGATTTTTCCCAATTGTTTTAATATTTTTAAATCATTTAAATTAGTTTTTAATTTATAAAAAGTCAAAAAAATACTTTTCTTTTTTCTATAATTTTCTTTTTATATTTAGGATTTAAGAAAAATTATTTTGCATTTTTTAGGGCTTAAATTTTAGAAAATCACTTTTATTTACGTTTTTAAAATTCGTCGCGTACGTTTTAAATTCCAATTTTCGTTTTTAGGTTTACGTGCTTAGAATACTTGTACCCTTAGTTTAATTACTTGTTTTTATTAGTTAATTCAAATTCGTAGTGTAAAATCCCCAAAATATCACTCTTATTCACCATTCACGACACAAATTCGACACCGAGACGAGAACTCGAATTCAACCTTCGTTGGGACTACGACCCGGGGAAATACATCCGTTGTATTTTACCTTGCAAAAATATAATAAATTTTGACATTTTGTTGACTTTCCGCTGGTGAGAGTAGGAATAAAATTCTGACTTGATCGGGCGTGTTGAGCCCTAGCTTGTCCCCTTAACCATTTATAATCTATAAGCTCGTGCTAGTCTTTTACACAAGGAGCTATAAAATGCGAATTCTTTTTAAGAGTTTGCAAGTTCCCATAATTGACTTTATATATGCATGGCTTGATTATTTGGCTAAGCATTCGCGGATCTTATTATTTAAGATTTTAAATTTGCGAAGAACGAGAAATGATAGAGTTGTTTATAAGTTAGATTGCTAAACGTGGAGTAGTTGGATCTCTTTAGAGCTTATCAAAGTTACTTGTGGCTTTTTGTTCCCATAAGCTTGTTTCACCCAATAATAGTAATCTAGGAATAATTAAAGGTATTTTGGTTTTGGCGATAATTAGTTTTATTTCTTCCTTAGAGAATCCTTGCTTATGAAAGTTAGGTACACATCAAGGTACTGCCAGTGTTACGGTGTAATAGGCAACTGATTCCTGATAGTACGTGCTATTGTCTCTATTGCTATAAAAGCCGTAGGACTCGGGATTTGGCAAAATATATAATGAATAATGAATAATAATAATAATAATAATCCAAAGCAGATAAAAGTTTTCTGTTTCCTGACGGTTTGCTCCCGTTGACTCAGACTTCAAAAAGGCAGAGGAAAAATATCCAAGGTCAAAATAAGACTCCCGATTCTTGACGGTTCGCTGCCGTTGTCTAGGTTGTTTAAAAGGCCAAGGATCAATAAATGTGCTTAAATAATGTTAAAATTGCCAAATTTCGACTCCGGGGGTGTCCTAATAAAAGCTTCTGTCTCTGGACTCGTAGATGAGTTGTTTCGGTCGTATATAAAAGGGATATCCTCAAAATCGTGTTAAATCAGAGACCTTGATGTGGACCTCATTTTTGTATGCAACGGTTTTCGAGGGAAGGTTTGGAAACTACTTAGCGTCTAAACTAGGTATCTTTATCGGACTAAAAATTATCGAAATGAGAACTTGAAGAAATTCATTTCTCACCAAAAATAAAATAAATAGAGGAAAATATGAATTTGGGAACAAGAAGTAATACACAATTAGCTTTTATGGGTAGTGTTGGCAATCTAACTTGTTAATAACAATGATTTCATTTTTAAGCTTAGCTTGGAGACTCGTGAAAAATCAGGAACGACGAATTTTATCCGTATGGTCACTTCTTTATGAGTCGTGTTTCCTACTCGATGACCCTAAAAGTTATTGATAGATAATGATTGTCAACAAAGCCGTCACATGAATAATGAGAAAAATACAAAAATGGAATAAAAAGGAAAATCGGGGAGTTTTTAGAACTTAAGATTTCTTAAACTCTTTTGAAAATTTTGCTACTTCTCAAAGTTAGAAAAAAGAGATTAGAATTTTTTGGTTCCAAAAACGTGTTTCATAACATTGCGTGAGGACACAGCAATATCTTAGTCTGGGGGAATTTTGGTATGTGCTTAAACACATACCTTTATTTGACCAAAACCGGACCCAAATAGACCAAAAACTAACCAATTATGCCAAATATCTCGTGTTTTTGTGTTTATGATTGTGCAGGGACGGATATCGTGAAATAAGGACAAAAACAAGCAAAAACCGGGAAAACGAGCACGAGATATGGAATGGATATTTACAGCCGATGCCGGGAAGTTTTATGTCAATCAAGTCCTCAAAGAATCATCATTTGTCAAGTCAAGCCCTTGGATTTATTTCAGAAGAATGGCAGAAAAAGACCCTAGAGTTTCAGATTTTACGACTTTGGTCCTTGCATTCTTGTTAAAACCAAAAGTTAAATAAACCACACCTCATCCGGATTTATATTACAATCCAAATCCAATCCATTTAACACAAATTCAACACCACATGGCCCAATCCATTCCATAAAGACCCGAGCCCAACCCGTTTTCCACGACCCACGACCCTATCTAAACCCACAGTCAAACAAATTATAACCCCGGTCAAATAATTATATAAAAACACACTCAAAAGCGCGCCCCCCAAATCTGCTTTTACCCAGAACATTTACTGTTCCCTACGAACCCTAATTATTTACCGTACAAAATTACTATGATTAAGGGTACAATTGTCTAATCATTGGGATTCTAGAAGTTGCCAGAGTGTCAGAGAAGGGCAGAGACGCACGAATGGGCTACGTGGCAGGATACTATTGGACCGAACACCTCACCAAATTTGATCCAAGGGTCGTGATTGATTGAGTGATGATCAAGTGATGATCTGAGGGTTGAGATGGAATCAAAGAAGCACAAAATCACACGGATTGGTGACATGGCAGCTAGGATTTTAGCTATAAATAGAGAGCTCTCCTCATGAGCAATGGTTGTCCAATTTTTATGTTTTAGAAAATTGTTACCACTTTATTTTCTTGTCAAATTTACTGCTTTTCTTAGTGTAATCATTTACATTTCAGTTGTAATTTTCAAATTTTAGTTTGTAATTTCAAGTTTGATTAATGAAAAGTTGGTTTGAATTTCCTTAATTTTTGTCTCTTTAGTGTTTAAGTCTCATTATAGCTTATTACTATTTCAATTAGCTTGTTTCCATTATTTCCAGCTTATTATAATTTACCTTTTACCTTATTGTTCATTTTATCCAAAAATCCAAAAAAATATTGAAAATACTTTGAAAATCCAAAAATATCTCAACTCCAGCTTCAATAAGCTGTTTTTCTCATTAGATAAGTTCATATAAGCTCTATATCTTATTGTGAATGATAGATTAGGACTGAATCTGATTTTGTCTCAAAATACCAAAAGTCAACCATAAAGTCAAATAAGCTGTGGGGTTGATAAGCTGCTGTGATAAGCTGACTCTGGGGTAATTTCTGGCTTACTCGATAAGCCTGGGTTCAGATAAGCACTGAGTTCATTCATTTCAGCCTATGCACTTGTGAGTTTCAAATTAATTCCTATCTTATTTACTGCTTAATTTGGATCAGCTTATTTTATTGCTTATCTTTCTGAGATTTCTGCTTTTTAGATTATAATTAGCCTAGATGATCTTAGTATAGAGTAGATTATGGTTTAATTTGTAGGGTGCTAGTGTAATTTTGCAAATTAGTCTCATAAAGTAGTGTTTGGATTAAATCATTTCTGGCCTTTTACTGTTCCCTTGCAAGTAGATAGGATTTGATTAAGCTGAAATAAGGTGTAATGATCATTAATCAGTAGGAATTTAGAGGTTTTAGCTTATCTATAGGTATTTGGCCTATAGGTGGTTTTTTGAAGTAAAAACTGCCCTCTATAAGCTCAGGATAAGCTGAGCTTATTGGGTCCCCCATTTTGGTATTTCTGAGCTACTTTAGGGTGTTAAATCTAGTGTGCAAGAGTAGAAAATACTTGGTGTAGTTTTGAGAAATTTAGCGCCAAAAATTCCAATCTGCTGTCACAGAAGGTTTACGCAGACTTGTGCTTTTTAGCTGCTGATCTAGCTTTGCTTGTGGCTTATTCAATTGAGCTGAAACCCTAATTTTTGGTTTATAGGTAGTTCATATAGCAAGCTTTAAGTGCAACATCTGGTATTCAGCTTTCTAGCTTATTTAGCTGCTTAAATTAGATCTGCAAATCAGCTCAAATAATCTGAACTAAGCCTGCATCAGTTTTTGCCTTAATTCGTCATCTGATCTCAGCCTTATTTGAATAAGCAATTGAGGATAACTTTTGGGCATCTCTGGGTTTAAATCAGCCTTTGATATAGGCTTCAAGGTTTTACTTCTGATTTCCCCAAATTAGCTTTTGTTCAGCTTATAGGAGGGCTTAAAGTAGGTGCATTAGTCATTTTATTCTGTCATAAGTAGTATACTGATCAGCAGCTTAACTACTTATTTCATGAGCTTATTTGAGTTTTCTGAGTGGAATTGTACTTGAATTAGTCCCTTGCATCATTCCTAAGCTTTTGGGAATTTTTGGTTAACTTTAGTTTATCTTTAGCTTATTTGCAAACTACTTATTCATCTGTTCTTCTTATTTAAGGAGAATTAAGTTTTGCTTTTATTTTTCCTAGATAGATAATTTAATTTTAGATTTACTCAGAATTTTTCAGATTTTTCCCAATTGTTTTGATATTTTTAAATCATTTAAATTAGTTTTTAATTCATAAAAAATTCATAAAAAGTCAAAAAAATATTTTTCTTTTTTCTATAATTTTCTTTTTATATTTTGGATTTAAGAAAAATTATTTTGCATTTTTAGGGCTTAAATTTTAGAAAATCACTTTTATTTACGTTTTTAAAATTCGTCGCGTACGTTTTAAATTCCAATTTTCGTTTTTAGGTTTACGTGCTTAGAATACTTGTACCCTTAGTTTAATTACTTGTTTTTATTAGTTATTTCAAATTCGTAGTGTAAAATCCCCAAAATATCACTCTTATTCACCATTCACGACACAAATTCGACACCGAGACGAGAACTCGAATTCAACCTTCGTTGGGACTACGACCCGGGGAAATACATCCGTTGTATTTTACCTTGGAAAAATAAACTATACTTAAAAAGATGAATCGACGATCCAAAGACATATTTTGATAACCTGCGAAGAACATAAGAGTTTGTATTTGGAAACCGTTTTGAATTTGGTTCCATGGGGTTAGGGGTAAAATCCGGATCACACTCAGAGAAAGTTTCTACTGGTTCAATTTGAACAGCTTTCAATTTTCCATTATGGAGTATGAACTCTCTACCCGTTGGTTTCCATACATAATACATAAGATAGTTCCTAGGCATTTGACTACTAGTAGTTGACCTAAAACGTGCAATTAGTCTTCCCATTGATCTATATCTAGCACTAGTTCCTTTTGGAACGTTCTTATGTTCAGGCGTAACAGGCACAGTTTTAGAAACATAATCATCACAAATATCATTAGATAAATATTTCTTGCACATTAAACAAACAGAGTCATTACATGCATTAAAAAAAGTACTTTTGACATTACATTCAGATGACATATGTCTCTTATTACAAAGGGGTAAATTCCTAGGGTGTTCTTCTACTTCTTCAACTTTATTCTGGCATCTACTCTTAGAGACAGGAAAGACTCTATTGTTCCTTGTATCGCTCCTAGGCTGTAGTCTGTTGCTCCTGTAGGTGCTTTCTAATCCTGTAGAAGGTAAGGCACACACATTAGGATTTATATTGTTGTCCTTAGAAGTTGTTGTAGCATTCCTAGACTCTTTAGGATTATCTTTTACGCACTTGTCGTTTGTCCCATATATTTTAGATGTGGAGGCAGACGCAATAGTGGGACTAATCCTACAAAGGCCAGGTGCTATCACTTTTGGTTTTTCAACAACCGGTTTTCCTTTACCAGCATTCATTTCTTTTTGTTTCGGTAAGGGTTGTTGAGTGACTGGTTTTGTCAAATCATTGTTCACATCGACTTTTGGAACATATTGAGAAATCAACATTTTTTGTTTAACCACCGGTTTTGAAGTATTTGGTTTGTCCGAAGTCGATGGTTTTGCAAACTTAGTCTCCACACCCTTCCCTTTTTGACTTTCTAGCTGAGTTCTCAAAAGATCATTTTGTGCTTTCATGTCCTTGTAGGCACGCTCATACGACAGTTTGTCATACTTGCATTCCTCGGTTTTTCTATCAAGTTGTTTAAAATATGACACATTTTCTTTTTCAACTTTTACAAGAGCATTTTCATATTTTGAAACAATTTCAGAGGTCTCAGCTCGCTGTCTTTCATCGTCTTCAATAGAATATGTTTGTAAAATGATGGACATAATATCAGTGGACAGAACTGCTTCTAAGAGAGAATCATTTAAATTTTCCAAAACATTGATTTGCTTAAAAGATTCTCTAGCTTTCTTTATCAGGGATTTGTGGTCCTTGACAAAGTCAACTATTTCAGTTAAAAATGCTTTTTCAAAATGAATTACTCGAGTATTAATGTTATTAATTTGACGAGCAAATTCACTTTCAAGAATCTTTTTCAGCTGTAAATGAACCGTTGAATTCCAATAGTTCTCAGTTAGTCTCATTTTAGATTCTAAAGTCGTTTGAAGTTGCCCAATTCTGGTTTTAATATCATCAAGAAATCTTGTGGCAGCACTTGTGTTAAAAGTGTTGTTTGAGGACATCTGTTCCATTTTGGAAAGAGATTTGGAAGTGACTAATGGTTTGGAAACTAGTTTTGAGATGCATCGGTTTTTGGAAAACTCAGATGTTTGATTTTGTGGAACAAAAGTAATTCAAGAAAGTTTGTTCAGTTTGTTGTAATCAATTGATTTCTGGTCTGGATTCTTTTGTTTCATTGTGGTTTGACTCTCTTCAACAAGTTCTATTGTTTCCACATAATCACGAACAATAGGAGGATCATGTTTGGTATATATAACATTTCCATTGTACAAAACATTCTGTTCTTTCTGAGCTTTCTTGAGATTGCAAGGAGTTTTGTTCCCTAGAGCCATTTTTTGTTTTGTATGGTAAATCGGATCAGTTTGACTAGTAATCATATGAATTGTTTGACTTGAATGACCCATTTTAACCAGTAAGTTTTCTAGTTTTTCAATCATATGTTCTGACTCTATGATTTCATCCAAAAGTTTATCTTCTTTCCTTTCAAAGTCCTTTTTCAACTCATCCCGTTCTTTTTCAAGTTTGGTATAAGCCGTTCTTTGTTTTGAAATTTGGTTTGTTAATTCAGAAATTTCTTGTTTTAAAGAGTTGATGGTTTTTGTTGAACTAATTTGAAGATCACCAAATTTAGGTTGCAATTTCCTATCTTTAACAAGTAACTTCTTATAACCAATTTCAAATTCTGACTCGCGTTTTGTATCAATTTGAAAACTTTTTTCATTTTCCTTGTATCTCTCATGCTCAGCGGTCAATTTCTCATTCGTGGCTTAACATCGCAATTGACCTTTTTCACTTTCTCAATTTCAATACTACAATTGTTCAATAATGATTCAAATAGAGCACGTGTTTCCTCATCATTCGTAATGCGCTGTGAAACTAAACCTCCACTATGGCGTATCTAGGTATGCGTATCTGGAGTTGCCGAAACTAAACCTCCACTACTTGGCGTATCTAGGTATGTATCGTAAGTGGGTGCTGGAGTCTCAGAATGTTGTTGCTCATGGGGAGACATATCAAATATATCATTATCCATGTATTGAAGGTTGGTACCTCAGAGAGTGCACTGGTGTCATAAATAGGAGGTGTGCCAGAATCTGTGTCGTACTTAGCCTCCTGAACATTTTCCATAAAGATACAGTTTGCATTGATATCCTCTCGATCTTCCATTTCATCCATGAGAGCCATAAAATCATTT
The DNA here is from genome assembly GCA_021014915.2 of Artemisia tridentata subsp. tridentata. NCBI lineage: Eukaryota > Viridiplantae > Streptophyta > Magnoliopsida > Asterales > Asteraceae > Artemisia > Artemisia tridentata. The sequence continues at coordinate 212,599,658 of CP139502.1, forward strand.
TCCTCAGCATTCAATTGAAACCCTGCATCTTCCTTCTGTGCCAACAACAACACTTTCTGCAGATACGCAATATCCTTCTTTCTCGGCTTAGTAGGACAGTTCCTTGCAATATGACCTAAACCTTGACAATTGAAGCACTTCATCGGATTACCTTGATTCACATTTCCATAATTCCCAACAACTAGAGCTGCCACATTCCCAATCTGATTACCCACTGTCTGATGCCCAACATTCTGACCCCTCTGATTTGCAACAAACTGACCCATCTGATTCCCTGTATACTGACCCAACTGATTCCCTACATATTGTCCTACATTCTGCATATTCTGATTTCCCATGTGAAATCCAGTAGCATATCCCTACTGATTCCCAATAACTCCAACCATTTGTCCTCCTTAACCCATATTGAAACTCGGTTGAGCAATATGCTTATTAATAGTGTTCGATGAAATCATTTGGTTGTTGTTTCTTGGTGTAGAATAGCGTCCTTGGAATGCCTTTGTCAAATAAGCAAATGCTTATGTCAAAGCAGCAGTAGATTCATCATTTTCCGTGAACTCTGGTTCTTCGAATTGTGGGTATTGTTGTTGTAGAATAGCATGTTGTTGTTGTGGGTAGAATTGTTGTTGTGGGATAACAGTAGTTTTTTGTGGAATGTATTGTTGTTGCATGTAGTTGTGAGTGGATGATGATGGTTGATGTGGTGTGTTCACTGGTAAAGGTGTTGGTGTGTTAGCAATGAGTGCGAGAGGATCATTCCTTTTAGCAAGTAATTCTGCCCTAACTTCATTTGCCTCAGCTTGGTTCTGCTTTAAGAAGTCATACAGCTGATGTAACCATTGTAAAAATTTCACCTTGTAATAAACTATTCTATATATTCTAATAAATAATACTTATCCATTTTTCTACGTATAATTTTTTTTTCTTTTTCTGATCATAACTACTATCTAATGTGACGTAACTCACATCCTCGATAAACGTGCTCTCACATGGACCAACATCAACTTACCCAATGTTTATTCTACATAAACATTTATATATGACAAGTATGAAAATCCTACGATATACCATTTGCCACTTTACGTTAATTCATTAACAAACGTACAAACTAAACATTTCTTATCTATTAGAGTTTCTACGAAACCCTAAACCATTATAACAATAAATATGAGTAACTAAACCCTAAAACACTAAAGTACAACTCATACAAGCTAATGTACAAGCTTCTAAAGCACAAAAACCCTAAATTCACTATAACTCCCGATACAAACCCTAAACTCACAAAACTATGATTTTATGTAATAAAATCACAAACCCAAATTAATATATATAAGATTTTTACAAATTATATATATAAATCACATTATAAACCTCAATGTACATATTTTAAAGCACAATATCCATGTCTTTTATGCATAAGCCTTAAAAATAAATTTCCTAAACTTACTAAATATAAGTACAAGTCCCTAAACCTAATGTACAAGAATCCAATGCATAAAAACCAAAAATTACATTTATATACTTTTAAACCTAATAAAATTAACACATAATTAAAATAACTTAACCAAACATTAAAAATACATTTTCTATATTATATAAACCCTAGTACAACCCTATTAAGCCAATGGTACAACACTTCAAAACACAAAATAGGTTCCTTTCCTTTATACTCAATTCGATACATATATAAATAAAACAAGCCCTAGATTTTAATTACTACTCAACAAATACTTAAACAAAACCCTAAATCTAACTTGTTACTTCCCTAAACCCTAGTGTACAACATGCCATAGCCCAATGTACAACCCATAAAGCCATTCGATTCCCATAGAACTAACCTAGTTCAATCCTAGCTAAATCCTAACCAAACTAATTCTCACTAAACCCTAAGTAAAATACACACCATAAGTAATATCTAGGCTACAATTTAGTACACATAATCATGTTTTTCCACAAGTCAAATATTGTAGGTATAACAAATGGTTAGGGTTAAACCACATACCCTTTTTCCTTCCCCTCCTTACACTTGTCTTCAAGTGGCAAGGTCTACCTCACCTTGTTCCCCCCTTACCTCACATGACTTCCTAGAAACCTTGAAAACCCTAACTCCATCCCCTCTATATATGTCGAACCATCTTTCTTTCTTTTTCTTCACATAATTCGATCCACACAAAAAACAACCATACTCACTTAAAATTCTGATCAAGCAGCCCCCATATAAGCTTAAGAACGGTTTTGAGGAAGCCTAGAAGGAAGAAAACCATTAGTGCTCCATTTCCAAACTAATTCGCCAAATATATCCTATAATCGAACAAATATACAAGTAAGTGATCTAACCCTTTTTCTTATCTTTTGTAAACTTCAATAGTCTTAAAACATGCCATAAAATAAGCCGTAATAGCTAGCAATGTCAAAAACCATGTTTTTCTTTTCTTTTTCTTTTTTGTCGAGCACAACCAAGAACACCCTAATTTATTTATTTTTTAGTAATATTAATCTAGGAACTCTAAAACACATAGGAGATAGGTTAAATATGATTATGATCATGTTTACAATCACTAAAAACTAGTTAGCACATTTAAATATCAAAAACCGAATTGTTTTTCCCTTTTCTTTTCTTACCAGAAACGGTCCCACACGCCCAACTTTGGAACAACATTTTGACCACCAAACAGCCCCAATAAAATCTGAATTTTGGTCACATTAAAGACCACCCAGCTAGCTAATTATAGGAAAAAGAACGTCGTAAAAACATTGCATAGCCTCGCTTTTATTCGTGTTCTTTTGTGCCTTTTCGCAAACCGAAGTTGTCGCACCCTTTTTAATTATTGCGAGCTCATAAGCTCAAATCATAAGATAATAACTTGTAGAAATGATGTTTACAAACTGATAATAACGCTCATAAAATATTCGTAGCAAATCGTGCCTTTTTCCTAAGCTTAAATTGCGTAAAAATGAATTAAGGATGTCGCATGATATAACAAAAATGCTTGGAGGGCCAAATCTGTCAAAACTCTAACTTATTTATTAACTAGGACCTAAAATGAAGTCGACAAAGAGTTTAGGGGTAAAACCTGCCAATTTTGAAAGATGGAGTTTTATTGGGCCAAAAATGTAAATATCTCAAAGTTATTAAACCAAGGACTATTTTTGCCAACGACTTATAGTTGTGGGTATAAATTGTCATTTTTGAAACTACAAGGATAAAAACTGTCATTTCACCAAAGTTCAGGGGTAAAAATTATCATTTTACAAAATTTCAGGGGTAAAAGTTGTCATTTTATGAAAGTTCAGGGGTATAAACTGTCAATATATGAAACTATAGGGGTAAAAAGCGTAACATTTTATAATTATTATTAGAAATATATTTCGAATATATATTTATAATAAAAACTAATAAACGAAATACATTTATCTCGATAACAAACAAACAGAAACATAAAAATGAGAAATAAGATAAAATCTTATCCAACTTTTGAAGAGACTTCATGTTCTCTGAATTAAACATTTATTCGACAACCAAAAACGTTACGAAACGAATATTAAAACTTATATATATATTGGAATACGATTACTGAAACTTGACATACCAACCCAGGTCGCGTGCCGGAGACGTTTATCAACTCTATTTAATTTTGTTTTCCATCCAGACTGCTAAGGTGAGTTCATAGTACCACTTTTTATACATTTTCCAAACTTGTGGGGAGATACATGCTACAAAACCGAACACAAGTATTTTTCTTTATGCTTTCCTGATTAATATTGCCTGAGTTACCTGTTGCCTAAAAGACCTCCCATCATGGACCGTTAATCATTTTCGGGTGAGCGCGAATATAATGAATAGATCTATTGGGTGTGACGACCCCTTTGTGTTACAGTAACGTAACCAAATGCATTTTATTTGAGGAAAATAAAGAGACCGGCAATCTCCTACTCGGGGGCAAAATTACTTCATTTAATTATGTAGTAATATACATCATTAGCTTATAACTATGATGATAAACCTGTTAACGTTTTGCGTGTCATGAGACTTAGTGCAATATATTGAACTGCAATATTACTGAATTACTTTCTACCTAGCTTGTGTTCAAACTGATTATAACTTTAAACGCTATGGATTCACTCAACCTTTGTGTTGACTTTTTAGCATGTTTTATCTCAAGTAATTAGAAGCTTAATTTGGCACGGAGTGGCTGTGGACTTTCTTCTTATAAAAAGAGTGTCCATTTTGTTATCATTCAATGAATAATGTAACTTTTATAACGTATTTCGAAACTTCCCGCTGGGGCCTGTATTATGTACTCTGATTTAAATAAATGAATGATAACAATTTAATTTAAAACGTCTCTTTTCGAGTCGTTTTCTATTTTCATGACTGTGATACTTGAAGTAATACCCCAACTTATATTCCGCTGCGTATATCGAAAACGGGGGTGTTACAGATTGGTATCAGAGCTCATGGTTATAGAGAACAAGGTTCAAACCTAAACTATAACCAATTTTCACAAACTTAACTAAAAGTCCTCCGTGCCACAGTGCCACTGAAATACTACTTATACATGTTTATGCTGATTATTTAGTTACATAGTAAAATATTTATAATTACCGGGTGGTTACAGAGATATGGTTTCCCCTACTTCTATGTCGGACTTGGATACCGAGAACATTGCGACAGTACCCGATGTTACTCCAGTGCCTAGATGGGCGACGGAGTCAGATCCATCAGAAGATGTTTCCATAGTACCTAAGGTCTCTTCAGTATTCGGACACGATATGGAATCAGACCCTTCAGAAGATCCATCCGAGGATACATCAATGCCTGATATCGCACCGTTTTCTGATGATCCATACATGCAAGCCACAGAGAGGGTTCGCACCTTCGCAGATGCAGAGCCGTATGAGTCAGATTCTCCTTCAGTTACTGAGTCCCTACCACCTCTATCATCGTCGGAGATACCACCAGTTTCCTCTAGAATACGGAGAAGGCACGAATAAGAACACTCCCCGTGCCTACATCATCATCACCACTACCACATCCACATTCATATATGTTACCTACATATATACCATCAGTCCCAACATCCTTACGTCCACCTCCACCATCATCTACAAGTTTCAATCCCCCATCTGTCCCATTTGAACTTAGTGAAGAAGCTAGGGCCATTATCGCTCGGTATCACACACTCTACCCCGATAACCTACTTCCACCCACTTAACGCGATTGGAATGGCAAGAAGAGCAAATCGAGACTGCTCTGGGTCATCTAGACGATTTTCCTTTGGAACGCATCGAGGGTATTGAATATAGAGTTGAGGATCTAGTTACCGGTCAGGAGACTATGCAACATAAGCTAGATGAGAATCGTAAGAAGGCAGAGAAACGTGATGAGCAGATCAGACAGGAAATACCTTTCATTTATGATAATGAATTAAAGTTGATAGATGAAATGATGAAGAGAAATGAAGAACTAATGACAGCACAAAACAGGATCACTGTCCTGGAGACAACAGTGGGAGAGATGCAAGCTCGGTACGAGGAGCATATGCAGATCCTTGTCAGTATGATAGTCGAGCTCGAGAGTCGACTAAAGGGAGCTTATGGTAGTCATTAGATCAGATCTTTATCTGTTAACTTTTGTACTATGTCTCATAAATACGACACTAGTATGTAGTTTATATCTGACAGCTTTTGTACTAGCCACGGGATGTGTGGCATAAATACGACACTTGTATTAATTTTGTTATATGTATAACAAATCAGCAAGTTATTTATGACTATATGTGGTTATGATATTTTGCTGTGTATGATATAGATTGATGTGGGTCAGTGTTGATCATTTTACATACATGTATGATATTTGGACATGATGTGGCCTTATGATTATCATGGATTTTACCTTGTTAATTTAACATGGTCACTATGCAAATTCTAAACATGTATTTTCTTGTGGTATTAATAGAAATATGCCTTGCAATTCCCCGGAACCAGTCATGTCCCAAGCTGCTATTCGAAAGCTTGTTGCAGACAGTGTTGCTGTAGCACTTGAGAATCAAGCAGCAGTAATGGCCAGATATGGAAGCACTAGCAGACCCAATGGGGAAAGCGAGACAGAAATAGATCGCAAGTGCACTTATAAAGACTTCATAAACTATAAACTAGAAACCAACTTTATTCAAAGGAACAGAAGGAGCAACTGAGTTGGCTCGTTGGTTTGAGCGTACGGAAATAGTTTTCATGAGAAGTGGGTGTACCGATGACTGTAAGGTTACCTTTGCTACTGGGACTTTCTTGGAAGATGCCCTGTCTTGGTGGACTTCTACTGCCCAAACTATGGGAGTTGAAGTAGCTCACCAACTTACCTGGGAAGATCTCAAAAAGAAAATGTTAAAGAAGTACTGTCCCCTTACTGAAATCAAAAAGATGGAGGATGAGTTTCACCAGCTAGTTGTAAAAGGAACAGATCTTAAGGCATACAATAGGAGGTTTCAGGAACTTGTTCTCCTATGTCCAACTATTGTGCCTGATCTTGAGAAGACGTTGGAAAAATATACTGAAGGATTAACTCGAAGTATCGATGGAAATGTTACTGCATCCAAGCCTCAGTCTTAGGAAGAGGCAATTACCATAGCTCAATAGCTAATGGATCGTGAGATCAAGCGTAGTTCCACCCAAGGAAATAATGATAACAAGCGAAATCTTGATGATCGGAGAACCACCCATTACCACAACAACCATCCCAACAACAACAACTACCACAACAATATCAACAACAACCGCAACAATCAAAACAACTACCAACAAAACGGTAACAACCACCACCACCAACAGAATCGTCGGCAGGAAACTGCCAGAGCCTATACAGCCACACCTGCTGAGAGGAGTAGTTATGTTGGAAAAAAGCCATTATGCAATCGATGCTCGTTGCACCACTATGGTCCATGCGCTGTTAAGTGCGCAAAGTGTCAGAAGGTTGGACATCAGAACAAAGACTGTAAAGCAACAACAACAAATCTGCAGCCAGTAATCATAACTTGCGACGGATGCGGTGAGAAGGGGCATTACTAGAGCCAGTGCCCGAAGCCAAATTCCAACCAGAACAATGGTGCCCGTGGACGAGCTTATGTGCTAGGAGATGGTAATGCGCAACAGAACCCGGACGTAGTCACGGGTACGTTTCCTCTCAATCAACATCTAGCTAAAGTATTATTTGATACTGGAGCCGATAAAAGCTTTATATCTCTTACTTTTGCTTCCTTACTTAAACTTACTCCTACTGCCTTAAACAACACATACGAAATCGAACTAGCTAATGGGAAATTAGTAGGCACTAACTCTATAATCCGACGTTGCACTTAACCTTACTAAATGAACCTTTCGACATTGACCTCATGCCCATCGAACTCGGTAGCTTTGACGTAATCGTTGGTATGGATTGGCTATCCAAATACCATGCAAGGATTGTATGTGACGAGAAAGTGGTTCACATCCCTTTCGAGGGTGAAACTTTGATTATCCGGGGTAATCAAAGTAAGACCAGACTAAGCATTATATCCTGCCTCAAAACCATGAAGTACATCAATAGAGGATGTCAAGCGTTTTTAGCTCATGTAACTGAGAAGAAGACCGATGAGAAACAACTGGAAGACGTGCCTGTAGTACGAGATTTTCCATAAGTTTTTCCTGAAGAGTTACCTGGACTACCACCTGTTCGTCAGGTAGAGTTTCATATCGACTTAGGGCCAGGAGCAGTACCAGTTGCACGAGCACCTTATCGATTACCGAGAGTTGAATAAACTTACGGTAAAGAATCGATATCCATTGCCAAGGATCGATGATCTATTTGACCAACTGCAAGGATCGAGTGTTTCACTCGAAGATAGATTTAAGATTGGGTTATCATCAGCTGTGTGTTAGGGAAGAAGATATTCCTAAAACAGCTTTCAGAACAAGATATGGTCACTATGAATTTCAAGTGATGCCATTTGGGTTAACCAATGCACCAGCTGTGTTCATGGATCTCATGAACCGTGTGTGCAAACCCTATCAGGACAAATTCGTGATTGTGTTCATTGATGATATTCTCATCTATTCTCGGAGCGAAGAAGAACATGTGAAGCATTTAAGGATTATTTGGGAATTGCTCAAGAAAGAACAACTGTACGCTAAATTTTCCAAGTGTGATTTCTGGATTCACACTGTGCAGTTTCTTGGACACGTGATTGATCGCCATGGTATTCACGTAGATGCTTCCAAAATAGAAGCAGTCAAAAATTGGCCGACACCTACAACCCCCACTAAGGTACGTCAATTTTTAGGACTTGCTGGCTATTATCAGAGATTCATCGAGGGATTTTCAAAGATTGCCATGTATTTAACAGAATTGACACAGAAGAACAAGAAGTATGTTTGGGGAGAAGATCAAGAGAAAGCTTTCCAGCTGTTAAAGCAAAAGCTTTGTGAAGCACCAATTCTGGCTTTACCTGAGGGAAATGACGATTTCGTTGTTTATTGTGACGCATCACACCAAGGTCTAGGCGCGGTGTTAATGCAAAGGAACAAAGTTATTGCTTATGCCTCCCGACAGCTCAAGCCTCATGAGGAGAATTATACGACTCATGATCTCGAGCTAGGAGCAGTTGTGTTTGCACTTAAAATCTAGAGACATTATCTGTACGGCACGAAGTGTGTTGTATTCACAGATCACATGAGCCTCCAACATATTCTTGACCAGAAGGAATTAAACATTGACTGTGAAATTCGTTACCACCCTGGAAAAGCAAATGTTGTAGCAGATGCTTTAAGCAGGAAAGAACGAATTAAGCCTCTTCGAGTCAGAGCTTTAGTCATGACCATAAACTTGGACCTGCCATCCCAAATTCTCAATCCACAAGCTGAAGCAGTAAAGGAAGAAAACATTCAGGCTGAGAGTTTAAGGGGTATGGACAAGGCGTTTGAACTTCGCCCTGATGGAACTCGTTGTATAAAGAATCGGAGTTGGTTACCACTCTTTGGTGATATAAGAAATGTGATTATGCATGAATCACATAAGTCCAAGTATTCTATCCACCCAGGTTCTGAAAAGATGTATCAGGATCTCAAAAAGCTTTACTGGTGGCCAAACATGAAAGATGACATCGCTGAGTATGTCAGTAAATGTTTGACATGTGCATGAGTTAAGGCTAAACATCAAAGGCCGTCTGGCTTATTGACTCAACCAGAGATTCCTGAATGGAAGTGGGAAAGAATAACCATGGATTTCATCACCAAGTTAGCTAGGACATCAAGTGGGTATGACACTATTTGGGTCATCGTTGATCGTCTTATGAAATCAGCGCATTTTCTGCCAATCAGGGAGACAGATGAGATAGAAAGTCTTGCGCAATTATACCTGAAAGAAGTAGTCTCACGACATGGAGTACCAATTTCCATTATCTCGGATCGTGATTCCCGTTTCACATCTCGATTTTAGGAAAAGCTTCAGAAAGCTTTGGGTACTCAGTTAGATATGAGCATTGCATATCATCCGCAGACCGACGGACAAAGCGAAAGAACTATTCAAACGTTGGAAGATATGCTCAGGGCATGTGTAATAGATTTTGGTAAAGGATGGGATAAACATTTGCCTTTGGCAGAATTCTCATAAAACAATAGTTACCATGCGAGTATAAAGGCAGCACCATTTGAAGCACTTTATGGACGAAAGTGCAGATCACCTGTTTGCTGGGCGGAAGTCGGAGAATTCCAACTTACCGGACCGAAGATAATTCAGGAAACTACCGATAAAATAGTGCAAATTCGACAACGTTTACAAGCTGCATGAGATAGGCAAAAGAGTTACGCAGATGTAAGGCGGAAGCCCATGGAATTTGAAGTTGGAGACAGAGTAATGTTAAAGGTATCACCATGGAAAGTTGAATCCCAGATGCATGGTTAAATTTGGAAAGCGGGGAAAGTTGAATCCCAGATACATTGCACAATTCAAGATTCTGGAGGGAATCGGTCCAGTAGCCTATAGACTTGAACTTCCTGTAGAACTTAGTAAAATACACCTTATCTTCCACGTCTCTAATCTGAATAAGTGTCTATCAGATGAAACGCTCGTTATTCCCATGAAAGAGCTTCGTCTCAATGACAAACTCAATTTTGTGGAAGAACCAGTGGCGATCATGGATAGAGAAGTCAAATAGTTAAAGCGAAGCCGTGTTCCCATCGTTAAGGTTAGATGGAACTCTAAAAGACGACCAAAATTCACCTGGGAACGAGAAGATCAAATCCGGGCGACATATCCACACCTTTTCCCCTATACCTCGACAAACACGGACTGAATCTCGGGACGAGATTCCCTTCAACGGGGGGATACAGTAACCATTGTAAAAATTTCACCTTGTAATAAACTATTCTATATATTCTAATAAAGAATACTTATCCATTTTTCTACGTATAATTTTTTTTCCTGATCATAACTACTATCTAATGTGACGTAACTCATATACACGATAAACGTGCTCTCACGTGAACCAACATCAACTTACCCAATGTTTATTCTACATAAACATTTATATATGACAAGTATGAAAATCCTACGATATACCATTTGCCACTTTTACGTTAATTCATTAACAAACGTACAAACTAAACATTTCTTATCTATTAGAGTTTCTACGAAACCCTAAACCATTATAACAATAAATATGAGTAACTAAACCCTAAAACACTAAAGTAAAACCCATCCAAGCTAATGTACAAGCTTCTAAAGCACAAAAACCCTAAATTCACTATAACTCCCGATACAAACCCTAAACTCACAAAACTATGATTTTATGTAATAAAATCACAAACCCTAATTAATATATATAAGATTTTTACAAATTATAAATGTACAAGTCTTTCAAGCCAAGGTACAAGTCATTTATGCATAACATCATAATATATATATAAATCACATTATAAACCTTAATGTATATATTTTAAAGCACAATATCCTTGTCTTTTATGCATAAGCCTTAAAAATAAGTTTTCTAAATTTACTAAATATAAGTACAAGTCCCTAAACCTAATGTACAAGCATCCAATGTATAAAAACCAAAAATTACATTTATATACTTTTAAACCTAATAAAATTAACACATAATTAAAATAACTTAACCAAACATTAAAAATACATTTTCTATATTACATAAACCCTAGTACAACCCTATTAAGCCAATGGTACAATCCTTCAAAGCACAAAATGGGTTCCCTTCCTTTATACTCAATTCGATACATATATAAATATTACAAGCCCTAGATTTTAATTACTACTCAACAAATACTTAAACAAAACCCTAAATCTAACTTGTTACTTCCCTAAACCCTAGTGTACAACACGCCATAGCCCAATGTACAACCCATAAAGCCATTCGATTCCAATAGAACTAACCTAGTTCGATCCTAGGTAAATCCTAACCAAACTAATTCTCACTAAACCCTAAGTATAATACACACCATAAGTAATTTCTAGGCTACAATTTAGTACACATAATCATGTTTTTCCACAAGTCAAATATTGTAGGTATAACAAATGGTTAGGGTTAAACCACATACCCTTTTCCCTTCCCCTCCTTACACTTGTCTTCGTGTGGCAAGGTCTACCTCACCTTGTTCCCCCTTACCTCACATGACTTCCTAGAAACCTTGAAAACCCTAACTCCATCCCCTCTATCTATATATGTCGAACCATCTTTCTTTCTTTTTCTTCACATAATTCGATCCACACTAAAAACAACCATACTCACTTAAAATTCTGATCAAGCAGCCCCCATATAAGCTAAAGATAGGTTTTGAGGAAGCCTAGAAGGAAGAAAACCATTAGTGCTCCATTTCCAAACTAATTCGCCAAATATATCCTATAATCGAATAAATATACAAGTAAGCGATCTAACCCTTTTTCTTATCTTTTGTAAACTTCAATACTCTTAAAACATGCCATAAAATAAGCCGTAATAGCTAGCAATGTCAAAAACCATGTTTTTCTTTTCTTTTTCTTTTTTGTCGAGCACAACCAAGAACACCCTAATTTATTTATTTTTTAATAATATTAATCTAGGAACTCTAAAACACATAGGAGATAGGTTAAATATGATTATGATCATGTTAACAATCACTAAAAACTAGTTAGAACATTTAAATATCAAAAACCGAATTGTTTTTCCCTTTTCTTTTCTTACCGGAAACAGTCCCACACGCCCAACTTTGGAACAACATTTCGACCACCAAACAGACCCAATAAAATCTGAATTTTGGTCACATTAAAGACCACCTAGCTAGCTAATTATAAGAAAAAGAACGTCGTAAAAACATTGCATAGCCTCGCTTTTATTCGTGTTCTTTTGTGCCATGTCGCAAACTGAAGTTGTCGCACCATTTTTAATTATTGCGAGCTCATAAGCTCAAATCATAAGCTAATAACTCTTAGAAATGATGTTTACCAACTTATAATAACGTTCATAAAAGAGTCGTCACAAATCGTGCCTTTTTCCTAAGCTTTAATTGCATAAAAATGAATTAATGATGTCGCATGATATAACAAAAATGCTTGGAGGATCAAATCTGTAAAACCCAAAATTTTCGAACATGTAAAATACCCAGAATACCCTTTGGTCTCAAATTCATAAATGACGTTTAAAGCATTAAGACATTTAATCCCGAATATATCCTAAGTATCTAAACGTTAATAATAGAACGAATAAAAGTAACACGATAATGAAACTTATGATAAACAAATGTTACATACTTAATATCATTCACACGCCTAATGCCCTAACCGAAATTTTTAAGTCTTGCATACTATTGTCGACAATGATTTTAAAAATACATTAACATTGATATAGTCCCAATCAATCCTACAAAATTTGCATGTTACCTAATTTGAGAATCCCATTCACACGGTTTTCATTTAAACCGAATCAATCACACACACATTTTTTATATCATTGCCAAAGCTCTCTAAATAAACCCTAGGAAACCCTACTCAAAACTGGCGGCTGCTACTTCTTTCTTTCTTTCATGTTCGGTTCAAGAACAAAGCAAAAAAAAAAAGGAGGCTTTTCGTTGTGACTTCTAGGCGTGGTGTTGCTGGTTCAAGGAGCATCGAGTGTATTGTTTTTCCTGGTTCGAGGTGGAGTCTTGATCGTGGGTTTGGAAACTATACGAAGGGATTCTTGGCTAGGGTTCGGCTAGAAAATTTTGTTGGTGATCGATCCTTGTTGTTCCTCTTCTCTTCATCACGCATCAAGGGTAACTAGTATCCCTCCTTGTCCAATACGACCTTGTTTGTTTGATTCTTGCTATGTCTCGATTCATACCTTGTTGTCTTATCAAATTCATTCATATGAAATCATAGAAAAGTCGCATGAAATCATAACTAATATACACATAAAATAACGATTTGGAAAACCCTATGAAATCGACCCATAAGATGTTGTAATCGACCCATTTAAGTCATCTTTGATTCGAGTTGTTTGTACATGTTAACACCATATATAAGCCGACCTATATCTGTTTTATTTCATACAAAATCGTTTTGTATCAGTAGATAAATCGTTGGAATGATAAACCTAAAAACCGATCACATGAAATTATAAACCCTAAGTTGCTGACAGAAATTATATTCGAATTGGAAGGGGTCTATTTTAATGATACTAACGTGTTTCTGAGTGATTCTTGGGTCTAAAATCAAGTTCTGGAAAAGAGATTTACCAATATGTAAACCTTATAAATTTTGGAGGTCGGTCCTTTCTGATTTTACAAGTTCAAGTGTCAAAAGTGTCATTTAGAAATTCAAATTTCAACCTTAGTAAATGATATTTTTTTTGAAATCAGTAAGGAATCATTAGCTATAATTTGACAGGGCTTAAATATAGGATGTGTTTGGCCTCTTTGATTTTTGGTGGGATTTTTAGAGTAGCAAAACATGGTCTCATAATTGCTTACTTTTTGAGTCTCAAATCTGTTACTGAATCTGGACTAGTTAACTAAATGAAAATTTTCTACTATAGGTGCACTTTGAAATAAATTCTGTAAAACTTACATTAAGTACTTAAGACATATGTGAACCTGGGATAATTTTTTGGAAGCTCCAGAAAATGCATAAGTATGCTTGAAAAATTAGAGAAAGTGCAACCTGTTTATGTATTAAAAGCTGAAATTGATTAAAGGAGTATAATATGTGCTTAAAACCTATTTTCATTAAAATCCTTTAACCTAACTATGTTTAATCATTATTATAACATCTAAAGACGTAATTAAGATACTTAAATGCATTTCGTAACCTAAATTGATATATGACATGATTAGTATATGTATTGAATGTTAACCTTAAGTTATAAACCCAAATTGTGATGAAAGTAAACCCAAGATACTAAATATGGAAACTTACTAATTCGGGTAACCTACTAAAAATAGAAAGTTACTTAAAATGGTTAAACTACTTAAAAAGGAAACTTACTATTTTTGGAAAGTTACTATTTTCAGAAAGCTACTATAAAAGGAAAGTTACTAAAAATGGAAAGCCGACTAAAATGAGTAATCTGATTTAAAATGAGTTATTATTAAGACGATCATGAATTCGTGTAGATTCGCCGAAGAAGGAGTTTGCTTCCGATCTTTATGTTTCTATTGTGTTTTCACTTACGGTCTAAGGTACAGATATTCTGACCTTATCTCTTAAGGTTTCTCATGATTCGTTTACATCCTTTTGATATTAGTTGATTATGATACCTATGATCTGAGCCTTCTTATTATGGCTTTCTTATATGATCTATGGCTTTGCTATGTTCCCTTAGATTTGTGAACCATTGATTATGAACCTTTACTTTAATCCTTTGCCTTGAACCTTAATTATGAACCTTTGCTATGAACTTATGAACCTTTGATATGATATGACCTTTGAACCCTGCAGTTTGATACCCGATCCATTATGTTTTCCTAGTCATGGGGGTTCCATGGCCGTGTCATTGATGCACCAATGGCATGACTCTAGTGTGGTCGAGTGAGGTTCCACACCGTCCCTTTTTATTATGATATGCGCACTCTATATTTGTTATGGCCACTATGATTTATGCAGGGGCGTATGGATGCATCCTAGATTTGTTATGTATATGCTATGCTATGATTTATTTAGTGTCTGATGTTGGGTGCAATCCACGTCTTCACATTTTAGGAGTTGATCACTCCAACGGTTACTGAGGACTCCCCTCCTTTTTCCTTTGGTATTCCGAGGTCGCCCCTCCGAATACAATGGTTACTTATGCTATGAGATATGATATGTTTGGGCTCGGGATTGATTACTGACCTTTCCTTACTCTTGATATCCATTTGTTTATATCTTATGCTTTTTCTAATGCACCATACTTTACATGTTCGTTCCTTATCTTTTGGTTTCGTTTATATATATCTGTTCACTGGGCTTTTTAAGCTCAACCGCATTTTCTTTTCATGCGGCAGGTTTTTGTTGGATGCTGGGTTATGAGTGGAGTGTACCTTGGACTTAGAAGACAAAACTTTGATAGCTATTCTGGATTAGAGATGACTAGAAGTGATTACATGTTTAGACTTAGAATTTATTGTTGTTCCATTTGAAACCTTGTATTTTCAGATTTTTCCTTTGTAACCTTTGTAATTCATTTGTATTATTTAGCCATATGCTTGTGTTTGCTTTGATATGTCACCATAACGTAATACTTCTACCCTTATTGGGTTGGGGTGTTACAATTATGGTATCAGAGCCTAGGCTACGACTTGTAGTACATTAAACCTTGACCTGTGAAGTTTGGACCATTAAGTTTCCACTGTAGGCGCTCATAATACAACCTTTGAGAATTTGCTTTAGGATTTCCCCATAGGAACTTAAGTTATTACCGTTGAGGAATGGGTAGACTAGGACATCTATGTAAGTAGCATTGCTTCCGCATCACTCTGATTCATGTCTCTGCCCTTAGCTATGTCTTATAAGAACTTTGATTCGGAAATTAGAAAGTTTTGCAACCTAAGTTTAGTAACCAAGTAAGTTCGGAATACCTCGGGAACTACATGGATACCTTACACCATTTAAGTTTCACCTTCTGAGTTTGATCTCCAATTCCGATCTATTTGATAAACAGTTTGATAACTATCCGACCATCCCAAAGGTCATTCGACCATAATGTGTTTGACACATTCTATGAATTCATTACTCATGCCGGATATGAAATGTATCATCTGTGCATAATCCATTACCACTCCTATGAGAACTCTGGTAATTTTTAACCATGAATATATGGAGAATTGTTCCCTCCCCTCAAATTATGAACTTTGGTTGCCGACCAGTTTCCTTTGGAAGGATATGATGTAAATACTATCTCAGTATGGATTCGTTAACTGAGCATGATGATGCTGATAACTGATATTCCATACATCTCACTTTTGACAGTTATACGATGTTCGTATTACCGATGATACACACCCTACCTGCCATTTATTCTAAGAAGCTAAACAGAATTCCAAACACCTTGAACTGTTCGCTTATCTATCTCAACATTTTGATGAACCATGTACTTGACTCTGATATACGAACTATCCATCTGGTTTAACGATCGTATTCGTTCTACGGATCTGTTTACTCTTGATATAATTGACTTTGAGGTCTTTTGGTTATGGATTGGATGACTCTTCGTAAAGCTACCATAGACTACCGTATCTGAAATGTGAGCTTTAACAATCTGCTTCACCCTACTTTTGTTATGATGACTCTCAACCGCTTAAATCTGTTAAGATTAATGCTGCTATGGAAACACTTACTCCGATCTCATTTGATTGTCAAATTTCTCCTGACACCTATTAGTATCCACCCTTGGAAAGCTCTGGCATTGGAAGTATTTTGTTGTACGAAAATTTTCCGATGTTCTCTGATGAACCTCTTGGTATTCCCTCCAGCTTGGGAAGTAGATTTGATATTGAACTGATTTCAGTTGACCAAACCATTGTGCCATAGAAGTTGAAGGACCAGATGGAACATGATTTTGTTCACCCTAGTGTTTCTCTTGGGATGCTCCGGTTGGCGTATGAAGAAGAAAGAGAGAAGTATGCGACGGTGTATTGACTGACGTGAACTTAACCGTATCACTATCTGTAATCATTATCCATTTTTCCGCATAACAATGATTGATTTGGTCTATCTTTGAAACTCCGTATCAGATGGCCTCATTTAGGTTTGAAGGACTGAAGAAGCATCCACAAGAAATTTTAAGAAGGGGGTTAACTAATCGAGAGTAACCTCCGTGAAGTATTTCAGTTTTATTCGTGAAGAAGAAGATAGGTGATGTGAAGTAGATGTAAAGTTTTCCCTAAGATGATTCCTGAAGCTGTTGTTGTACTCGTTATGATCATTATGAGCTTTGGTGATGCCAATTGTATTGGCTAATATAATCATGTTTTCGCGAGTATTTGGATAAATTGTTATAGTATGACATTGTGTTATGTTCAGAGACGAAAGAGGAACATAGAGATTACTTTTGTATCAAGTTAGAATGACCCTTGTTCTGGAAGAGAAAATTTGATTGGCGTTCAGAGATCGTATTAGACAACACTATCATGTATCCTGTAGAGATAGAGTTTCCCACAAAAGGACCAAGATTGAAGACCGTTATCGGAGTTAGAAACCTTGTAGAAGAGTAGTAGAAGATGTTCGCGACAGGCGTTACCGTGGAAGAAGCATATAAGAATAAGAGAGAAACTGAGAAAGGACTAGATTATATTTCATGCAGCACGTGGAGATTCTAGTTCGGGCATCAAGACAACCAAACCATAGGAGACGAACTATTCAACTCATCACCTGGAGAGGACAGCAGCGGTGTTCACCTTGAAGATTGGAAGACATTTCTTGCAAGACGAAGGTGGTGGTGTACATAGAAGGAGAATGTAATCGAGTTGGCGAATTTAGAGCTGTGAAAGAAGACCTGTCGAAGACACGCAGACTTGCTTCTCTATTCATTTTAGTTGTACTAAGATGAATTGATACAAAAGCAGGTTTGCAGATGGAAGGATGCACAGTGATCATGTCAGAGAATCACGTTACTACCTCACAATATCAAGACGAGTTGCCGAAGGCTTGAGGAACCAGACTCAAGTTTATAATTCCTTTTCACCCTATGATCAGATGGACAAACGTAGACAGACTACTCGAACTTGGAAGAAATTTTGAAATCATGTATTTGAGTGGGCGATTTTGGAAAAAAAATTTTTTGTTTGGATGAGTTGATTCTGTGGAGGATGAAGTTATAATTAACGTGATTCACTTCCGCTTAACCCCCATAAGTTTTCGTCACCTGATAATAAGATCCTTTGAATGATTTAGGTTCTCTGTTAGTAATTCCGTTCTGTGTTCATTCTGCGTATGTTGGGTGACGGTTTTGATATGAGAACTTTGATGAATTGTGGAAGAATTGATGCTTTTGACGACAAGCTTCATTCGATGATACTTACTAGGTCCCGTTACGTTATCTATGCAATCTATTTCTTTGATTTCAAATCCGTAGTGATGATTTGATTCGGACCAAACCTAGGAGGTAGAAGGACTGTTAGTTGATTAAGATAAGTTGCTTATTTCACGACTTGAGATAAAATATGGTCATCATGAGGGCATATTTATATGATGCTAGTATTATGACGTCTGGCCAACGTGATAATACTTACATCATATAACGTGCACTTATTGTGATCATAGGATATTTCAAGGAGTGCCTTAGAAGCCTTAGAATTTCTGATATCTGATCGAGACTTTAGGTTCATTCTACCTATACGCTTAATCTGCCTTCACCGTTATACGATTTGATACGTTGGATACTCGACACGCGTTTGGTGACCTCATTACTTCTGATAAAAATCTTAGGTTCGGTTGTAGAGCTTTCTGCCGTTTGATGTTATCAAACAATATGTTTTTTTTGTCTGTATGGATTCGATCTATTACTATGAAGGGTACACCTATGTCTTGCTATATATACGTCTCACATTCGATGAATCTGTTCATGATGATCCGTTATGAATTAAGATATGAGATTTTGGATTCTGAGAAATCAAGACCTGTCTGTTTATGAGAATACCTTTGAAAGGTTATATTAAAGACGGGACTATTTGAAAGTCTGAAGAGTTAAGCATAGTTCTGCGATTCGGTACGTTTTCATCTGATTTGTCTAATCAAATTTCCACAGACGATATATCCGTTAAATCCTACGTATTCCCTGTATCTCTTCCGAGAGAATACGATTATCATCTATTACGTTTGGTATTTTATTCTTTTGATCTGGATTCAATACGATATGTTTTTTTTTTTGAGGAAACCGAAGCTATTTGATAGACAAGATCGAGTCATGAGAAACAAGGTCATTCGGTTTGTGAAGATTCTTTGGAAGAATCACCCAAAGCGTGAAGCTACCTGGGAGACCGAGGAATCAATGTGAACAAGTTATCCTCATTTCTTTTCGTAGTCTGGTATGTCTTCATTTTTGTTCTCATTTCAACTTCGCGGATGAAATTTTCTTTTAGAGGGGAAGAGTTGTAAAACCCAGAATTTTCGAACATGTAAAATACCCAGAATACCCTTCGGTATCAAATTCATAAATGACGATTAAAGCATTAAGACATTTAATCCCGAATATATCCTAAGTATCTAAACGTTAATAATAGAACGAATAAAAGTAACACGATAATGAAACTTATGATAAACAAATGTTACATACTTAATATCATTCACACGCCTAATGCCCTAACCGAAATTTTTAAGTCTTGCATACTATTGTCGACAATGATTTTAAAAATATATTAACATTGATATAGTCTTAATCAATCCCACAAAATTTGCAAGTTACCTAATTTGAGAATCCCATTCACACGGTTTTCATTTAAACCGAATCAATCACACACATATTTTTTATATCATTGCCAAAGCTCTCTAAACAAACCCTAGAAAACCCTACTCAAAACTGGTGGCTGCTACTTCTTTCTTTCTTTCCTGTTCAGTTCAAGAACAAAGCAAAAAAAAAAGGAGGCTTTTCGTTGTGACTTCTAGGCGTGGTGTCGCTGGTTCAAGGAGCATCGAGTGTATTGTTTTTCCTGGTTCGAGGTGGAGTCTTGATCGTGGGTTTGGAAACTATACGAAGGGATTCTTGGCTAGGGTTCGGCTGGAAAATTTTGTTGGTGATCGATGCTTGTTGTTCTTCTTCTCTTCATAACACATCAAGGGTAACTAGTATCCTTCCTTGTCCAATACGACCTTGTTTGTTTGATTCTTGCTATGTCTCGATTCATACCTTGTTGTCTTGTCAAATTCATTCACATGAAATCATAGAAAAGTCGCATGAAATCATAACTAATATAGACATAAAATAACGATTTGGAAAACCCTATGAAATCGACCCATAAGATGTTGTAATCGACCCATTTAAGTCATCTTTGATTCGAGTTGTTTGTACATGTTAACACCATATATAAGCCGACCTATATCTGTTTTATTTCATACAAAATCGTTTTGTATCAATAGATAAATCGTTGGAATGATAAACCTAAAAACCGATCACATGAAATTATAAACCCTAAGTTGCTGACAGAAATTAAAGTCAAATTGGAAGGGGTCTATTTTAATGATACTAACGTGTTTTTGAGTGATTCTTGGGTCTAAAATCAAGTTCTGGAAAAGAGCTTTACGAATATGGAAACCTTAAAATTTTTGGTGGTGGGGAGAAGGTCCTTTCTGATTTTACAATTTCAAGTGTCAAAATTGTCATTTAGAAATTCGAATTTCAACCTTAGTAAATGATTTTGTTTTGAAATCAGTAAGGAATCATTAGCTATAATTTGACAAGGCTTAAATATATGATGTTTTTGCCCTCTGTGATTTTTGATGGATTTTTTAGAGTAGCAAAACATGGTCTCATAATTGCTTACTTTTTGAGTCTCAAATCTGTTACTGAATTTGGACTAGTTAACTAAATGAAATTTTCTACTATAGGTGCACTTTGAAATAAATTCTGTAAAACTTACATTAAGTACTTAAGACATATGTGAACCTGGGATAATTTTGTGGAAGCTCCAAAAAATGCATAAGTATGCTTGAAAAATTAGAGAAAGTGCAACCTGTTTATGTATTAAAAGCTGAAATTGATTAAAGGAGTATAATATGTGCTTAAAATCTATTGTCATTAAAATCCTTTAACCTAACTATGTTTAATCATTATTATAACATCTAAAGAGGTAATTAAGATACTTAAATACATTTTGTAACCTAAATTGATATATGACATGATTAGTATATGTATTGAATGTTAACCTTAAGTTATAAACCCAAATTGGGATGAAAGTAAACCTAAGATACTAAATATGGAAACTTACTAATTCAGGAAACCTGCTAAAAATGGAAAGTTACTTAAAATTGTTAAACTACTTAAAAATGAAACTTACTATTTTTGGAAAGTTACTATTTTCGGAAAGCTACTATAAAAGGAAAGTTACTAAAAATGGAAAGCCGACTAAACTGAGTAATCTGATTTAAAATTAGTTATTATTAAGACGATCATGAATTCGTGCAGATTCGCCGAAGAAGGAGTTTGCTTCCGATCTTTATGTTTCTATTGTGTTTTCACTTGCGGTCTAAGGTACAGATATTCTGACCTTATCTCTTAAGTTTTCTCATTATTCGTTTACATCCTTTTGATATTAGTTGATTATGATACCTATGATCTGAGCCTTCTTATTATGGCTTTCTTATATGATCTATGCCTTTGCTATGTTCCCTTAGATTTGTGAACCATTGATTATGAACCTTTACTTTAATCCTTTGCCTTGAACCTTAATGATGAACATTTGCTATGAACTTATGAACCTTTGATATGATATGACCTTTGAACCCTGCAGTTTGATACCCGAGCCATTATGTTTTCCTAGTCATGGGGGTTCCATGGCCGTGTCATTGATGCACCAATGGCATGACTCTAGTGTGGTCGAGTGATGTTCCACACCGTCCCATTTTATTATGATATGCGCACTCTATATTTGTTATGGCCACTATGATTTATGCAGGGGCGTATGGATGCATCCTAGATTTGTTATGTATATGCTATGCTATGATTTATTTAGTGTCTGATGTTGGGTGCAATCCACGTCTTCACATTTTAGGAGCTGATCACTCCAACGGTTACTGAGGACTCCCCTCCTTTTTCCTTTGGTATTCCGAGGTCACCCCTCCGAATACAATGGTTACTTATGCTATGAGATATGATATGTCTGGGCTCGGGATTAATTACTGACCTTTCCTTACTCTTGATATCCATTTGTTTATACCTTATGCTTTTCCCAATGCACCATACTTTACATGTTCGTTCCTTATCTTTTGGTTTCGTTTATATATATCTGTTCACTGGGCTTTTTAAGCTCAACCGCATTTTCTTTTCATGCGGTAGGTTTTAGTTGGAAGCTGGGTTATGAGTGGAGAGTACCTTGGACTTAGAAGACTAAACTTTGATAGCTATTCTGGATTAGAGATGAATAGAAGTGATTACATGTTTAGACTTAGAATTTATTGTTGTTCCATTTGAAACCTTGTATTTTCAGATTTTCTCTTTGTAACCTTTGAAATTCATTTGTATTATTTAGCCATATGCTTGTGTTTGCTTTGATATGTCACCATAACGTAATACTTCTAACCTTATCGGGTTGGGGTGTTACAAAATCTGTCAAAACTCTAACTAATTTATTAACTAGGACCTAAAATGAAGTCGACAAAGAGTTTAGGCGTAAAACCTGCCAATTTTGAAAGATGGAGTTTTATTGGGCCAAAAATGTAAATATCTCAAAGTTATTAAACCAAGGACTATTTTTGCCAACGACTTATAGTTGTGGGTATAAATTATCATTTTTGAAACTACAAGGGTAAAAACTGTCATTTCACCAAAGTTCAGGGGTAAAAATTATCATTTTACGAAATTTCAAGGGTAAAAGTTGTCATTTTATGAAAGTTCAGGGGTATAAACTGTCAATATATGAAACTATAGGGGTAAAAAGCGTAACATTTTATAATTATTATTAGAAATATATTTCGAATATATATTTATAATAAAAACTAATAAACGAAATACATTTATCTCGATAACTAACAAACGGAAACATAAAAATGAGAAATAAGATAAAATCTTATCCAACTTTTGAAGAGACTTCATGTTGTCTCAATTAAACATTTATTCGACAACCAAAAACCTTACGAAATGAATATTAAAACTTATATATATATTGGAATACGATTACTGAAACTTGACATACCAACCCAAGTCGCGTGCCGGAGACGTTTATCAACTCTATTTAATTTTGTTTTCCATCCAGACTGCTAAGGCGAGTTTATAGTCCCACTTTTTATACATTTTCCAAACTTGTGGGGAGATACATGCTACAAAACCGAACACAAGTATTTTTCTGTATGATTTCCTGATTAATATTGCCTAAGTTACCTGTTGCCTAAAAGACCTCCCATCATGGACCGTTAATCACTTTCGGGTGAGCACGAATATAATGAATAGATCTATTGGGTGTGACGACCCCTTTGTGTTACAGTAACGTGACCAAATGCATTTTATTTGAGGAAAATAAAGAGGCCGGCAATCTCCTACTCAGGGGCAAAATTACTTCATTTAATTATGTAGTTATATACATCATTAGCTTATAACTATGATGATAAACCTGTTAACGTTTTGCGTGTCATGAGACTTAGGGCAATATATTGAACTGCAATATTACTGAATTACTTTCTACCTAGCTTGTGTTCAAACTGATTATAACTTTAAAAGCTATGGATTCACTCAACCTTTGTGTTGACTTTTTAGCATGTTTTATCTCAGGTAATTAGAAGCTTGATTTAGCACGGAGTGGCTGTGGACTTTCTTCTTATAAAAAGAGTGTCCATTTTGTTATCATTCAATGAATAATGTAACTTTTATAACGTATTTCGAAACTTCCTGCTAGTGCCTGTATTATGTGCTCTGATTTAAATAAATGAATGATAACAATTTTATTTAAAACGTCTCTTTTCGAGTCGTTTTCTATTTTTCATGACTGTGATACTTGAAGTAATACCCCAACTTATATTCCGCTGCATATATCAAAAACAGGGGTGTTACAGCTGATGATAGTTAACTTCATGCAAGTTTTTTGTTTGATAAATAATGGTGACGTATCTTCCCCATTATGGTTGTAACTCATTCAGAAACTTGGTGTTGTTAGCTATGTTCTTACAGAACCTGTGATAGTACGACTCTATTGATTCACCAGCAATGGAAGTGAACTTGTGTAGTTCCTTGATCAATTTTGTTTCTATTTCCTGCTTCCTGATGTTTGTCCCGTACATTAACCTCTTGACTCTTTCCCAGACTGCATGAGCACTTCCTTCACTATCCACAGTTGCATAAGTCGTTTCAGGTAGCCCAAGAACAACTAGATGAAATGCCTGATCATCAGCTGCAATTTGTAGTTTGTCTTCCTCAGTGTACTCAGCCTCAGTCTGATCTCTGTAGAATGGTTGTACTAGGGGGTTCCATTAGGATCTCCAGGGTCTAAGACTTGTCGTGGTTGAAAGGTCCTTTCAAAATGGAATTGATAAGAAGTTTTCCATTTGGTTTACTCTTAAGATAGCGCATCATACGACTAGCCCACTGTGAGTATCCACCCTTTGACAGCGTGGGAGGTCGGGTTTCCGCACCGGCTGCGTGAATATCTTGCTGAGTTGCCATTGATGAATGATAAAGTTGATCTTGGATCGGTTCAACGATGTAGGAGTTATGTTTTTTGTAAGTTGATGCAAGTTGTTTTAGTGAAAATTTGGTCTGAAAACTTGTCCTTTGTCGTAAACTGAGTCCTTACTCGTAAGATTAGGTCTTAGTCATAAAATCTGTCCTTACTCGTAAGATTTGGTCTTATTCGTACGGTCTGTCCTAACCCGTAAGATTTGGTGTAATTCGTAAAGGTTGTCCTTACGCGTAAGATTTGGTCTTATTCGTAAAGGTTGTCCTTACGCGTAAGATTTGGTCTTGTTCGTAAAGGTTGTCCTTACACGTAAGATTTGGAATAGTATCTTACTAACTTGTCCAAGCTAGCGAGATTTCACAAGTCAAAGTATTCCACAAACTTATCCAAGCTAGGGAAGTACTCAGTAATCCTTGATGCACGAAGAATCTTTGTAAGATCAGTTCTTATTCGTAACACTTGTGCTTACTCGTAAAACTTGTGCTTATTCGTAAAAACTGGTGTTTACTCGTAAACTAAGGGTTTTGACCTTATTCGTAAAAACTGGGCTTACTCGTAAACTAAGGGTTTTGATCTTATGCGTAAAAAGAGGGTTTTGACCACTTATTCGTAAAATGGCCATATTTTTGAAAATTGTAGAACACCCACTTTTTGACGTTTTTAAACCGTTCTTTTTGGCCAATCTCACTTATAATCACTAAAGCTTCAATAAAAACAACAAATTTAACACTAAAACACGCAAAAATCAAAACTTTTTGAAGAAAAACTCACGTTTAAAAAAAAAAAAAAAGAAAGAAAGATGTTGATATATATAATGCCTAAACGTTATTAATATTTTTCGATACCTCTACGCTTTGATAATCACAAAATGTAAAATCATTAAATGAAAGATTATGACGTAAACAAGTATTTAGTTGTAAATATCTATTTTAACAACTTAATCACTTAAGGTATAAATAAACAAATGCCTAATGCATTATATGATTGATGAACTCAAATAAGTACATTTTATTAATATCATTTATCCTATTAATTTGACTTGTTTTACTATATTATGTATGAGGATTGATACTTAATCGTTTACTTTTGTAATTCTCAGGTAAAAACAAGCATTTGGTGAAACTTAGCTATTTTGGACTTATAATGGAGCAAAACGTGCATAAAGTGAAAGTCTACTGACATGGACAAGATCAAGTCAATTCTGCTCCAGATGCGCCGCATCTCACTCTCGAAATGCGCCGCATCTCTATCAAGATATCACCAGATACGATCCAAGATACAAGAGGACATGCGCCGCATCTAATAAAGAGTTACGCCGCATCTTCTGGCGGTGTACGAATATTCCTGAATATTATAATCTTGGACCCCACGCGAAGTTAAGTACATACGCCGCATCTACTTAGTAGATGCGCCGCATCTTTCCTCAGACAGAAACTATAAATACCCCGTAGACCAGACGAATTTAAGAGTTCCGAAACCCTAAAACCGAAGTTCGGACAGCAGAGCAAAAGGACGAATTCAGTCAAGGAGGCAGCACAAGACACACCCAAATCGAAGATACAAGAGCTGTAAGAAGGTGCTGCATATGTTTAATTCATTAAGTAGTTTTGTTTTATTGTGTTAGCAAACTTTAATTCATCAGGATTGGTGGCCTGTGTAATGTGACAACGGAAAGATTGCACTCCCTTTAATACTTGCTTTCCCATCAATTAAAGTTTATATGTTGATGTCTTTGGTTACTACTTATTAGTGCATTGATAACCTCTGTGTTTATTAGTGGCTTGCGGGCATTTGACTGCGGGACATAATGTGGCTCCCACGGTTGTTTCTAAATTGATCACTTAGGAATAACTTTTAGACATAAGTAATCATTAAGGGTTTACTCGCCGATGAGAATAGGACCAACGAGAAAGGATTAATTACATACACTTCATATAAAGCTATCAATAAAACAAGTGACAAACTACTTAATCATAAGGACAGCCCTCTTATTGTCTCTAGTATCTATCTGTGTACGTGTGTGCTACTTGCTGATTCGTGCCTATTGGTTTATTTTATTATTTAATTACAACAAATCGTGCCAGTCTCTCAGGCTGAAACCCCCTTGCGTTAGGATATTAAAATACTGATTAGAATAACGAGATAATACGTTCCACTCTTAGTGATCGACACTCTACTTACCATTATCTTCATACTGACCGGGTACACTGCTCGTTAAGTGTGTGTGTTATTGATAAGTCGGCTAAATATAAATTTAAAACTTGAGTAGGCATTAAAACTGCTAAACCGCAACGACACATCACGCGCATCAAGTTTTTGGCGCCGCTGCCGGGGAGTGAATTGTTATTATCTGTTAATTTGATTAGTATTTTAATTAGGTTTTTCTTTTTATTAGATTAATTGCATCACTGTACTATTTTGCATATTTGTTGTATTGTGTGTTAATTGTTTTCTTTTATTTTTGTGTGTTTTATTTTTGTTTGTGTGTTTAATTTTTATTTTTATTTCTCGTATTTTTCTGTTCTGCTATCGTTGTACTGTGCTAAATCAAACGATACGGCGCATCTGATCTCTCAGATACGGCGTATTGCGTTTAATTTTTTTATATACAACGCGTTTAATTAATTCGATACGACGCATCTTTTCCCCAAGATACGGCGTATCTGTTTTTAATAAGAAAATTTTTTCTAAGCGATAAAGTAATACGACGCATCTGCTTTTGCAGATACGGCGTATCTGTTTTTGATAAAAATTTTTTTTTCTAAAACATTAACGCCATACGACGCATCTTCTTTTGAAGATACGGCGTATCTATTATTTTTAATTAAAAACAGTTTGCGAATTATTAAACAGATACGGCGTATCGATCTCCGTCGATACGGCGCATCTTACTGAATCAAAAATCTTTTATTTTTAAACATAACGAAAATACGGCGCATTAACTTTCGTTAATACGACGCATTTAATTTTAATTAGATAAGTTGATTTTTGATTAATTAATTCGATACGGCGCATTCTTAAATTCTAAAGCGGCGTATCTATTTTCTGAATAAAGTCTGATTAATTTTTAACGATTATAAGATACGGCGTATCCAACTTTTTGGATACGGCGCATCGTCTGCAGATATCAGTAACTTTAATTTTTCGTATTCCGTTTTCGTTATTAATTATCTGATATATTACTTTCTCGAGCATACCCTACTGATGCTTTTGTGATTGATTTCAGGAAGTGCATGACCAGGAGTTCTACGAAGAACTTGATTCAACCTTTCGAAGATCCTGAACGAGCCCTACATTCGCTTAAAAGGCTTTTCAACACAAGAAGCTTTGATCTTACAAGTTCACTCGAGCTTGATTACTTTTCTGAAGAAAAAGAGGAAGTTGAAACAGAAAAAATGGGCGAAAACACTACTATGGAGGAATACATGAACAATACCCGTGCTGATTACACTTCAGGAGTTGCTAGACCTAAGTTTGATGACAAGTCAAAATTTGAGTTGAAGGGACAATTTCTCAAAGAGCTCAGAGAGAATGCTTTCAGTGGGACGGAACAAGAGGATGCTAATGAGCATGTTGAAAAGGTCCTGGAAATTGCAGATTTGTTTACTACAGAAAGTGTCAATACCGATCAACTCATGCTAAGAATCTTCCCAATCTCACTAAAAGGAGCTGCTAACAAGTGGTTAAGGAATGAACATGCTAGTTCAATCACCACGTGGGAAGGTTTGAAGAGCAAATTCCTGAAGAGATATTGTCCACCTGCTAAGACTGCTAAGAAGATGGAGGCTATCAATAGTTTCAAGCAAGAGCCTGATGAAACCCTTTATCAAGCTTGGGAACGATTTAAAGATTTATTGATAAAATGTCCTCAACACTATCTAACCCCTATGCAGGAAATAATATTGTTTTATCAGGGATTGGACGTGCCTACAAGACAGATTTTGGATGCTAAGGGAGCTGTACCTCAGATGAGTGCAACTAATGCTAGGAAAGCGATCCAAGAAGCTGCTGATCATTCTCAGAAATGGCACGATGGGACCTCTACTAGATCTAAGAGCAGCACTAATTTTGACGGGATTGCTGCTATTCAAGCTCAATTGGATAAAATTAGTAGAGAAATGAAGAAGCGTGATGAAAGAGCGTATGCTGCCCAAGTTGGATGTAAAAAGTGTGAAGGACCTCACTACACTAAGGATTGTCCGAGTAAGAATGAAAGTGAGACGTTTGAAGAAGCTTATTACACCCAATTTGGACAACCATTCCGACCTTCAGGAAGATTTAGGGAAGCTAGTCCGGGATTCTATCAAAAGAGCAACTTTAATCCCGCTTATCAAGAGAGGAGGCAGACTTTAGACGATACTTTAAAGCAAATTATGGCCGATGCTGCTAAAAGACATGAAGAGAATACTGCTATGATCAAGGAAATTCGAGCTTCAACGGACACTACTACAAGAAATCAAGGAGCTTCGATCAAAGCATTGGAACAACAAATTGGTCAAATGAGCAAAGTTCTTCAAGAAAGGGGATATGGAAGTTTACCGAGCTCAACTGAAACCAACCCAAGGGATCATGTCAAGGCCATAAGCACCACCGAAGAAGTCACTCCTAATATACCTAGAAGGTCGATGAATGGTAATGATGGTGCAAGACCCGAATTTTTCTTTAACTCTTCAATCAGCTTAAGGAGACTACTAAAAGAGAAGACAAAAATTGAAGAGGAGATCAAGGCAACAATGAAAGAAGAGAGCCCTGCAACCGATTCAAATGCCTTGCCTCATAAAGAAAGAGACCCAGGAAGTTTTACTCTACCTTGTTCTATTAATAACATATCTTTCAATAATGTGTTGGCTGACTTAGGAGCTAGTGTTAGTGTTATGCCTCTTAAGACATTCGCTACCCTAGGACTAGGAAAATTAGCACCAACTAAATTACTTATTGAATTGGCTGATAAAACAGTAAAACGACCTGAAGGGATTGCTAATAATGTGCTAGTTAAGATTGAGCAGTTTATTTTTCCCGTAGACTTTATTATACTAGACATGCCCGAGGATGTTAAGATTCCTTTAATCCTCGGAAGACCTTTCTTGTCTACTGCCCATGCTAAGATTGATGTGTTTAAGAGAAAAATTTCATTAAGGGTAGGGAATAATAAACTAGTCTATAAGTGCCAAGATCCAGTTAAAAGCATAATTAGAAGTGTTTATGTACTAGGATTAAGAGAACGTATGGACCTCGATCTTGAAGCTAGACTTATGGGAGAAACATTGATTCAAAACAACTCAACTAATCCTAATCATGAAGACTTTGAGGAATTCATTGACCTTAATGTACCTACCGAACTTAGACGTGATATTGTTAGTGATTCTGATGATGAGTGGTATGATTGTGTAGTAATTAATAAACGTAGGAGAGTAGTTGAGAAAACAAATTTGAACAATGATGTGTTTATTGAACTACCACCCCACCTTGCTTATTTGTGCCTACATAATAATAAGAATTTCCCGTCTATCATTTTGTCATCTCTGCCCGAAAGGGACAGGACTTTGTTTATACAGATATTAAAGAAGAACGGCGTGGAAATTAAGGACGAGCAAGGAGTGTTCAATATTACTGAATTGGCAATGAAGGAGCGTGATGTTTCCGACTCCTTCAATGATCAATACTAAGGAGCTGAACGTGAGTCTAACTTGAAGACTCTGGAATAAAGACAAGTGCTTACCGGGAGACAACCCGGATTTATCTTTTATTATTCTGTTTTCTGTGTCGAGTCAGTCCAGGCCGCATGAAGATACGGCGCATCTCAGTCCTGAGATGCGACGCATCCTCTGCAATGGTCATATCTTATTTTATTTTTCTGCATTTTTATTTTCGACTTTGAAACTATTTATCAGTTTATTTTAATGCGACGCATCCCTGGTTAAGGATGCGGCGCATCTTTATTCTGATCCGTATTTATTCCAGGCTCGATACGGCGTATCTTCTTCAATAAGATACGGCGCATCGACTGACCTGATGATTTTCAGTTTTAATTTTTAAGTTTTATTTTTATCTAACTACTAATGTATTATGCAAGTTGAACCTTTCTTATCTTAGGTGTGTTTTAAAGTGTTGGTGGTATTATAGTTTCCTGGATTTCCTGTGGATACATCAAGTATGAAGCTTTAACGTTCTAATCCACAAGAAGTTGATTTTTGCTTTTATACTAATGGAGGATCATACCGAGCAAATCTCAGGGGAGTTTTTCTGTTCTAATTCTTTTATTTTCCAGTTTTTAACCTTTTATACAAACAACGAGGACGTTGTTTAACTTAAGTGGGGGATTGGAGAATTAGAACACTTAACAATTACTTGTCCTACTTTTTCAAAAATTATGCTTAAAATGTGCTTAATATATCAAACTTAAAAATTTTTTTAGCATGTTTTTGTTTAAGATCTAAGTTACATAACTGCACACATGACATTATTTTCAAAAATTGTGATTTCTCAAAATTAACAAATCTATGAGTGTGCCGGTGACTTGTAAACTTTAGAACTTGGCTTGTATACTATTCGAGACCACCATAATAAGTATTATTTATATAATTGGAATGACTTGTCTAATTTGGTAAAATTCTAGGATTACACCAAATAGCCTTTATATGTTATGTGTTATTAGCTAACTACACTGGTTAGTTAACCCCCGTATAAAACCTTTTGTTACTCTCATTTTTAGAGTAAGATACCCCTAGAAAAACACTCAGAGCCATTCCTTTCGTTTCTTACACCTTTGTTAAAATGTTTCGTTACACCCTTACACCTTAGCCTACCCTGTAGATTAGAATCCGTGGTTGGTTAATTGCTATAAGCAGAGTGTGTTTCCTTACATTACCTGTGTTCGCGTGCGTAATTCATTATCTATGGTTAGGTCGGGAAATTGCACAATGCAAATTGGAGTGAAAGTAAATATTGTATATCTTTGAGTTTATTTTCCGTGTGTTTACTATTTTCACTATTACCGTTATTTCTGAAAGTATGAAAAGTATGAATAAAAATTATCCGGAAAGAAAGTTGTAGTGATGTGGTGAAATTTTACACATCTATGTTTATGTTTAAAGTTTAAAAAAAAAAAAAAAAAAAAAAAAAAAATCGAAAAAATGAGAAAAGAAAAAGAAAGAAAGAAAAGTTGGATGCTTATTTTAACCAACTTATGTGAAGTTATGTAAGTGGTCGATATCACCACTATTTGTTGTATTATATCTATGGATTGAATGGGAATTGGCAGTTATGGGAATGCCGATTAAGGTTTATTCTTTGATTAAGATTTTGTTGAGTATAATTCGTGTCTACCTAAAGCGTGTGTTTCAAGTGTTAAAGCGTGAGTTATTCGATGATATGAGTCTTATTCATGGGATGGTTGGGATAGTGATTAACCACACTTAGGATTTTAATTTATTTGTTTTGTTTATTTTTCATTTTACACCAATTTATATCCCAAATGTTATCCATGCCCTATATTATTCTTTATCCAATCGAACCTTTGATTTATTGAGATTAGGGATTTGAGCAATCTTAAGTATCGTAGTCGTGGATTCGGCTATGTATTTATGATTTTGTCGCCCTTTTTGATATATTATTATTGGTGAAGTTTGGACCTATCTTTAGCCTATTCGAGTTAAGGATTTGAGCAATTGCAAGTATCGTGTTCGTGGATTCGATCATGTATTTGTGATTTTGTCGCCTTTTCTGGAATTTGAGATCGATAGTGAAAAGAGAATAATTAACCCTTAAGCCTAAAAAACCCTTTTTACCGCTTTAGACTTGTTATTCCTTAGCTTTAGTGGTGGAGATGTGTATACTTGCCAAGCTTATGATAGAATATTCGTCGCGACTGGACAGTTAAACGATTAGATTTGCTTTTATCGACTTATTTTATTTTACTCCTAATTCGTTAAGTGTTTAGTTGTGTGATTATGAAATGAACGAATACATGCTTAAATATAAAAATAAATCCTAACATCTTTTAGGATACATTTTCATAAGAGAAATTCTAAGGTTTACTTGGGGACAAGTAAAGTTCAAGTGGGGGGATATTTGATGAACTCAAATAAGTACATTTTATTACTATCATTTATCCTATTAATTTGACTTGTTTTACTATATTATGTATGAGGATTGATACTTAATCGTTTACTTTTGTAATTCTCAGGTAAAAACAAGCATTTGGTGAAACTTAGCTATTTTGGACTAATAATGGAGCAAAACGTGCATAAAGTGAAAGTCTACTGACATGGACAAGATCAAGTCAATTCTGCTCCAGATGCGCCGCATCTCACTCTCGAAATGCGCCGCATCTCTATCAAGATATCACCAGATACGATCCAAGATACAAGAGGACATGCGCCGCATCTAATAAAGAGTTACGCCGCATCTTCTGGCGGTGTACGAATATTCCTGAATATTATAATCTTGGACCCCACGCGAAGTTAAGTACATACGCCGCATCTACTTAGTAGATGCGCCGCATCTTTCCTCAGACAGAAACTATAAATACCCCGTAGACCAGACGAATTTAAGAGTTCCGAAACCCTAAAACCGAAGTTCGGACAGCAGAGCAAAAGGACGAATTCAGTCAAGGAGGCAGCACAAGACACACCCAAATCGAAGATACAAGAGCTGTAAGAAGGTGCTGCATATGTTTAATTCATTAAGTAGTTTTGTTTTATTGTGTTAGCAAACTTTAATTCATCAGGATTGGTGGCCTGTGTAATGTGACAACGGAAAGATTGCACTCCCTTTAATACTTGCTTTCCCATCAATTAAAGTTTATATGTTGATGTCTTTGGTTACTACTTATTAGTGCATTGATAACCTCTGTGTTTATTAGTGGCTTGCGGGCATTTGACTGCGGGACATAATGTGGCTCCCACGGTTGTTTCTAAATTGATCACTTAGGAATAACTTTTAGACATAAGTAATCATTAAGGGTTTACTCGCCGATGAGAATAGGACCAACGAGAAAGGATTAATTACATACACTTCATATAAAGCTATCAATAAAACAAGTGACAAACTACTTAATCATAAGGACAGCCCTCTTATTGTCTCTAGTATCTATCTGTGTACGTGTGTGCTACTTGCTGATTCGTGCCTATTGGTTTATTTTATTATTTAATTACAACAAATCGTGCCAGTCTCTCAGGCTGAAACCCCCTTGCGTTAGGATATTAAAATACTGATTAGAATAACGAGATAATACGTTCCACTCTTAGTGATCGACACTCTACTTACCATTATCTTCATACTGACCGGGTACACTGCTCGTTAAGTGTGTGTGTTATTGATAAGTCGGCTAAATATAAATTTAAAACTTGAGTAGGCATTAAAACTGCTAAACCGCAACGACACATCACGCGCATCAATGATCAAAGGAACTTTTTCTTAATCACTAGATTTTTTATAAAATGTCACAAACATTTTATATCTTTTAGAAAATCATTTTTGGTATTAAGTAAATATATTAAATCCATTATAAATATATGAATTCAAACTTTTAACCAAAAATGACAAAAATTGTTCCAGAAAAACCTTCCCCACAAAAAGACAAAGCTGAGCAACGTTCAGATTGGGCGGCCCCCTTAATTTACTAGGCGGCCCCCTTAATTATTAAGGGTACCGGCCCCCTAATTAAGGGGACCACCCCGCTCCTCCAGCTGTCAATTTTTGCCTATAAATACTGGACTAATCCTGGACTTTTTTCTCACCTTTTGGACCCCAAACCTTCTGTTCTAAATCTCTTCCTATATCTTTCTAAATCCTTTCTAAATCCTTTGATCATATACTCTTAAGCATTGGTTTCTAAGTGATCCAAGCTTCTACCATCCAAGTGCAAAAGAAGAATACTTCTTCAACAACTAAAGAAGAAGTATTGCAACTTAGTATCATCTTGCTACCTAAGTTGTTTATGTATTATACTTTGTAATCATTCATTCATTTGTGTATAAGGTGTGTATATTAATTAGATAGGTTTGAACAAAAAGTGGTTAGATTAGTTTAGTGTGTAAGAAGTATAGTAAAGGTGTGAAGAAGCAAAGGTGTGAAGAAGTAGAGGCGTGAAGAGGTAGTATTAGGAAGTAAAGAAGTAGTGTATAGTTGTGAACTAGATTGTAGTTGTGAAGAAATAGTAGTGCTGTGAAGAAGAAGTAGAGTAGAAGTTGTGGTGTGTAGTAGTCGTGAGAAGTCGTGAAGAAGTTGTGAAGCCGTAGTGAAGAAGTTGTGATTGAAGTTGTGAGATTAGTTCTAGCTACGATTAGAACTCAACATTTAGCTTTGTGTCGTAAAAATTGGTGTAAGCGAAAGTTGTGTAAGGTTTTCTCCGCCATAAGGGAGCTTGTTAACATAGTGAAGAAAACTCTCGAGTTAGGTGCTCGAGGAGTGGAGTAGGGCAAGGAAGGTGTCCTTGTAGCCGAACCACTATAAATCCTTTGTCTCACGGTTCGATATTTCCATCTTTATCTTTCATTTCATTTCATTACTTTACTTGCATTGTTAATTTAGATTTACTTATATTTGTTCATATTGTTCAAGAGTTGAATTCACATAAGATCGAATCAAAGTTTTAAAAAGTTAACTAAAGTTTTCATAATAAAATTAAAAAGACGTAAAACTATTCAACCCCCCCTTCTAGTTTTCCACAAAAGAAATGCAACTTTTATGCAAAGTTTTAACAAAAACCGATTTCCACACACTCCTAAATCATTGTTAGGCGATTGATACCACTTGTAGGACCTTGGATCTATAACCTTATCACACAATATTAAGCCAAGATGGTATAATATGGTGGTACAAGAGTAAATAAGGGGCATTTTCTAGAGAGAGAGAGTAGAGAGATGAAGAGAGAATTTCATTAATAAAACACACACTTACACACTCAAGCATACACCTCAAATGGGTTCATATGAATTTTCTGGGTCTTGTACATAATTTTTCTGTCTTCTATAATAAGCATATAGCTCTGGAAAAATGCTAAATGATGTGATTGAAACCTAGAAAACCTTGTTCGAAATTTTATTTGGAAACGGGTATAAGATGAAATCGGATAAAAATAAAAGAGGCATTGGTCGAATGAACTAGGGTTTATATTTTAATAATAGATCTTGTATAATAATGATATTTTAATGATGATATAATGATGATGTATTGATTGGATGATTCGATTAGGGTTTTCTTTGTATTTTCGAATTTACCGATCGGATAAAAGAAACTATAGGGTACGATTTGTAATTAATAAAACTTAAGGGTTATTTTTGTAATACACTATGAAGCAGGGGTAAAATATATAAAGTATGAGATGAGGGTATTTTGTGTAAAAATTGTAAGATAAAGGTTTATTTGAAACCGTATGAAAACTTTAAAACCAATTTGTAATTTTTAAAACTAAAGGACTATTTTTGTAAATTATGGAAATTTAGGGTTGGATTCGTAAACTTTATTATGAGGGGTATAAATTGTACTTTTGATTAATTGAAGGTTAGATGTGTAAATATGGAAATATATTGGATCGGATATGTATTTATAATTAATTAAAGCTTTGTTTTGTAATTAAATAAATTTGAGGGACTTGTTTTGTAATTTATACAAAGTTGGGGCTGATTCGTATTATTATTTAAATTGAAGGGTTTATTGTGTAATTTGGTAAAATAGAGGGCTTGATGTGTAAATATAAATATGAAAAGGGTTAAATTGTATTTCATATAATTATAAGTTTTGTTTTGTAAATTTATAAACTAAGGGACATAAAGTGTAAATTGGTAAAGTCAAAGATTGGAAATTGTAATTATGGATAACTATTGGATTAAAATGTGCAACTTGAAATATTTACACTCTAGACCCTTGTCTTGGCATATTTACATTTAAAACCCTAAATTATGAGAAGTTGTCATAATTAACCCTAGACTTTTATAACTTGTCAAAATAAACCCTAACGTCCATAATACTGATTTACTGATAACTTAACCTACTCTGAAATATCTGAATCTTGCTATATATGGAAATCTGCTAATTATAGAAACTTGCCTAAAAAGGAAAGTTACTAAAAATGGAAAGCCGACTAAAATTAGTAATCTGAATTGAATAAGCTATTAATAAGACAGTCATGAATTCGTGTAGATCCACTGAAGATGGAGTTTGCTTCCGATCCTTATTGTTCTGTTGTGTGTTTCCACTTGCGGTATAAGGTACAGATATTCTGCCCTTTTTCAGTAAGGGTGTCTCTTTCTCATTTCATTCTGACTTCTGATTCATCATAGGATTCCCTGAGCCATTATTATGTTCTCTTATACTTTGCTTCATTCTTCATGTTTCACTTACATCTGTCTATCTTGGTTTGATTATGATCTGAGCCTTCTTATTGAGGCTTTCTTACTTGATCTATGCCCTTGCTATGCTTCTCTTGATTTGTGAACCTTCATAATTGAGCCTTGCCATGTTCCTCTGATACTTGATATGACTCGTTCGTCACCCTGTAACATGAATATTTGAATCACTTGATACCTTCAAGGATTATTTGAATTTTGGTAACTAGATGTGAAAACCTTTATAAATTATATATGAAAATGTGTGAGAAAGCTATTTTAAAATGATGCGATACCACTTTTAAATGAAAGTTACTAAAAGTTTTAAGAAGACTATTTTTAAGACCATCTTTATGAAAACCGTTTTAAAAGACCATTTTTATGAAAACTATTTTGTAAGATCATTTATTATGAAAACCATTTTTGAAATATTGCTTTAAATGGACCTTTAAATAGAAACCTTTTTAATTGAATTGTTGTTATGAGACTTTGATTATGAACCTTCTGATATTGACCCTTCTGATATTGACCTTTCTGATATTGAACCATCTAATATTGAACCATCTGATACTGAACCATTGATATGAACCCTCTGATATGAACCATTTGATATGAACCTTTGATATGGACCTTCTGATATAATTGAAATGGAAACTTGACTTGAACCGCTTGATATGGAACTTGAACCTGATACTTGACACTTGATACCTGATACTTGACACTTGATACCTGATACCTGACACTTGATACTTGATACTTGATACTGGATACTTGATACTTGACCTTGACCCACAGTTGAGACTACGAGCCACCCACTAGGCATGAGGGTTTCATGTCCATGTCATTGATGCACCGATGGCATGACTCTAGGGCAGGAGAGTGATGACCTGTCCCGTCCCTGACTTGATTTGATTTGGCGTGTTGAGGAGGTATTTGGCCACCTGGGGCGTATGGATGCATCCTAGACTTGTTTATGTTTCTGTTATATCCTGTTATTACTGGTGACTGATGGTGTGTGCGATACACGTCTTTCACATCCTGGGAGCTAGCTACTCCACCCCTTGGAGGTATCCCCTCACCCTGTACTTGGTACCGAGGACTCCCCTCCGTACACCCTGCTATTTGATATTTGATTTGATTTGGGCTCGTAGTGGATTACTGTTTCTGTTACCTTTTAACCTTGTACTTAGTATTCCGAGGTCACCCCTCCGAATACATACTTGACTTGATACTTGACTTGATACATGACTTGACTTAATACTTGACTTGATACATGACTTGACTTGATATGACTTGGGCTCGGGTTTGGGATTACTGTTCCCTTTACTCTTATCTATTGTAACTGTTTCTTAATTCCTGATATATCTGCATAACCTTTATCTTTCTTTCCTGACTCTTGTTATACCTTGCATTGTTTCACTTACTTCACTATCCCATCATTACTGCCTTGTTATCGTTATATCTGTTCACTGAGCTTTCGTAGCTCAGCCGCATTTCTTTTCATGC
Source organism: Artemisia tridentata subsp. tridentata (assembly GCA_021014915.2). NCBI lineage: Eukaryota > Viridiplantae > Streptophyta > Magnoliopsida > Asterales > Asteraceae > Artemisia > Artemisia tridentata. Next base: position 212,638,288 of record CP139502.1, read on the forward strand.
GGCAGGTTTTAGTTTGGAAGCTGGGTATGAGTGGAGAGTACCTTGGACTTAGAAGACCTTACTAGCTATTGAAGATGACTAGAAGAATTTATAGTTAGATTTGGAAATTATTGTATTATAACCTTGTAGTTTCAGATTTTCCATTGTAAACATTGAAATTCAATTGTATTATTTATGTCATATGCTTGTGTTTGTTCTGATATGAAACCATTATTGTGACATCTTTACCCTTGTCGGGTCGGGGTGTTACAATTTATGGTGTCAGAGAACAGGCTGCGACTCGTAATACATTTACCCTTGACTTGTGAGTTTTGGACCATTAGGCTTCCACTGTAAGAACATAGGAGAACACCTTGAACTTGCTTTAGGATTTCTTGATATGAACTTAAGTTTTGACCGGTGAGGAATGGGTAGACTATAAGGCATTTGTTTAAGTATCTTTGCTTCCGCATCACTCTGATTCATGCCTCGATTTTGGTTAAAGCCTGTTGAGATCCCTCTTGGAGATTGAAAGATGATGCCTTCAAGATTTATGGCATTGAGAATTGCATAGTAATTGCCTGACACTACTTGATCCTTATCTTCAGATTCCGACTCTGACCTCTGATCCTTTTGTTAATCATTCCGATACCTTTGCGAGTAGTTTGTTTTCCCTCTTGATTATGACATTTGATTTTGTTGACCTCCGAGACTATAGAAATACTAGGTGGATTAAGATAGGTTGTTTTGCTTACGACTTGAGATAAAGTATGATCATCATGAAGGCCTATTTATGTGGTGCTAGTATTATGACGCCTGGCCAACGTGATAATACTTACACCATATAACGTGCCCTCATTGTGGCCATAGGATGTCTTGAGGAGTACCTAAGAAGTTAGAATTTGATCTCCGTTGGGATATCCGTGATTAGTGAGACTTTAGGTTCATTCTACCTATGCGTATACTCTGCCTTTGTTCATTAGATATCTGGATTAGTTTGGACTCTCGTTTTACATTCTGCTGACCTCAGTTATAAATCTTGAACTCTTTGTAGAGCTCTCTACTAATGATACAGTTAATCTGATTTGAAGTTCTATTGTATTCCATATAAGCTTTTCAGAAGATTCACCTATCATCCATTTTATATTGTATGGTTCTTTTGATCTAAATCAACCTAATTTGTCTCCTTCTGAGGAATCTGAACCCACCTTGTTTTGATCGAGTCATGAGAAACCATTTTTTTTGAAGATCCTTTTGGAAGAACCTCCGCGGGCGTGAGGATGTTCGTGACGACCTTTTACGATTTGCTACGACCCTGTTTAACCTTGCGACTTCAAATTTCGAGGACGAAAATTTTCTTTTAGAGGGGAAGAAGTTGTAAAACCCAAAAATCTAAAACATGCAAAATGACCAAATTGCCCTGAAACTTTAAAAGTTAATTAAAAAAAAACACATAAAAAGCACCAAATTAATTCCAAACTTCTGGTAATGAACTACATATGAAGTAAAATAATTTTGAGGCAACATTCTAACATTTTTGCATGTCCAAAAAATTATTATTGCACACAAACACTTATATCTAAACTGAAAATTTTATATAGTTTATTTAATTGATATTTAAAATGATTATAAAAGAGATAATTGACAACTAAAATAGGAAATAAATTATGCATTCAAAAAGATCTAATTTTGTCAAGGGATTAGACCGAATCTCCAGCCATCCCTCCCCCTAATCTCGGTCAAATTTCATTTATTTAATTAATTCCCATTATTTTCCTCCCAAAACCCTAAAGTCGACACACCAAAATTCACACACACTCCATCCGATTTTCTGGACAAGTTCTAGCAATTTTCTGGTATTCATCAAGGTCTAAGGAGGCTGGGAAAAATAAGTTTTGGGTCGTGGAATAGCTGGTTCGATCTGTGGTAATTTAATTGTGTCGCGTTTTTCAATCCGTGAGGTAAATAATTCCTACCTCTAATCCGTACGTTCTAAAATTGATTTGGTATTTTTCTAATGTTATTTAGATCATATATGACTCATATAAATTGATAAAATTGAATCATGCAAGCTTGTTTGATCGTACGAATTTTTGAGAATAAAAACATAAATAATATACAAATGGGTTCATACGAATTTTCTGGGTCTTGTACATAATTTTTCTGTCTTCTATAATAAGCATATAGCTCTGGAAAAATGCTAAATGATGTGATCGAAACCTAGAAAACCTTGTTCGAAATTTTATTTGGAAACGGGTATAAGATGAAATCGGATAAAAATAAAAGAGGCATTGGTCGAATGAACTAGGGTTTATATTTTAATAATAGATCTTGTATAATAATGATATTTTAATGATGATATAATGATGATGTATTGATTGGATGATTCGATTAGGGTTTTCTTTGTATTTTCGAATTTACCGATCGGATAAAAGAAACTATAGGGTGCGATTTGTAATTAATAAAACTTAAGGGTTATTTTTGTAATACACTATGAAGCAGGGGTAAAATATATAAATTATGAGATGAGGGTATTTTGTGTAAAAATTGTAAGATAAAGGTTTATTTGAAACCGTATGAAAACTTTAAAACCAATTTGTAATTTTTAAAACTAAAGGACTATTTTTGTAAATTATGGAAATTTAGGGTTGGATTCGTAAACTTTATTATGAGGGGTATAAATTGTACTTTTGGAAATATATTGGATCGGATATGTATTTATAATTAATTAAAGCTTTGTTTTGTAATTAAATAAATTTGAGGGACTTGTTTTGTAATTTATACAAAGTTGGGGCTGATTCGTATTATTATTTAAATTAAAGGGTTTATTGTGTAATTTGGTAAAATAGAGGGCTTGATGTGTAAATATAAATATGAAAAGGGTTAAATTGTATTTCATATAATTATAAGTTTTGTTTTGTAAATTTATAAACTAAGGGACATAAAGTGTAAATTGGTAAAGTCAAAGATTGGAAATTGTAATTATGGATAACTATTGGATTAAAATGTGTAACTTGAAATATTTACACTCTAGACCCTTGTCTTGGCATATTTACATTTAAAACCCTAAATTATGAGAAGTTTTCATAATTAACCCTAGACTTTTATAACTAGTCAAAATAAACCCTAATGTCCATAATACTGATTTACTGATAACTTAACCTACTCTGAATTATCTGAATCTTGCGATATATGGAAATCTGCTAATTATAGAAACTTGCCTAAAAAGGAAAGTTACTAAAAATGGAAAGTCGACTAAAATTAGTAATCTGAATTGAATAAGCCATTAATAAGACAGTCATGAATTCGTGTAGATCCACTGAAGATGGAGTTTTCTTCCGATCCTTATTGTTCTGTTGTGTGTTTCCACTTGCGGTATAAGGTACAGATATTCTGCCCTTTTTCAGTAAGGGTGTCTCTTTCTCATTTCATTCTGACTTCTGATTGATCATAGGATTCCCTGAGCCATTGCTATGTTCCCTTATACTTTGTTTCGTTCTTCATGTTTCACTTACATCTTTCTATCTTGGTTTGATTATGATCTGAGCCTTCTTATTGAGGCTTTCTTACTTGATCTATGCCCTTGCTATGCTTCTCTTGATTTGTGAACCTTCATAATTGAGCCTTGCCATGTTCCTCTGATACTTGATATGACTCGTTCGTCACCCTGTAACATGAATATTTGAATCACTTGATACCTTGAAGGATTATTTGAATTTTGGTAACTAGATGTGAAAACCTTTCTAAATTATATATGAAAATGTGTGAGAAAGCTATTTTAAAATGATGCGATACCACTTTTAAATGAAAGTTACTAAAAGTTTTAAGAAGACTATTTTTAAGACCATCTTTATGAAAACCGTTTTGAAAGACCGTTTTTATGAAAACTATTTTGTAAGATCATTTATTATGAAAACCATTTTTGAAAGATTGCTTTAAATGGACTTTTAAATAGAAACCTTTTTAATTGAATTGTTGTTATGAAACTTTGATTATGAACCTTCTGATATTGAACCATCTGATATTGAACCATCTGATACTGAACAATTGATATGAACCCTCTGATATGAACCATTTGATATGAACCTTTGATATGGACCTTCTGATATAATTGAAATGGAAACTTGACTTGAACCGCTTGATATGGAACTTGAACTTGAACTTAACACTTGATACCTGATACTTGACACTTGATACCTGATACCTGACACTTGATACTTGATACTTGATACTGGATACTTGATACTTGACCTTGACCCACAGTTGAGACTACGAGCCACCCACTAGGCATGAGGGTTTCATGTCCATGTCATTGATGCACCGATGACATGACTCTAGGGCAGGAGAGTGATGACCTGTCCCGTCCCTGACTTGATTTGATTTGGCGTGTTGAGGAGGTATTTGGCCACCTGAGGCGTATGGATGCATCCTAGAGTTGTTTCTGTCTCTGTTATATCCTGTTATTACTGGTGACTGATGGTGTGTGCGATACACGTCTTTCACATCCTGGGAGCTAGCTACTCCACCCCTTGGAGGTATCCCCTCACCCTGTACTTGGTACCGAGGACTCCCCTCTGTACACCCTACTATTTGATATTTGATTTGATTTGGGCTCGTAGTGGATTACTGTTTCTGTTACCTTTTAACCTTGTACTTAGTATTCCGAGGTCACCCCTCCGAATACATACTTGACTTGATACTTGACTTGATACATGACTTGACTTAATACTTGACTTGATACATGACTTGAATTGATATGACTTGGGCTCGGGTTTGGGATTACTGTTCCCTTTACTCTTATCTATTGTAACTGTTTCTTAATTCCTGATATATCTGCATAACCTTTATCTTTCTTTCCTGACTCTTGTTATACCTTGCATTGTTTCACTTACTTCACTATCCCATCATTACTGCCTTGTTATCGTTATATCTGTTCCCTGAGCTTTCGTAGCTCAGCCGCATTTCTTTTCCTGCGGCAGGTTTTAGTTTGGAAGCTGGGTATAAGTGGAGAGTACCTTGGACTTAGAAGACCTTACTAGCTATTGAAGATGACTAGAAGAATTTATAGTTAGATTTGGAAATTATTGTATTATAACCTTGTAGTTTCAGATTTTCCATTGTAAACATTGAAATCCAATTGTATTATTTATGTCATATTCTTGTGTTTATTCTGATATGAAACCATTATTGTGACATCTTTACCCTTTTCGGGTCGGGGTGTTACATCGTAGTCGATTAGAGCTTGTTTCATCCATAGTGCTTGTTGACATGCCTTTCCGGTGCATACGTATTCGGCTTCGGTCGTGGAGATAGCAAGAGCCGTTTGTTTCTTGGAGAACCAAGAAGTTAGAGAACAACCCATGAAGGTACAAACGCCACTCGTACTTTTTCGATCCACATAATCTCCTGCATTATCAGAGTTGGCATAGACAATAGATTCTACACCAGTCCCCTTGGGATAATACAATCCTAAGTGCATAGTGCCTTTAATGTTTCGGAAGATACGCTTAACCGCTTCAAGGTGAGAGGTTTTGGGATCCTCTTGGAAGCGAGCACAAAGGCAGACAATAAACATGATATTGGGCCTACTTGCCATTAGGTATAATAAACTACCTATCATGCCCCTATACTTAGTGTTGTACACGGACTCACCTTCTTCATCCTTTGTGAGTTTCGTTTCCGAGGACATGGGCGTTTTCATTGGTTTAGACTCTTATAGACCAAATTTCTTAAGCATTTATTTAATATATTTAGATTGATTAAAGAAGATACTATCTTCCATTTGTTTTATTTGTAGACCAAAGAAGAAATTTAATTTGCCCATCATGCTCATCTCAAACTCGTCACGTATGATCTTTGCAAAATCATCGCATAGTTCTGGACAAGTTGAGCCGAATATAATGTCGTCGACATATATTTAAACAATGATGAGATGTGAATTTCGTTTCTTCGTGAAAAGTGTATTAGCAACCATTCCCATGGTATATTCGTGTTTAAGCAAGAAAGCCTTTAATCTATCGTACCAAGCTTTGGGAGCTTGTTTGACACCATATAGTGCTTTCTTGAGTTTATAAACATGATTCGGCTTTTCAAAATCAACGAATCCCGAGGTTGTGCTACATATACCTCCTCGTTGATAAAACCATTTAGGAATGCACCTTTCACGTCCATTTGATATAATTTAAAATCTAAAGCGCAAGCATAGGCAAGGAGTATCCTAATAGACTCTAATCTAGCTACAGGTGCATAAGTTTCATCGCGGTCTATTCCTTCTTGTTGGTTGTAGCCTTGTGCCACTAACCTAGCCTTATTCCTAGATACGACGCCATTTTTGTCGAGTTTGTTCCTAAACATCCACTTAGTTCCTATGATGGTTTGATTCCTAGGTGGAGGTACTAAATCCCAAACTTGATTTGCGGTGGATTGATTTAACTCCTCTTGCATGGCAACTACCCAGATTTCATCCTTTATCGCTTCACATACATTCTTAGGTTCTACGGTAGATATAAAACAAAAGAAATTACTTTTGTTTTGTGCTTCTGACCTAAGGGTTCTTTGGTTTAGGTTTCCTATGACATTTTCTATTGGATGGTTCTTGGATTCCTTAATGTTGACAATTTATTTAACGTCGACTATTTCATCCTCATTATCATTTTCTAAGGTTTTCTTGCCATTAACTTTAATGGCTTCTTCTTCATCTAAGTCATCATCCACCAAGGGTGATGTCTTAGTTGGGGGATGACTTTCGTCGAATGTCACGGTTAGTGATTCTTCGACTTTCATTGTTTCCTTATTTAGGACAACATAGGCTTTACTATTTTGGGAGTAACCTAGGAAAATGCCTTCGTAAGGATTTGGGTCAAACTTGGTGAGGCAATCTTTTGTGTTTAATATGAAGCACTTGCTTCCAAACACTCTAAAATAATCTAGGGTAGGCTTTCTACCTTTTAAGATTTCGTATGGTGTTTTTCCTAAGATTGGTCTAATCAAAATCCTATTAAGTATATAAGTTGAGGTGTCTACGGCATTACACCAAAACTTTTGCAGAATAGATTGTTCATTTAACGTCGTTCTACTCATCTCTTATAGAGCACGATTTTTCCGCTCAACTACACCATTTGATTGTAGAGTGCGTGGAGCCGAGAAATTGTGTGTAATACCATTAGCATCACAATATACTCCAAAATGCACTTCATTATCAAATTCCCGACCATGATCCGTCCTAATAGAGACTATTGTACAACCTAGTTGATTTTGGACCTTCTTACTAAAGATTTCGAATTCCTCAAAAGCTTGTGTCTTTTTCTTAAGGAATCTTGTCGAAGTGTACCTAGAATAGCCATCTACTATTACTAAGGTGTAGTAGTTTCCTCCGTAACTCCGTACGGCGGATGGACCGAATAGATCCATGTGAAGGAGTTCTAGGCATCTAGTGGTCGAGACCATGTTCTTAGCTTTGTGACTAGAATGAGCTTATTTTCCAACTTTACAAGCGTCACAAAAATGTTTATCAAACTTAAGCTTAGGTAAATTTCTAACTAGATCCTTAGACGCCAATGATTGTATTAAACGCATATTAGCGTGACCTAGTCTCCTATGCCATAGAGTGGAATTCTCATCTATGGTTGCTAGACAAATTTTATCCTGAGGCTGATTTCCTATTTTCATAACAAATAAGCCATTCTTCCTAACTCCGTTGCCTATGGTCTTGCCATCGTTAGTAATCTCACTACCCTCTTCGGAAAATATTACTCTACACTGTAAGGTCCTAAAACTAATGTAACACAAGCAATAACTCAATGTATAATAAGTAATAACGAGAGAATGAATGAGATAGATTAAGAGAATGGTTGATCAAATATTCATACGATTCATGGACAAAGGTTCGGTACAATGAATAAAAAACCAACTCAAGAAATGCATACAAAAGCTTAGTATTTATAGGCAAATGTTAGGGCAACATTTGCCTAATTCTTTCTAGAAGGCTTTCATCATACCACACGGCTCATGGGCTTCTAATGGAGTCGTGTGGTTAAAACTAACTTAAAGCCCATTTAATAAGCAACCTAATTTATACAAATGACCAATACTTGAAATAATACAAAACATGTTCCCAACAATCTCCCCCTAAGGATTGGTCATCTAGGTTGCTTGACGTCTTCTTTGCTTCTTCGGCTTTGACGTCTTTAGAATCTTTGTTCTTTGTTCTTGTTGTGATATGATATGGTAATGTCTTTATCGGCCTTCCACCGACGTTCTTTAGTCACCATGTATTTACGTCTTTTCCACCATGCTCATATGTCTTTTGACTTTTGTTCTTAATATATCAAGTAGTTCTCACTTCAAAAACTTCAATCTTTGACTTGTGATTTATTTTTATTTTTTTTTTTATTTTTTTTTTTTTTTTATTTTTTTTTTTTTTTTTGTTTTTGTTTTTTATGCTTGATCTTTGACTTCTTTGAACTTTTGTTATTCCTTAGTCTTTGTGAGAACTTTGCTTTGGGATATGAGCATGATGGAAATGGTGGTGGTGGAACTCCTGGTCTCCATGATTACCTGCAGTGTAAACAGTTAGCAATAAATTATCCGGCACTTATAGGTTCAGACTTCGAGATCGTCAACAACATAGTGTGAAGACTTTCTCTAATCCTTGCCAAGTCCATTCCTGAACCGGATGCCCCCGAGAGAGCTGACACAGTTACACCGCTGAAGTATACCGAAGTATCACTCCACGACTACAGACCGTTTTGGAACCACCATGAACACTAAGCGTAACCCACAAGGGGTTACCGAAGTGACCTGCTATCAGGGCTGTTTGATGTTGACCCTGGCAGGATTTCCATTCAATCACTGAGAATCACAATTTGTGAATTCCCTCATGAATGTTCTCGGCAGATTACTAAGATCTGTGTAGGACTCTTATAATTTACAACTGGTGTTCCTTTTTGTTGAACAACTAGCGTAGAAATACTAAGTATCCTATGAGATCATTTTATGCATCTCGTGGCTATAGACTCAATTAAGTGCTTATTGGGTTTTTAGTCGTCGGAGGCATGGAGCAGAGTGCCTCCTTTTCAATATCAACACATCTCGGAATGAGAGGTCGATAGATAATGAAGGGTTCTCTGTGAGAAATGAAACAAGTGTCTTTTGAGAGACACCTGAGTGGCTAGAAGGTTTAGTGCAGTGCGTCACTGGGTCTATGACGGCTTAATCTTCAATACCGGTGTCACCTTAGTAACAACCAGTAGCATATGTATTGAACCCGGTTTCTGCCCTAAGGTTGAATCATATGGAGGGCTATTTCTTTTCACCCTTTTCTTTACTTTTCTTTTTCATTCTTCAACCCCTTCTTTCCCCTTTCATTTCTTTACTCCTTTTTTCATCATACCTAGGACTTTTCTAGTACTAAACTATTGGTATTGTCCTTGGTTAGATCCCTCCGGCTCTGGCGGATCATAGGACGGTTTCCTAACCTTAGTCACCTTATATCTCCATGACTAACCTATGTTTGCCATAAAACCAATCTTTTGAAAATCTCTCAAAGTGCTTATGAGTGTAAAACTTATATTGTTTACACTTTGAGAGTTTTGCATTTTTTTTCCATAAATACTCCCCCTTAACATGTGCTCATAAGTGGTTAAAGGAAATTTGTACATGTCGGGTAGAGTCAGCACTTTTAGAATTGATTGATTTTCAATGAATATGACCTTTGCGAGACACGTTTTCATCACTAGTTAAACTAGCTTGAAATTATTACCCGTCCTGGCCATATTCAAAGAATAATCTCTCAAAATCGGTACATTCTACTCAGACAAATCCTTTGTGAGACACGTTTACATCACTGGATAAACCTGCTTGAAATTATTACCCATCCAGGACATGTCTTTTCGATTACTGACCTTCGATATCGTTAATTCGAGGGTACAATCTGAGTCAAGCTCATACGAGATTTCAACTTTGAATTATCATATTTTAATCACATATTCATTCTCCCCCTCAAAAATAGCATGTTCATGTTGTTTTTGTTAAACTTTTGATTAAAATATGCTTTTTGAGGTTCACGGGAAGAATTTCACGAACTTTTGTGTTTTTAGAACAAAGATTTTTTATTTCAAGTGCTCCCCCTTAACAAGGGAATACTTGTTCTTTTGAGCATAATTTTGAAAAACTTAGAAAATTCTAGTTAATTCTACTCAAAAGTAAGAAGCTTTCGCTCCTTATTTTAGGATTAAGGCACTGAAGCGTACCTCAGGGTCCTTTCTTTACAAGAACGGGTTGTGCACTGTTATCTGTGCACAAGCCATTATGAACAATCATACAAGCAATATTTATCAATGAAAGAATATATTCAACTTTTACATCATTCCGAACTTCTGAATACAGTGTAGACTGGATCAGGTCTCTGGAAGTTCCTGATTGGGAATGATGGCCTCCCTCCAACATAACTCTCAAGCCACCTCATTTGATCCCTATGAAACTGCCTTCTCTCGATCTTCAAAATGAACTGATGAACTTCTCTTAACTGAGAAGCTGTCCACCTGCTTGTCTTGTACAACTCCCGATCACGTACTCGGATTACCAACCCATCACGAACCTTCTTCAGCGTGTGATCGCAGAACTTATGAACTTCCTTTTACGCCATGAAGCAGTTGATCGTAATGATGAAGCGAAAAGTGTACCGCTTTTAAGGGGTCATTTAAGCCCTAAATCGTATTTATTTGATCAAATATCGCCCTAAATCGTTCCTTTTGTCATTTTAGGTACTTTTGAGGAGAAATCTGGAAAAGGAGGCATTTTGGACGTTTTTGGAGCATAAAAGTGAAGAAAACGGCAAAGTCTCAAAAATCGGCTAAAAGTTACCTTTGACGGCGTCACATTTAACCCCAGACGGCGTCATGCCTTGGCAAGAAAAGTTGGACGTGAAATTTACTCATGATAAGCCAGTGAAAATAGCATGTGAATTCTGACGGCGTCACGCTTTAACTTGATCAAGGGCGTCACGGCTTAAATCAAAAGGGGACGGCGTCACGTTCAAGTTTCGACGGCGTCAAGCCTTGATAAGCCAGAATGGATTTTGGAAGAGCTAAAGAGGGACGGCGTCAAGAAGGTCATCCGGGAACCCTAGAAGCGGCGAGGTGACGGCGTCACACTCCATAACGTGACGCCGTCAGATCCAAAAATCTATATATAGTTTTCTAATTTTTTGTCATGAGGAGAGAGCTTAGTGTGTGGAATTTTGGGAGAAAACCCTAAGACGAATTTAGCTTCTTTTTCAAGGCTTTTTGCCTTGAGATCTTCCATGTTACATTGAAGATAAGTTATCAATTAATCATTCAATATGTCTATGTGTTGTTTGATTTTATCTTATTCTTGTCTTTTGATTAACATGTTAGGCTAAATTTATCTTGTGTTTGCTTAGATCTAATGAAACCTAGCTATTGATTATTGGTTATTAGTGTGTTGTTAGTTGTATTGGATGATTGTTTATCTATGTTAGGCTTAAGAAAACTGGCTAACTTCCTATTCGGTAACTTGCTTGAACGTCTTAAGAAACATGAACCAAATGCGTACTAAAGGTTTTTATGGTTGTATTTAATGCACAAGCGAATTCTAGTGATCCCATGTTAGGAGCTTCCTAGCCGGCTCGACATAGGAGTGAAGTAGGAGCTTGTAGAGTTGGGGAAGTACGTACGCCACCCCACGAATGGTATTAAGGAATACACCCGTCATCCACGCGACTAATACACACTAATTAACCGGTAAAAGATAGTTAGGGAGTAAGGAAATCTAAGTAAACACATTTCTCTACACATAAGTTTCTCACCACATTTTATTTTCAGTTATTTATTTTATTTGCATCCGTAGTAATTTTGGGTTAGTTGACTAGCGACTAATTCCGCCCACTCTTTCAAACCCGAGATTTTACTTGCTTTCATAAAAAATTATAAAAACATAAAAAGAATCTGCCTCAACCCTTAGACCTAATTAGAGTAGTCTTTCATACCTAACGAACACTATTCCCTGTGGAGAACGATCAATCCCCCGTACTTACCACTACACTATACTACATCGGTCAGGTACACTGCCTGGTGGGGTTGTAAGCCTCTTGAGATCCCTCGAGAGGTAAAACCTGTTGTAAGGTTACAAAACCACGCATCAAGTTTTTGGCGCCGTTGCCGGGGAATAGTTATTGTTTAGGTTGAATTTTTATTTCTATTAGGTCTACTCACTAGATTCCTTTCTAGTGAGATTTTTATTTTCTTTTTCTAGATTTTCTTTAGTCTATCTATTTTCTTCGTGTCTTTGTTCGTAACCATTACCATCCGACATCATGGAAGATGGTAATATCCTTAATCCCCACAACCCACCACCACAACAACCACCACCACCTCCTAGAGCCCGTACTTTAGGAGAGTATTCCCGTCCTAGCCACCATGGCTATCGAAACACCATTGAGCTCACTCAAGGGGCCAATATCACACCCTTGCGATCCGACACCATCCGGTTGGTGCAAAGCGGATGCGCATTCCATGGAATTCGTTCTGAAGATCCTAATCAACACCTCAAGGACTTTCTCAAAATCATTGATTCTATAGACCTTGATGTTGCCACTCGAGAGACGACCCGATTGCGTCTCTTCCAATTCTCTTTGCGGGACCAAGCTAGTCAGTGGCTAGAACATCAACCCGCTGGATCCATCACCTCTTGGGATGATCTCACTACTCGTTTCCTTGCTCAGTTTTTCCCACCGGGAAGAACTACCAAGCTAAGGAATGATATCTTGATGTTCCAACAACGTCAAGGCGAAACTCTCTACGAGGCATGGACTCGATTCAAGGACTTACTCCAAAAAGTCCCTCACCATGGCATAGAACTTTGGCTCCAAGTCCAAATCTTCTATGACCATATCAATCTCTACACAAGGCAAACCATTGACCAATCGGCCGGTGGTAAGCTACGTGATCTAAGTGCGGAACAATCATGGGCTCTCCTAGAGGATCTTGCTCTTTATGACAACGAAAGTTGGAGTGATCCCCGTGATTTGAATAAAACGGTCAAGGCAATATCTTTGCCTTCGAACAATTCAAGCACTTCTGACCGTAGGATCATAGAACTTGAAGACCAAGTCAAGTTTCTCATGAAATCCTACGAGGCTCCTAACCCTTCAAGCCAAGTGAACAAAATCACTTCTTCATGTGAATTATGTAGTGGTCCCCACGACACTCGTGATTGCATGGAACTCCCCGAACAAGCTTTTGTGGACTACGCATCCTCGCGTACCGACGGAGCGGGAGACAAGTGGTACACTTTCAAACCCGAGCCAAACCATTACGGTGATACATACAACCCCTCATGGAAAAATCACCCGAACCTTAGGTGGAAACAAAACCAAAACACACAACAAACCAATTCTTCCAACCCACCTAATCGTTTCCAATCAAGCGGTTCCAACTCGAACCGTACTTTCAACAACAATCCTTCCGGCAATGGTAGTACCGATAACTTTGAAGGATTGATGTCTCAATTTATGGCATCTCAAGAAGCTCGTTTAGCCAAGTTTGAAGCCGATTTCAAACAAAAACAAAGCGAGATGACCGATAAGATTGACACCTTGTTGAAAGCCCTCAATGACCGAGAAATGGGAGCACTCCCTAGCAACACGGTCAAGAACCCGAAACTAAACGTCAACGCTATTTCATCGGTTTCGTCCCCTAGTTCTTGTCCACAATATTATTCGGTCAATTCCATGAGCACGTGTTTCAAACAAACCCAAGTCGTTCCAAATGACCAAGAAGTCATGACATCCAAATTGGTCAACAACATAGTTGAAACACCTCCCACTCAAAACCTTGACGAAGAATTCAAGGAGCTCCACCTTGAAAGTCCGGTTGTTGATGAGTTGGATGAGAAGAAGCTCAAGTTAGGCGAAAAAGGGACCGCCTTTGTTCAAAACAAGCTACCTAAGAAGTTAGATGATCCGGGCTTATTTATTCTACCTTGCAAGATCGGTAATTCGGAGGCTTATGACACATTAGCCGATCTTGGATCAAGCCTTAACCTACTTCCGTTACCTCTCTACACCTCTCTAAAACTAGGAAAACTTGAAGAAACCGAGGTGATAATAGGTTTAGCGGATGGGAGTGTTGCTTACCCGGTTGGAGTAGTTAAGCACGTGTTAGTGCACATTGGAAAACTAACCATTTTAGCCGATTTCCACGTCCTTGATATGGTTAGCGACCCTACATGCCCCTTGTTGATAGGTAGAGGATTTTTGGCGACCGCTAGTGCTATGATTGATTGTAAGGAATCCAAGATAGCGGTAGGAGAAGGAGATACTTGGTCAGTCTATGATGTTAAGAAACATGCCTATGATACTAGTGAGGAACCAACACCACATTGGCTAGAATCAAATAGGAGACCATCTAGATATGGACCTTGGATTGATAGAGACTTCATAGGACCCCAACGCCCATTTTACCTAGAAGAGGACTTTGTTAACCGAACGCATACGGTAGAGCAACTCTTGGCTAGGGACACCGAATTGGATCCATTTGAAGATTCTCTAGTTTTTAGAAAGATGATTGATTTCCTAGGAGTTTTGCCAATTAACCTAGGAATGAATAAGTGGATTTGTGAGGAAGATGATCATAAGTGGAATTGGGATAAACCACCCAAAGATGGAGATGGGTCATGGCATATTAAGATGACATTGTATGACCCGGATGGAGAGAAGTTTGAAAAGATATATCGTACTAAGCGGACCAATAGGAAACTTCAATCCAAGCTTAACCCTAAAGACGTCCTCGATGACGAGCTTACTTACATAGGGTAGAGTGACTTTGAGTCTAGCTACAAGACTCGTTAATAAAGAAAAGCGCTTCTTGGGAGGCAACCCAAGCTTTATTTGTTTTATTTGCTTTGTGTGTTTATTTATTTGTTTGTTTGATTTTATTTGTTTCCGTATGTGTATTTAATTTTTATTAGTATTGATTCATGTTCAAAAGTAATTTGTGAAAATGCTTTATTTTGTTTTTAACTTCGTCTTAACTACATATAAAGGTATTTTGCAAAAGTTAAGTGTAAGGGAAATCTAAATCGGTTTATTAGAACACAAATGAACATGAATCATAATAATAATAAATTAGCATACATATTAGTATTTTTTGAGTCAAATGCTTGTATCGAGTCATAATGATGTTTTGCAGGATTTACAGGAAGTAAGGTAAAGGTTTTTCCAGAAATTTTCCGGAAACTTAAAATGAAAATTTTTGTCAGGTCATTTCTGACGGCGTCAAGGTTTATAACCTGACGGCGTCAGATTTAATTTTCAGAAATTTTTGAAAGTTTTGTTTTCATAAAAAGTTTTTATTAAAATCTCCAACTTATAATCTCTAGGAATCTGCAAAATTATCATTCCACAAGCATTATATCCTTATATATAGATTTATCCCGCCGATGTTATGCAGGTTTTCGTGTTTGTTTTCTCAGGTTTAACAGGTTATTTTGGACAAGGAGATGTTTATGGAATCAAGCTTATGGCGATGCATTAGTCATGGAGCTTCAACATTCTCCTTGGAGGAAGATCTAACCGTGTAATTTCATTATCCACCAAGCGAATCAGGGGAGTATTTGATTTCATTCTTTTACTTTTTTCTTTTACATCTTGTTATTTGAACATTGGGGACAATGTTCATCTTAAGTGTAAGGGGAGGGTAAAAGTACGATTTTAGAGAATACAATTGCGCTTGATTTTTGTTTGTTTAATAGTAGATGTGTAATAAAACTGAGAGAAATACTTGTTAAGGTAATTTTAGTGCCAAATTTAAAATTTTTTACAACATGTAGGAGTGAAACTTTGATCTTAATGAGCGTCTCACGGATAGGAGTTATATGACTAGCACAAAAACCGTACCACTAAAAAATTTTCCACCCCCAAATATGTGAGGTTCGCCCCTAGAATTGGTAGGAAAAGCATTTATGCTATGATGTGTGTACCGGTAGCACTTAGATTCTAGAACTTGCGTTAGGACCATTCCGAGGCCACAAGTGAGACTACATTCGTGTAGTTAGATTTACTACATGATAAGAGGCATTAGGATTAACCCATTGTTTTACACCTGTATTTTTGTTATAATTACATTGGCTACATTGGTCAAGTAATTCTCCCACACCCTTTGCGTTGTACTCATTTTTAGTACACAATACCCCTAGTACACCCCTCAGAGCCTATCTTTTCGTTTCGACCTTTAAGCATTTTACTTAAAGGAAGAATTTGTTACACCCCACTAAAATGTACACCCAAATCGCCTTAGCCTACCTTGTATGCACTCATTTTTAGTGCATTATTGTTACAACATTTGTTTAAACCCAAGTTAATTATCTAGTTGATTACATGGTTGCTAAGTCGAGTCATATCCTTGTACATATTGTTTTGGGACGATTGGGACTCATGGGTAAAGTACTAGTGTAATGGAGTAATGGGGAAGAACATCATTTATTACCCCCATATGTGCTAAATATTTTAAAAGTACTCCAAGTTTTTCAATTATCTTAATTCGAGTCATTAGATTAGTATTTGTAAAGTTATGTAAAAGATCAAGTGTAAGGGGAATGCAATGCCCCTATGATGTATTATTTTGGATGGTAGGGCAAAAGTGTATGCAAAAAAAAAAAAAAAAAAAAAAAAAAAAAAAAAAAAAAAAAATCGAAAAAATCAAGAAAAACACAAAAAAATGAGAAAATGAAAAATAGAAAAAACATACGGACTACCATCCCGTTTCATTTTATGTTTGTTTTATGTTTTTGTTTTTGTTATTTCATTTTTAGCTTAAGATTGAGTCTAGTCTTGGCTTAGCAACATTGTATAGTACATGTAATTGATCAAGATCTTTAACTCGCCACCAGTAAAATATCCCGTATCCAACAAAACCGTGTTTTCCTTTTCCCTACACCTAACGTTATAACCCATTTAAAAGCCCTCTTTGATAGTTTATCTTTAGTGCTTACGCCTAGTGGAGGAGGTTTTCGATCCTTTCCCAAGCCTATGGTAATCTATTTGCTATGACAGGTAGTGAGAGATATTATCCGTTTTCATTTATGAGATTTATTTTGATGACACTTGAGAGATGTGAGTATCTAAACACTACTTGTGAGGTGCTAGTTTATAATCTCCGTGCTTATTATGATTGAAGTGGAACGATTATTTGTTGTAATTACTTTTATGTTTGCATTAAATGACCCCTAACTTGTATTTTGATTAGAATAAAAGCGCATTTGCTTGAGGACAAGCAAATCTCAAGTGTAAGGGTATTTGATGAAGCGAAAAGTGTACCGCTTTTAAGGGGTCATTTAAGCCCTAAATCGTATTTATTTGATCAAATATCGCCCTAAATCGTTCCTTTTGTCATTTTAGGTACTTTTGAGGAGAAATCTGGAAAAGGAGGCATTTTGGACGTTTTTGGAGCATAAAAGTGAAGAAAACGGCAAAGTCTCAAAAATCGGCTAAAAGTTACCTTTGACGGCGTCACATTTAACCCCAGACGGCGTCATGCCTTGGCAAGAAAAGTTGGACGTGAAATTTACTCATGATAAGCCAGTGAAAATAGCATGTGAATTCTGACGGCGTCACGCTTTAACTTGATCAAGGGCGTCACGGCTTAAATCAAAAGGGGACGGCGTCACGTTCAAGTTTCGACGGCGTCAAGCCTTGATAAGCCAGAATGGATTTTGGAAGAGCTAAAGAGGGACGGCGTCAAGAAGGTCATCCGGGAACCCTAGAAGCGGCGTGGTGACGGCGTCACACTCCATAACGTGACACCGTCAGATCCAAAAATCTATATATAGTTTTCTAATTTTTTGTCATGAGGAGAGAGCTTAGTGTGTGGAATTTTGGGAGAAAACCCTAAGACGAATTTAGCTTCTTTTTCAAGGCTTTTTGCCTTGAGATCTTCCATGTTACATTGAAGATAAGTTATCAATTAATCATTCAATATGTCTATGTGTTGTTTGATTTTATCTTATTCTTGTCTTTTGATTAACATGTTAGGCTAAATTTATCTTGTGTTTGCTTAGATCTAATGAAACCTAGCTATTGATTATTGGTTATTAGTGTGTTGTTAGTTGTATTGGATGATTGTTTATCTATGTTAGGCTTAAGAAAACTAGCTAACTTCCTATTCGGTAACTTGCTTGAACGTCTTAAGAAACATGAACCAAATGCGTACTAAAGGTTTTTATGGTTGTATTTAATGCACAAGCGAATTCTAGTGATCCCATGTTAGGAGCTTCCTAGCCGGCTCGACATAGGAGTGAAGTAGGAGCTTGTAGAGTTGGGGAAGTACGTACGCCACCCCACGAATGGTATTAAGGAATACACCCGTCATCCACGCGACTAATACACACTAATTAACCGGTAAAAGATAGTTAGGGAGTAAGGAAATCTAAGTAAACACATTTCTCTACACATAAGTTTCTCACCACATTTTATTTTCAGTTATTTATTTTATTTGCATCCGTAGTAATTTTGGGTTAGTTGACTAGCGACTAATTCCGCCCACTCTTTCAAACCCGAGATTTTACTTGCTTTCATAAAAAATTATAAAAACATAAAAAGAATCTGCCTCAACCCTTAGACCTAATTAGAGTAGTCTTTCATACCTAACGAACACTATTCCCTGTGGAGAACGATCAATCCCCCGTACTTACCACTACACTATACTACATCGGTCAGGTACACTGCCTGGTGGGGTTGTAAGCCTCTTGAGATCCCTCGAGAGGTAAAACCTGTTGTAAGGTTACAAAACCACGCATCACGTAAGATCGCTCTTGTAAACAAACCCGAAGGTTGGTTCCTTCTTCATGGTGTACTGGGGCTCATTGTTGATTCCAAAAAGTGATTGATCTGGTGCGGATAGATTCAACTTCCTTTGGTAGCTCTCGACCCAAAGCTGCAGATCTTCTACACGCTCTTGTATGATCTTTCTTCTTATGAAGTGTAGTATGGCAGTGCTGAACGCGTATTGTAGATTAGTCGAGAAGTGTTGCAGCTTCCCTTGAACCTTGATAAGATACATGTCTTCAATGTCATTGATGTTCAAATCTGGGAGACCTGCTTCTGAGAACGTGTTGATCTGTTGATCGTGTCTTCTAACATTGATTTTTGTCAAGAAGGTGAAGTCATATCTCTTTTCACCCTCTAGACTGACTACAACAAGAATCCTTAGGTCACTTTTCATGGGAGTAGAAGACTTCTTTGTGAGTTTACTCTTATACCATGTCTTCCTTTTCGTAAACCAATGATAAATGCCTAGTTGCGCATCTTGGTCATACTGCACTTTCTTGGAAATGAAGAGTCTAGTAACAGTTTCCTCAATGGCTGGTTGTGTGTAACTTGCTGCAGGGATCAAAGTTATGGAGGTTGCGTATTTTGGTTGACATTTGATACCATGCACGAGCAGTTCAAGATCGTTGTTGAAGAAGAACTGATAAGGAATATCAGGTTGATCGGAGACTCTTATCACTGGCAATGGCTTCGTCCAATCCATGATATATGGTTGGTTGGTTCTAGAAGTGCTTCCAACCATTACCACATATGGATTGGTCCAGCTAAACTCACTGGACATTGCTCGGGCAATGTTTTCTAGATGATATTCGAGTTCTGCTGCACTGGACGACCTATCCTTGAGCAAATTGAATGCATCATTCTTGATGCGACGAAGTTCCCCTTTAGTCATCTTCTTGATACGCTGGTCACGTTTGAGTCTTTGTGTGAACTCAAACGTACTACCTTCGATCATTGAATCTTCGTCCATCTAAGGTTGAGCACTTGCAAGCTGATCAAACCATTCATTTCCCTGTGTTGTATCGTCATCTAGCCAGGAGACAACAATTGGCCGTTTGAAAGTCTTCTTGCCAGATTTAGACGATGTAGCTTGGGTCTTGGGAGGTGAATCTGGTTGATCGTAGTGTTGTTGAAATTCCATTTCCTCAGTTGCAGTGTGCTCATACTGATGCTCTATTGTTGTAGGTCCTGATCCTGAAGCCTTTGGTGGTTGAGTGGCTGTTGTTGCTGAAGGACCGACTGGTTCTTTAAATTGGGAACCAGATCCGCCGTCACCCTTTTGTTTCTTGGTTTGGGTGTCTGGATCTGAGTCTTCGTCCTCTCTTGGACGTTTACCCTTGTCGGCCTCAGTTTTGCACGACTCCTTTGCAATGTTGGCTTTTATAGCCTTAGTGATAGCTATTTCTTCTGGAGTTGGTGAGGCGATGCTTACAAGTCTATCCAGGAGTTTGATTTGGAGTTCATCAAGAGTTGGTTCCTTAGGCTGCGTCGGTTGGGTTGTAATGACAAGTGGAACCGAGGCCACAATGTTCTTGACAATGTCTTCAATGTTTGGCTCGATATACTCTTCTACCTTCTGGGATGCAACCTTGGGCAAGTACTTCTTCACATACGCTTTAGTATTGCCCTAGACTGCTGTGAGCAACCGGTCTTCAAAATCGTTGGCAAGGAACTCATCCATACGAGCTTTGGTCTCTTGCATCTCTTTTACTTGTCTGACAAGGCCGTTGACCATATTGGTTATGTTTTTGACTTGGTCACTTAGCTGGTTATCTTTCTTAGCACGTGCCAGCTTTGCGGCCTTTTTCACCTTTTTAGACGTTTGGGAGATTACATAATCTCGTTTTAGCCTAGTTGTCTTCTTGGTTTTCTTGCTTGTCTTGATTGTTTTTCCTTTTGTTTCTTTAGTTGTTGCTTCAGTGGATGGTGGTGGTGGTGGTGATGAGGGGTGTATGGATGATTCAGGATGTGTTAGAACTTTGGGAGGTGAATCATGGTGAGAAACTGGTGGTATATCCTGACTAACTGGTGGAGAATGTGGAGGAGTGATTGGTGGTGTAAGAATGTATTTGTCTGCTTCCTTTTCAGCCAATCTTTCTTCTTCTTGCCTCTTCATCTCCAATTCCAGTTCTTCAGCAGCTTTAGTGATCTCTTCCTCATCAGTTAACACTTTATCTGTTTCTTCCCCTTCATCCATTTCAAAGTCTTTCATCTGTTTGTCTTCCATCTTTTCCTCATCAGTTGACACCTTTTCTGTTTCTTCCCCTTCATCCATATCAAAGTCTGTCATCTGTTCATCTTCTTTCTTTTCCTCATCATTACCGGGTTGATTAACCGGATCTGGCTGAGGTGCGATGGCTTCTTTCTCAACCCCAGACCCACCGGGTTGATTAACCGGAATAGGGTAAGGTGGAGTAACGTCTTTAACAACCCCAGACCCATAGGGTTGATTAACCGAACCAGGGTGAGGTTTATTTATTTCTTTTACTTCCCCAGACCCACCGGGTCGATTAACCAGATCGTCACCGGTCTGGGTTTCACCAAAATCTCTGGCCAATTCTTCATCCAATCTCTTTTGTTGTTCCTCCATCATCTGCTTCCGCCTTTTCTGTTCAGCTATAAAAGACACTCGGCTCTCTTCTAGTGCAATCCGAGTAGCTATTTCCTCCTTATAAATTGTTGGTTCTTCATCGATTTTCTTTTCTGAATCGGATTCCTCTTCCTCAACAATCTTTCCTTCTTCAGGTTAAGGCTTAGCTATCGTAACCGGAATTCTTCTTTTAACAATTTTATGAGTAGATGGTTTGATTTTCTTTGATTCACTAGACGTACTTTCTGACTTGCTGCTTTCCTTTGATCGAGTCCTAGTTGATGCAAACTCATCATCATATTTGCGAAAGCCGACATGACCTTCATTGAAAGCTTTATCATAATCTCTGTAAGCTTTTGTTTTCTTAACCTTTTCTGTCAGCAGAGATTCAGGTAGTCTCGTCCCTTGCTTACGTGTGCTGCTTTTGGGGATGTAGACTGACCTGATGGTCTTGTTCATTTTGAAGAGATGCATGTCTCTGTCTTCAATACGTGGAGAGATGTCTGTGTTATCGTCAAGTAGATGACAGATGAGAAGCTTGGTGTAACGAACAAATGGGATTTTGGTTAAATGGTTTTTTAATTTGGTAGACCAGATCATCCCAGATAAGTGAAGCAAAGTCAATCTCTTTCTGATTAACTATTCCCCAGAAGATTTGAAGATGAGTCAGACGGGGATTCTCGTGACCACTTTCCCTTCCAGAAACAGATCGGGCCAAGATGTAGTAGATCGTTCTCCAGGGTTGTGGGATGAACTTGGCTACAACCCTTGAGATTTTTGTTAATGGTTTGTCTGGTTGTAAATTGTAGCCTATCTCTTCAAGGAAGTTGAGAACCTCTTCTTCTGTAGGTGTTGGATAGAATTCTTGTTCAGGTTCAGGAGCTTCTGGTAGTAGTAAAGCCTTGCGAAGGTAGTTTCTGTCAATAGTTACTCCCTTTCAGCCCAGCTTGAATGTGAAATATTCCTCTCTTAAGTTTAGCTATAAAGTATTCCACATTTGATGAATGTAGAGCTCAGGAATATTAGCTGACTTGTCCAGCATACTCCTGCACTTGTGTTGCTTGAAAACCTCTATTGCTATCTGACAAGTTGGTTCTACACACTTGAACTTGTGAAATTCCACCCTTGCATTATTCTAGCCAATTTCAATGTCGTAGTCTTGTGGAAGAACATCAGCCTAGGTGAGCATTGGGAGTGATTGTGGTTGTGGTGCAGCCATTTGAGATATCTGAAACATCAATCAAACACAGATTTGCTGGAAACATGAAAGTTAGCATATAGTTAAACTTGTTATCATTCATGTGGCCTTTTAGTTGCTTAATTTGATATTAACATCTTTGGACATCATGTTGAGTGTTAGTTAAAGATGACTTGAGCATAACATGCTGACATGGCTACGTATTCTGATTCAGTTGATGACAGTGATGTACAATCTTGCTTCTTTGACTGCCAAGAGACAAGTTTGTCTCCAAGGAACTGCACTCCTCCAGACGTACTTTTACGGGTATCTAAGCAACCTGCATGATCAGCATCTGAAAACGCAATTAGTTCAAAGCCAGAATCCTTCGGATACCAGATCCCTAAATAAATAGTTCCCTTTATGTATCGAAGGATTCTCTTAACTTCAGAGAGGTGTCTTTCAGTTGGTCTAGACTGATAGCGGGAGCAAAGATATGTTGCAAAGACAATATCTGGTCTGCTGGCTGTTAGATACATGAGTGACCCAATCATACTTCGGTATTTGGTAGGGTCAATTGGTGTCCCATGTAAATCAGCATCCAGCTTTGGAGATGATGCAGACATCGGAGTATTATATGTATCACAACTTGTCATGCCATGCTTTTTCAAAATTTTTAGAGCATATTTGGACAGGTTTAAGAAAATACCACGAGGTGATTGATGAACTTGCAGTCTTAAGAAGAACGTAAGTTCACCCATCATGGACATCTCAAAGTTTTGTTTCATTACTTTAGCAAAAGCATTTAAGTACTTTTTATGGGTTGAACCTGTTAGGAATTCTGGGAAATAATATATTTCTCGTTGCTGCTGGTAGTGTAAGCTGGTTCCTGCTGATAGTGTGTGGTTCCTGCTGAAGTTCATTGCTGCTGATAGTTTATTTTAGTTTCTGCTGATAGTAGTCATTACTGCGGGTACTAGTAATTGTTATCCCGTAAGTTTAGAATGTTTGTTAGATTTATTTTTAGAAGAGATTGATGTATATCTCTTCACACGTTTTCTTGTATGACGGGTTAGGGTTAGGTCTTCTTGTTAGTATAAAAGGAACACTCGTCTATGAGATTTGTACGACTTTACAACTTTACAATCATCAATAAAATCATTATTAGTTCATAAACCGATCCATAGAGGATCAAAACCTTGTTAGTTATTTTCTTCTTTATATTCTTGTGTTTAGTTTCCGCATAGACACAAGTCTTACACCTAGAGATTCTCCTAAGCTGTTTGTGTTTACATAAATGGTTTAACCAAGCTCAATCAAGCTAGAATCACTCGATCCTACAAGTGGTATCAGAGAGGGTGGCTCTTTATATCTAGTGATTTACAAGGTTTTTCGTTGTCGAATAAGAGCAGTTTTTGGAGCAGATTCAAGGAACGGAAGCAGATCTGGGTTTGTGATTTAATTGGTTTTGATCTTTCTGTGGCGACAAAAGGAAGATCTGATGCAACAAAGGTATATTCAATTCATTCTTGTCGCGTGTTGTTTAATAATTCTTGTACGGATTAATTAATTGAGATCATGGTTACCTCGTACTCATACTCGTATTAATTAATTGGTGTAATGAATTGGATGGGATATGATTGGTCGGTGAGTCACATGGCATGTCAATGAAGGCTTGTCATTTTGTAATGATTTAGCTAATTGGTGAATTGACTTTGTTACTGATTTGATAAAATGCGAATTGATTTATTAATGAGTCGGTCAAGTGGATAAAAGGGATTGATACAATTCATTGATATTTGTTGGGGTTTGTGGTTTAGATCTGATTGGGTTACCTCATACAGTATGATAAATTTGTGGTTGGTCAATAATGGTTTGTCGCCTACTGATATATTAAAAGAGATTTTGGATTGCTTGACGTTTGGGGTTGATCAGTATGGAGGTGTGTGTTTGTGGGGTCAATTCATGGGACACTGTATAAGCTTTGTCAAATCTCGTACTGATAATGTGGGGCTGCTGTTGTTGATTATATTCTCGTACTGTTTACATATCATGGGTTGCATCAAAATTTTATTCTGCTGGTACCCATTGATACTGCTGCTACGCTTGAACTGTTTCTGCTAGTAAGTGCTTCGGTTTCTGCTGGCAGTGTTCCAGTTCCTGCTGGTAACACCATTTCTGCTGGTAATATTGTTTCTGCTGCTCGGATTCTGCTGCTATTGTTAGTACCAAAAAAAAATAAAAATAAAAAAAATTACTGGTTAGTTCCTGCTGGTTGGTTCCTGCTGGTTTTTATTTGGTTTTTTTTGGTGGTTCCTGCTGATGGTTTCTGCTGCTAGTGATGGTGGATTCAGTTGGTACTGCTTTTGTTATATTTGATATAGTAGGTCCTCAGACGCCCTTGGATTTTGGACGATGTGATGCTTATGGCTTGGTTACTTTTATTTGGTTTGGTGTTTACGAGTAGTTTAGTACCTAACGTAATGATGTCATGGAAGGTCCGGGACCACACGCATTATTATAGGGTTTGATCTGGGATCAAATGGTCGGTTATGGTGAGGAAGGTCCGGGACCCCAAGACCCATAACTGAAGTGTAATAAACATATCTTGTTCGCACTAAATCAGATTAAGATATTGTCAAGACATTTGTTGCATGGTTCGTTTTGGAGATTCAGTTCATGGGATAATTCTTAATTGGAACAGTTACACGCGCTTTACAAATATTTTGGGGGGCATATGATACCATACAGTTCATGATATGATTACACAAAATTAGTAATCATAAGCATTGAGTGGTTTCTGGTTGATCCGTCTGCGCTCACTGAGACTATCGGCCATTGCATGTGATCGCCATGCATATATTGACTACAAGAATTATCCAAAGACATTTTATTATATGATGTCTTTTCGGACTGAAGGAAGAGATGATCTATGCCACTGAGTTCATGATTTAAGAAGATGGTTCGTATACTTTTAAGGGGAAGCTTATTGTTCAAAAATATTTACCATGTACATGCATCACTTAAGGGGAAGCGTTTACGAGATGCACAAGACCCCTATTGGATGATTACAAAAAGGGGAAGAAGATTTATGATGTGCAGCTTATTATTTGTGATGACATGTTTTAGCATTGTTTCTTCATGCAGATTATTTTGTAATATCAAATAGGTGAAGATTGTTGGGAATTACAGATTTGATGATTACAAAACCTCAAGCAAGAATAAAGAAAGAAGAAACAATAGGGACCTAATATGTAACAGTTAGATACCTTTCTTAGTAAGCTAGGGTTTTTTTGTAACCTCCCTCTATTATATAAAGAGGGTGGCGTCTAGGTTACAGTAACTCATTCAATTAATAGAAACAGTCAAACTCTTCATCAATGAGAGTCGATTGAAACTTCATTATTCCGTTCGTTATTAGGAGTAGCAGTAGTTTATTTTATGTTTAATAAAGAAAAACCTTGTTGGAAACTTTGATTGTTCTTATTGTTATTCCGCTGCGTATGCAATCAATGTTTCTATAATCCTAGATGGGCTAGATTCTGGTTTTATAATACTTGTAGGATCGAGTGCTTCTAGCTTGATTGAGCTTGGTTAAACCGTTTATGTAAACACAAATAGCTTAGGAGAATCTCTAGGTGTAAGACTTGTGTCTATGCGTAAACTAAACACAAGAATATAAAGAAGAAAATAACTAACAAGGTTTTGATCCTCTATGGATCGGTTTATGAACTAATAATGATTTTATTGATGATTGTAAAGTTGTAAAGTCGTACAAATCTCATAGACGAGTGTTCCTTTTATAATAAAAATTACTAATACCCGCAGTAATGACTACTATCAGCAGAAACTAAAATAAACTATCAGCAGGAACCACACATTATCGGCAGGAACTAGCTTACACTACCAGCAGCAACGAGAAATATATTATTTCCCAGAATTCCTAACAATCCTCCCCTAATCTTGAAGTTGACTAGGTTAACTTGCAAGATTCCCAATTGATTGAGCTTGAACTTCTCAGGCTTGAGGATTGCACTTGAGCAGCAGCAATAGTAAGTAACCAGCAGCAACAGCTGTAACTTCCAGCAGCAACTTCTATAGTTCAGCAGCAAAAGGAAATCATCTTCAAAATAATAAGCTGGGCACCATGTCATCCACTTGATCTTGACTGCTACTATGACAATATGTACATCAAATCACTTAAGTTTCATACTATTCTTATCACTTCCAGGTGTGTTAACTCCTGTGAGAGGTGAATCATTGAAAATTAATGGATTTGATGTCTCTTTACCAATAGCCATCACTACTGGAGTAGCCAATGTTTAGGTGTGTTAGACCATGGTACATTGATAAGCATCTGATTTTTTAGTAAATCAGCAACTATAAACGGATTTGACTTGTCTTTACCTGTAGCCGTTTGCTCAGGACTAGCCAATTCTTAGGTTGAAGATAACCTTTGGTGAATTGAGTACCAAGTATGGTATTCCACTGCCTTTACCACAAACCATACACTTGTGGGCTAGCCAATTCTTTGGAAACCCCAAAGGAGTAAAATCCATGGTGAATTGAAAACCATTCAACTCTTAGTAAGGAAACATCGGTGAGTTGAGAACCCAATAGCTTTGAGCAAGCTAATACAGCTGTCAACGGATTTGATTATCACACCAGAGTCGTACCCTCATGGTGAGTCAACTTTTTCTTGTCTGTGAGACATGGTGAGTTGAGTACCATTTGTTGTGTAGGTGTAAACACCAACACTGTACCTGCAAGGTGTTGCTCAAAACCATACAAGTTAGCACACAAAATATACATACAAATATTTTTTTTAACTAAAAGAGAAAAGAAAAAGAAAATAACAAATGATACAACAGAAAGCCTCCCCTTGGGCTCAGTACCTAAGGATTTACCATCCCAATATGGACCACCAAATGGTTAAACCTTGGTCCATCAAAAGCCTTGGTCAGCAGATCAGCCACATTGTCATCAGTATGAATTTTAATCACCTGAATAAGATGCTTCTCATAAGCATCTCGTATGAAATGGTGTCTAATCTCAATATGCTTTGTCGTTTGATGATAGATAGGATTTTTAACAATGCACATAGTGCTTTGGTTATCAATAAAGATCTTAGTGTTCATGAAGTTGAACCCATAATCTAACAACTGATTTTGCATCCAAAGAACCTGTCCACAGCAGCTAGCAGCAGCAACATACTCTACCTCAGTAGAAGATGTAGCCACTATAGTCTGCTTCTTGCACTGCCAAGAAACCAACCTTCTACCCAGAAACTGACAACCCCCAGTAGTTGACTTTCTATCAAAGTTAGCACCAGCATAATCACTGTCACTATAAGCTTCCAATACAAAAGGAGAATCTTTTGGGTACCAAAGTCCCAACTTAGGCTGTCCTTTCAAATACTTGAAGATTCTCTTGACTGCATTTAAGTTAGAAGTCAAGGGTGTAACCTGATGTCTAGAACATGCACCGACAGCAAACATAATATCAGGTCTAGAAGCTGTCAAATACATGAGTGACCCAATCATGGACCTGTATAGATGAACATTAACAGCAACATCAGGTTCATTATTGGATTTAGGCTTTGGAGGTTCAAATGGTGTTGTTGCAGTTTTCACATTTTCCATATCAAACTTCTTAAGTATGTCATAAACATACTTCTCTTGGCAGATAAAGATCCCATCTGGTTTCTGCTTAACCTGAAGACCCAAGAAGAAAGTCATTTCACCCATAGCACTCATCTCAAATTCATTCTTCATCAATTCTTCAAATTCCCTGCACCAAGCTTCATTAGTAGAACCAAAGATGATATCATCTACATAAACTTGCACCAGAATGATATCTTTGAAATTCTTCCTGATGAAAAGAGTTTTGTCAATTGCCTCTCTTCGGTAACCATGTTTTAGCAAAAATGCAGATAACCTTGCATACCAAGCCCTTGGGGCTTGATAAAGACCATAAAGTGCCTTAACCACTTTGTAAACCAAATAAGGATTCTGAGGATCCTCAAATCCCTTTGGTTGAGTAACATAAACCTCTTCTTCAATCCTTCCATACAAAAGGCACTCTTCACATCCATCTGATACACTACAAATCCCATGAATGAGGCAAAAGCTAAGAATAGTCTGATGGCTTCAACTCTTGCCACTGGTGCAAACACTTCATCATAGTCAATTCCCTCTTCTTGTCTATGTCCTTGAGCCACCAACCTAGCTTTATTCCGAACCACAATTCCCCTAGCATCCCTTTTATTCTTGAGAATCCATTTAGTTCCAATAGCATGCTTTCCTGCAGGCAAAGGTACCAACTTCCATACCTTTTGATTCTGGAACTGCTGCATTTCCTCTTGCATAGCCTCAACCCAATCAGAATTATCAAGAGCTTGGGCTATACTACTTGGTTCAACTTGGGATAAGAAACAAGCATAGAGGCAATGTAGGTAATCAGTATGATTGCTCCTTAACTGATCCTGGATATAACTAAGAAAAGCAGATTCTCCAAACTTGGGTTGATGTAACTTGCTTCTTGTCTGAACTGGGGAATTTAGATCTCCAAGGATCAAGGACTGAGGATGACCTGTATTGATCCTCTTGGTAACAATAGGATTAACATTAATTGTGGATGCCTGATTAGTAATAGAGGGGTTGAAGTCATCATCATATGAGGAAGAAGTGAAAATGCCTGTTCTTGATTGATGATGAGGATCTTCCAGCTTATCTCTTGAAGAGAATGAATTTCCAAGGTCAGAAGGGATTGGAAATCTTTCAAGGGAGTTATCAATACCCAGTGAGTCAACAGGTGGAGTAGACACAGGAACACCAGGAGTGGAGACATCAGCAGAATCATTAGAAGGACCAGCTGGAACAGATGCACTACCAGCAGAATTGGTAGCACTACCAGCAGAATTGGTAGCAGCAGAAATAGGAATACCACCAGCAGAATTCAGTTGCCTTCTAACTTCAGCATCAGCATTTCTCAGAATCTCCTCTATCTCTTTAGAAAATCCAGAACCAAACATTTCAGCAGCTTTCTTGGCATTATACTCTTGTCTTTGAAGCCTAGCAAGATCTTCTGCAAAACTTGAATCACTTCCAGCCATATCAGAAGTATCTTTGAGCTTTGAACCTGAAATGTTGTTAGAGGGAAAAGAAGGAACAACTATAGGTCGTTCATCACTCTCTGCATCAGAATCATCATCTGAGGCACCAGGCAGTAGTACTTGTGGTCAATACTTCTGATAGAAGTAGGACTAAAGAGATCCATATGAAGAAGTTGCAGAGGCTCAGTGATGGTGCTCACAGCTGTGATAGCCTTGTATGAAGCTTTGTGTTGCTTTCCTTTGTTGCATGCAACACAATTGTGTTCATTGGAGAAGGTCTTGAGAGAGAGTCCTTGGACCAAACCATTCTTAGCCAGCTTGTTAATGGTCTTGAAATTCACATGAGCCATTCTTCTGTGCCACTTATTAGATTCATCCACAGAAGCTTTTGCCACCAAACAAGCAAGTGAACCCTCAGGTTGAACATCACTTAGATTGAAACTGTAAAGGTTGTACGTCCTTGGAACTTTGAGTTCAACCTGACTTTCATCAGGCAACTTGAAGTCTTTGGTCAACACAAAACAATCGGTCTCAGTGAAGAGAACACCGTTCTTCTTGTCACAAATTTGTGAGACAGAGAACAAATTAAAGTTTTGAAGTTCCTTCACATAAAGCACATCTTCAAAGTCCAGCTTGGTTGTTTTGATAGTTCCCTTCCCAGTAATTTTGCCATCTCCTCCTCCGAATGTCACAGAACCATCATTTAAGGGCATAAAGTCATGCAGTCTCTCTAAATTTCCTGTCATACTCCTGGAGCATCCACTGTCAACTATGCCTACATCTTTACTTCTAAAAAGAAATTCCTGATACAAAGAATACATTTACAACATTAGATATACAAGGGAGACCCAAGCCATTGCTGACTTGAGCCTGCCTAGTGGATCAATAATTATAAAACCATGGAGATTGATGAGATCCACCATTGTTCTTGGACCCCATTCTTATATATTGGTTATTGTTTCTCCAAGAACAACCTGCTGAGGACTTAACAACAGTTTCCCATCTTGCCCCTCCCATGTGCATGGTGTCAAAATAAGCAGGTCTCATATCATTTTGAAAGTAAGTGCTAGTAGGTCTGTAGAGAGGTCCAGCAGTATTTCTTCTCCAATCAGCAGAATTATAGTTTCCAGCTGGAGTATGCTGACCAGTCAAGTTTGCCTTACCAACAGCAATATGCTTACCAGCAGGAATGGACATGTCAGCAGCAATAGGCTTACCAGCAAAAATCTTCTGAAGTATCAATTTGAGACCTTTATTGCCTCAAGTTTTGAAAACATTGATGCTACATATGACAGACTTCAGAAGCTTATAAGTCAATTAGCACTTATGCAGGTTACAGTTTCTCAAGAAGATATCAATCTTAAGTTTCTGAGAAGCTTGTCATCTAACCAGAGTATGCACATAGTGGTTTGGAGAAACAAAGATGACTTTGAAAAGATGAGTTTAGATGATTTGTACAACAACCAGAAAGTGTATGAATCTGAAGTTAAAGGGTCATCAAGTTCATCCTCTGGTGGACAAAACCTAGCTTTTATGTCTTCCAACAACAACAGTTCTGGAAATACTCAGGAAACTCATTCTACTACTGCTTATGGAGTTTCTACTACTAGCACTAATGTTTCTACTGTTGGTTCAACAAACAGAGATAACATTGGTGATGCTGCTATTTGTGCTTACTTGGCTGATCTTACTACCAGTACTCCAGTTATGAATCAGGATTTGGAACAAATTGATACTGATAATCTTGAAGAAATTGATTTGAAGTGGCAAATGCCTATGTTGACCATGAGGGCCAGAAGGTTTTTAAAGAAGACAGGAAGGGAGCTCAAATTTAGGGGACAAAACAATGTAGGATCTGATAAGTCCAAGATTGAGTGCTACAACTGTCAAAGAAAAGGCCACTTTGCAAGAAAATGTAGAGCACCCAAGAAAAATGGAGAAAGTTCAAGGAAGGCTACTACTGAGGATACCAAGACTACTACAGCTTTGATGTCTTGTGATGGTCTAGGAGATTATGATTGGAGTGATCAGGCTGAAAAAGGACCCAATTGTGCTTTTATGGTAGAAGAAGGACCCAGAGGACACAACTTTGCTCTTATGGCTTATTCATCATCTGGTTCTGATTCAGAGGTATCTAATGAGTCTAGTTGTTCATTTAAATCTTGCTTAGATACTGTTGAAGAGCTTAAGTCTAGGAATGAAAGTTTAAGAGCAGAAGTTGAAAAGTTAAAACTAGATAACTTAGGTTATAAATATGGTCTGAAATCTGTTGAAGAAAAACTTGACTCTCTCAAGCAAAATGAGCTAGAATATGTTGATAGGATTAATATTATAGAACAATAGCTTTTTCTTAAAAAGAGTGAGATAAATGAACTTAATAAAAGGCTAGAAGAGGCTGAACAAGAAAAGAATGCTGCTTTGACTGAAAAAGAAAAACATGTAGTTAGAGTTGAGAAACAGCAATTTGCATCTGATCTTGTGCATAAGTCAATTGAAAGTCAGTTAATGAGGAAAGGGAGTGGCATAGGATATAATGATGTAGCTCCTCTAGTTAAGAGTGCCTTTGCACCTTCTAATAAAGATTTGTCTTTTATAAGTGAACTTGATAGCAAACCTGTAGGTGAATCTAGTGAGGCTAATAAAGAAACATCTAAGGTAGAAAAGATGTTTTCTGATGGTCCAATTGTTGAAGATTGGATGCCAGATAGTGATGAGGAAAAGGATGATTCAGAGGAATAGGTTGAGTCAAAAACAAAGGTTAGAAAGAAAGAAATGGTATCTTGCTGAAAGAAGAAAAAGAAAATTGCTTAAACCACCAACTGTCAAACAGATAAGAAAATTTCAAGAAAGGTACTTGAAAAACATGAAGGGATGCACACTTAAACATCTATCTTGGTACTCTGATGAATCAATTCAGAAGATGTTTGAGAGGGCTAAAAAAGAAAGTGATGCATTTGTACCTATGGATACTGAGGAGGAAGTACAAAAGACAGTGGTGAAAAAAGAAAATGTGGAAAAGAAGGTATAAGAAAAAGTGAATGAGGAAGAGAAAGAGAGTTCTAGTATTGGAGTCAAGAGAGCTGGAAGAGTTTTGAAAAGTGTTGGAAGGAAAAAGAGGAAATCTAACAAGTCAACGGCAGTTGAGAAAAGTTCTGAGTCAGTGGATGAGAATGAGGAAAAAGTGGAAACAGAGCAGTCAGAACAGTCCAAAAAGGATAATGAAAAAGAAACAGTTGATCTACAACAAATGACTAGAGTGGCAGACAATGATGATGATACATTTGTAGATACTGTTCCTTTACAATCTAAATCCCCTATCATTGGATGGAAAGCTGGCTATGATGGAAAAACTCCTTGGTGGGAGATATTCAGAACTAGTGGAAATCTCAAAGGTTTTTGACATTTTCTCAAATGCTCAGAAACTTTAATAGAGAAGATTCAGAGACTTTGTGGAAATTGATCAAGAACAAATATGGAGATTCAAGGCCACAATCTGAGTTGGATAGTGTACTCTGGGGAGATTTAAAGATTATATTTGAAGTTTATCCTGAAGACAGATTTTGGAATGAGCAGGCCAAAAGTACTAAAATGACTATGTGGAGATTGTATGAATCATGTGGAGTTCACAATATATTAATGACGGGAGGATTTCAAATTTACATGCTGGTGGAAAAGGATTATCCTCTGGCTAAGACTACACTTGATATGATGGTAAATGGAACTATTAAACTACACCTTGATCATTGGAGTAAAATGGTTGTTGATCTTCTCGAAAAAATGCAAAGACAACTGTATGGGGCAGATTATAGGAGATAGATGAAGTAAGTGTTTGGAAGCATCCTCCTGGTGGTTGTTTATGCTAAACAGGAAACTTGATGATTTTGGAGTAAAATATCAAGTTTAGGGGAGGATTGTTGGGTTTAGAGATGCTGCTGCTCAAAGAAGTTACAACTGCTTATGGTGCTAAATGGAAAATTAACTAAGTGTTATACTACTGCTGGTTATAATGATACTACAGCTAGTGTATTCATACTACTGCTGGAGTTGCTGATAAAGATCAAGAGAATAAACTAAGTAGATACTACTGCTAGGCTTAATGATTCTACTACTAGAGTTAGTTTCTACTGCTTATGTGATAATGATGTATAGTCGGTTAGATATGTATGGAAAGGATTTTGTGTATATCCTATTTAGTTAGACTCATACGTTTCTTGTAAAGGACTCCTTAGTCTATAAAAGGAGGTTCTAGGGTT
The DNA here is from genome assembly GCA_021014915.2 of Artemisia tridentata subsp. tridentata. NCBI lineage: Eukaryota > Viridiplantae > Streptophyta > Magnoliopsida > Asterales > Asteraceae > Artemisia > Artemisia tridentata. Next base: position 212,672,245 of record CP139502.1, read on the forward strand.
AGAGTTTTGTACGTATCATTGTTAGAGTCGATTCACTTCAAGGTTGTAAACCCTAATACTTTTGAGTATTCGTATATCTAATATATTGAAGTGTTTGTTGAGAATTCTACTGTTTGATTACTTGTTCTTCTTAAGATTAAACATTAGATTCCGCATAGTGTTTAATATTGTTTCAAGACAGTTTCTATACTTCTTGTTTTAGATTTATATGTAAGATAACAAATATGATCAATTGCTCAACTGAGATCAACAAATTGTACCCTTTTCAACTTGCTCTTTGATGAAATGATATCAGAGTGCAATATGTTTTGACTTTGAATGTTGAACCGTGTTGCATGAGATAGCAATGGCACTCTTGGAGTCGAAGTACATAGGAATCTTATTGAAAATGTAACCGTAGTCCATCAGCTGTGATCGTATCCAAATGACTTGAGCACATCATGCTGACATGGCTGCATATTCCGATTCTGTTGATGACAATGGAGTGCAATCCTGCTTGTTTGATGCCAAGATACAAGTTTGTCTCCTAGAAACTGCACTCCCCCAGATGTACTTTTGCGTGTGTCTAAACATCCTGCATGATCAGCATCTAAAAAAGCTATTAGTTCAAAACCAGAATCCTTCGGATACCAGATCCCCAAATGGATGGTCCCTTTATGTATCGAAGGATTCTTTTAACCTGAAAGTGGTGTCTTTCAGTTGGTCGTGATTGATAACGGGAGCATAGGTATACAACAAAAGCTATATCTGGTCTGCTGGCTGTTAAATACATGAGGGAGCCAATCATACTACGGTATTTTGTAGGGTGAACAGGTGTACCATGTAAATCAGCATCCATCTTTGGGGATGATGCAGACATAGGTGTGTTATAAGTATCACAACTTGTCATGCCATGTTTCTTTAAAATCTCAAGAGCATACTTGGACTGACTTAAAAAAATTCCATGGGGTGATTGATGAACTTGGAGTCCTAAGAAGAATGTAAGTTCACCCATCATGGACATTTCAAAATTTTGTTTCATTAATCTTGCAAAAGCATTTGAATATTTTTTGTTTGTTGACGCAAAAATAATGTCATCGACATAGATTTGAACAATTAAAATGTCCTCCCCGTGTTTTTGAATAAACAAAGTTGGATCCACTGAACCTTTAGTAAAATGATTGGCAAGCAAGAAAGCAGTTAGTTTATCGTACCATGCCCTTGGGGCTTGTTTAAGTCCGTAAAGGGCCTTCTTGAGTCTGTACACATGATTGGGATACGGACATGCCATTTTCACATCCATTTGATAAACAACCATATTCTTGTGTGCAACGTATGCCAGAAAGATACGAACAGCCTCAAGCCTAGCAACTGGAGCAAAGGACTCTTCAAAATCAATTCCTTCTTGCTGAGTGAATCCTTTAGCTACCAGACGCGATTTGTTACGAATCACTGTGCCTTCTGCATCTAACTTGTTTTTCCAAATCCACTTCAGTCCGATGATATAGACCCCATCCGGTCTTTTAACTAACTCCCACACTTCTAGTCGTTTGAATTGGTAGAGTTCTTCTTGCATTGACTAAATCCAGTTGTTGTATGTTAGTACGTCTTTGATGTTTTTGGGTTCACCTTGACAAACTATGAGTGCGTAGATGCAGTTTTTAGCATCGGTGTGAAGTTTTTGTCTTGTCATAACTGGAGCAGAAGGATTGCCAATGATGTTTACTAAGGGGTGTTCTTAAGTCCAATGATGTGTTGAAGGGTCATGTTGATAGAACGTATGCAGATTAGACGGGTCCAAATTGCGTGAGGATGACTATGCAATATCAGGAACGGTTGGAGTCGGTGCGAATGGATTAAAGAACGCACTTGGGTCATAATCTGCAGGTTCGGGTACTGGTTGTTATGGAAGATCTTCAGCTGCATTGTCAGTGTTGGAAGCAGTTTGTTCTGTTGTTGATGAGGATTCAATTGGAGGTGCATCTGTAGCAAGTGTCACTGTTGTTGGTGCAGGTGTATCAGGTATCAGAGTATTATTAGGTTGTGCAGAGGAAATAGGTGATACATCTGGTGCACGACATTTAAATGAATCATCAAACAGTGGAGCAAACAAGGCTTCTAATTCTTTACGGTTAAGGGAAAGAGATGCAGCTGTTGGATCTGGAAAGTTTAGACGGTTGGTTGGGGGCCTCATGTTCAGAAGCCATTTCTGTAAGCTCATCGAAATTAGCATGAATGGTCTCCTAAGTTTCTCTCGTACGACGATTCCAGATTCAAAAACCTTTGGAGTTCTCACAATATCCGATGAAGATACCAATGTCTTCCTTTGCTTTGAGCTTTCCAAAATCGTCACGATCATTATTTGGGTAACAAAGAGCACCAAATACATGAAAGTGTTTTATATTCGGTTTGCAGTTGTGAACAATCTGAAAAGGAGTTTTGTGATGCCGTTTTGTGATCATACAACGGTTTTGGGTATAACATGCAGTTGATACAACTTCTGCCCATAAGTAATCTGGTAATTGAGCATTGATTAGCATCGTTCTTGCAGCTTCCACTAACATCCTGTTGCGTCTTTCGACAACCCCATTCTGTTCTGGACTTTTTGCAATGGATATTTGATGTTCAATTCACACTTTCTCAAAATGAGATCAAAGAGTCTGATTCAACTTCTGCCCATAAGTAATCTGGTAATTGAGCATTGATTAGCATCGTTCTTGCAGCTTCCACTAACATCCTGTTGCGTCTTTCGACAACCCCATTCTGTTCTGGACTTTTTGCAATGGATATTTGATGTTCAATTCACACTTTCTCAAAATGAGATCAAAGAGTCTGATTCTTGAATTCAGTTCCATTGTCTGTTCTAACTTTTCTGACCGTATTACGAAGCTGAACTTGAATTTTTTTGAGAAAGGTGATGATTATTGGAGGAGCTTGATCTTTGCTTCGGGGAAAATAGACCCAAGTCCATCTGGAGTACTCATCGAAAATTACTAGAATGTAGCGTTTACAGTTTCAACACGCATAAGGCCGCACAAATACATATGAAGTAGTTGAAGAACGTGATCTGTACTGTGTTATGTTTTTGAAGAGAAATGTGCACGAGTACTTTTTCCTTGTTCACAAGCTGGACATAAGTGATCATTTTAATATCGAAACCGTGGAAGACCATCGACTAGTTTGTGACGTGCGAGTTCAGTCATGGTTTTGAAATTCAGATGAGACAGTCGTTTGTGCCATAACCATGATTTTGTCGAATGTGCATTGGAGAGCAGAAATATAGGAGAAGAAGCAATCATATCAGACATTGAGATGGTGTAAAGACTAGTTCCACGATTGTCCGACATTAGATCATTTCCTTGTAAGTCATGAACCAAACAAGTTTTCTCCCGAAATGCTACATCCAAATCCCCATCACAAAATTGACCGACGGAGAAAAGGTTGTGACCAAGTCCTTCGACATAATAGACACGACTAATTTTGATGTTGCCATTGACGTAATCTCCATAGCCCATGATAGCAGTGAAATGATCATTCCCGAATCTGACAGTGCCGATGAACTTTGAAACAAAGTTTACTAACAATTTGACGTTGCCTGTCATGTGTCGGCAACAGCCAGTATCAACAATTCATAGAACGATTTGGATTATCTGCATCACACGAAGATGACGAAGATGGAATGATGGTATGGGCGGAACCCAAGGAAGTTGTGGTTTCCGTTGGGTTAGAAATACAAATATTAATAACTTTGGGTAGCAATGTAAAACTAGGTTTCCTTTGTAACCAACGTTGCCATGTCCAACTAGTTTTAGCTTCCTTCTCAGTGAATTCGCTAGGTGATGGGATTGTCTTAGGAGTTTTATTTGCATCTATGGGTGTGTCTAAGGCATTTTTAGAAACTACACTTGGTGGTTTTCCTATCAAAGACTTAGAAGCAATAGTGGGCCTAGAGGGAATGCCAGATGTTCATTTCTTGTTACGAGTTAAAAGGGAGTTAGCTACACATTTTTTATGATCACCAGATAACACACTTTTATGACAAAACACAAAGATGCATTAACATTCAAAACATTCAAAGGTTCATCATTCGTTACACTGATAGTATGATTACAATTTGCCAAATTAGAATCTAAATCAGATGCAACATGAATTTTATTCAAATTCCTAAGTTGATCTTCTACTTCTGGGGCTTCTAGTTTTCCGCTTCTACGTTGCCAGATCCTATTCTTCCATTTGTTGCTCTTACGCATTGATCTGCTAACGCTAGTAGTGGGGACTATTCCTGTAGTAGTTGAACGATTCAAATTAGTAGTTAGAGTGGATGTTTGTCTAGATGTTGTGTCCATTTTTTACATTCCAGGTGCAATCACATTTGTGCTAACAAACTTTCCTTTTTCTAGTAACTGAATTTTCTCTTTAAGTTCAATGATGATGTTATTCTTTTGTTGAATTTTTGAATCGAGTTCTCTATTGAAGCGAACGGTGTCATTACAATTTTGACAACCTTCATCAATTTCCTTCAAAAGCTAAGATCGAGTCATTTTCAATGAGTCATAAATGATTTTGTACTTAGTTTTTAAATGCTCGATTTCCTTTTCATATTTGAAAATTTGACTTTTTAAAACAGCATTTTTATCATCAAGATTCTCAACTTTGGATGTTTGACTGTTATAAAGGGACATCGTTTCATTTTGACATTGCAATTTTAATTCAAAATAAAGACTCTGAGTTTGACACCATTGTAGCTTCTGATTAAGTTGAAAATTTTATGTTGAAAGTTTACTTTGCACATCATCATTGTGTTTAATGATTCTCTCATTTTCTCTTTTTAATGTCATAACATTTCAGTATCAACAGTGTGATCATAAAAAAGCATAGAATTGCGAGACTCATAAATCAAATTCATAATAACAGAGACAATATAAGAACTTAGAACATCTTCCAAGAGTCGATCAACTTCATTTTGTAGAACTTTGTTTCGACGTTTTTGTTTTGAGAACGAATTTTCTGTTGCATTGAAAGTGTTCATCATGGATGTTACTTCTGTTTGGAGTTCCTGTTCCCAATGTGTAGCATAAAGATGCAAATGTTTAACGTATGGTAAAAATTGCTTTTAAAAAATTTATCTCTTTTCTTTTTCCTAAGCAGATTGAAAAGTGGAAACTTTTATCTCAGAGTTACTGCTGGGAATTAAACCAACAGTTAGTACTGCCAAGCATATAGTTAGTACTGTCACGCATGAAGTTACAACTGCTGAAGATTACACTACCAGTACTAAGTCAGTTAGTACTGTTAGCACAGATGGTTAGTACTGATTATAAGATGAAGACAAAGATTAAGAAGACGTGTGAAGATATATATACAATAGATATAGTGTATATCTTAATATTATAGTTTGATACGTATATTAGTTTTACTTGTAAAAGACTTCTTGTGCTATAAAAGAAGATCCTAGGTTAGAGTTTGTGTACAATTAATTGATAGAGCTTCAAGGTTTTTGTAACCCTAGTGATAAACAAAAGATCACTCGTATTGATAATAATATTGAAGCTATTTGGTTGTTTTACACATTGTGTTCATACAATTACTGTTACATTTATTCATCACACAAACAATCTTCTAAGTATTAGCTAGCAAATTCCGCGTGCTAGTTAATATATACTCAAAGTATCTTCAACACAAGGAGTGTGTTTAGATCCTATCAAGTGGTATCAGAGACAGGTTTCTGATACTTTGAATTAGAAGATCCAGAAGTACTTAATCTCTTGCAACCAAAAAGATGGACATGGAAACACCTCAAACCTCAATCCTTGCCAAACTCCCCATGCTAAAACAAAACGAATATGATTTATGAAGGCTCAGAATTAAGCAATATTTCATTGTGCAAGACTATGCACTATGGGATATTATTATCAATGGTGATTCCTTCAAGCCAACGACTTCTGAGGAAACACTTGCTGATGGTTCCAAAACCACAAAGCTCAACACTGAACTAGCCACAAATGATGAGTGGATCAAGAAGATGAATGATCAAAAGGCCAGAAATTTGTTACTCATGGCAATTCCCAATGATCAAGTGTTGAACTTCAGTCATTATGAGACTGCAAAGATACTTTTTGCAGCTATTGTTGAAAGATTTGGTGGTAATGAAGCCACAAAGAAGGCACAGAGAACTCCACTGAAGCAGAGCTATGAAAATTTTAGTGCCACAAGCACTGAAACTCTTGATCAAATATTTAATAGGCTACAGAGAATTGTGAGTCAGCTTGCTGGTTTGAATATTGTGATTCCACAGGAAGACCTAAACTTAAAGTTTCTAAATAGTTTGTCTGCTGATTGGAACACTCATGTCATTGTCTGGAGCAACAACCCTGAATTGGAAAAGATGACACTCAATGAATTGTACAACAATCTTAAGATTGTTGAACAAAAGGTGAAAAAGGTAGGAAATACCAGTTCTAGTTCTGGAAACATAGCATTTTTGTCATCTTCTAGCAAAAGCAGTCCTGAGGATGATGAAGCAGTTTGTACTGCTAGCCCTAAAGTTAGTACTGCTAGTGTAAAAACTAGTACTGCTAGCTTGAGTGATGAAACTATATATGCCTTTGTATTTGAGCAATCCAATGGGTCTCATATCTACAATGTATTCTTGCTTCAAATTGATGAAGATGACTTGGATGCCATGGACTTAAAGTGGTAAATGGCTTTGTTAAGTATTAGGGCAAAGAGGTATTTTCAAAGGACTGGAAAGAAGCTTACTCTCAATGGAGGAGATGTTGCTGGATATGACAAGTCCAAGGTAGAGTGCTATAATTGTCACAGAATGGGACACTTTGCCAGAGAGTGTAGAAGCCCAAGACAACAAGACAATAAGGGTAAAGGATACAAGAGTCAGCAGGGGAACAAGAGAACAGTGAATGTGGAAGACACTTCTTCCAAAGCAATGGTAGCTGTTGATGGAGCTAGCTTTGACTGGAGCTTCATGGATGAAGAGGAGGAACCAGCCAACTTTTGATTGATGGCCTTCTCAGACTCAGAGGTACATGAGGTTATAAAATGTTCAAATTCTTCTCAAGCTTTGAAAGATTATGAATGTAACACCCCAACCCGACAAGGGTAAAGATGTCACACTAATGGTTTCATATCAGATCAAAACAAAGCATACATTACAGTAATACAAGGAATCTCAAAGGTTACAAATGAAATACTGAAATTACAAGGCTACAATTGCGAATACAAATTCTAACAATATAATAATTTCTAATCATCTCTAGGCCAAAATAACTATCAAGTCTTCTAAGTCCAAAAGCCTCTACACTCATACCCATCTTCCAACTAAAACCTGCCGCAGGAAAAGAAATGCGGCTGAGCTTAAAAGCCAGTGAACAGATATATAATAAACGGAAACAAAAGCAAAAGCAAACGAACAAATATGGTATAGCAATGGAATAATATAAGGCATAGACAAAGGTACAAAGTAGGAAAGGGAAAAAGGAAGGTCAGTAATCCACCACGAGCCCGAACAAATCAAATATAGTAACCATATCCTCAAAATCATATAGAGGGGAGACCTCTCAGATAATCAGATAATATGAGGGGTGTCCTCATTCTTCAAATGGAGTAGCGAACTCCCGAACTTGTAAAAGACGTGGATTGCACCCATCATCAGTCACCAAAACAAATCAAATCAAATCATGATATATCCCTCGAAACAAAACAAATCTAGGATGCATCCATACGCCCCCCAAACAAATAATCCTGGCCAATATAAATAATAAAGCGCGCATGTAGTAGCAAATGGGGACGGTGTGTAACATCACTCAAATACACACTAGAGTCATGCCATCGGTGCATCAATGACATGGCCATGTTACCTTCATGGCTAGGAAACAAATTTTGGCTCGGGTATCAAACTGAAGGGTCAAAGGTCAAAGGTCCAAATCATAGCAAAGGTTCAAATAGTCAAAGTTCAATATCAAAGGTTCATATCAAAGGTTCAAATGCCAAAGGGTCATATCCCATATCTATGTCAAATGAGTCCAAACGAACTGATAAAAGGTTCATAATCAAATGGTTCATTTAAAGAAATCTTTATCAAATGGTTTTCATAAAAGTGATCTTATTAACTGTTTTCACAAAAGTAGTCTTTAAAAGTAATTTTCATAAAAGTTTAGTAAGATTCCAAATAAATGTGGTATTGCATATTTCATAAACATCCTTTTAAAAATAGTTTTCCTCAAAATATTTCCATGTTATAATTAAAAAGGTTTTCACATCTAGTTACCCAAAATCAAATGAACCCTCGAAGTATCACGTGTTTCGAATACTAATATCACAAGGTGCGAACGAATATCGAATGGATCATCATAGAGGCTCAAAGCAAAATGGTCATATTGAACGTCAAAGTCAAAATGAGTCAAACAAACGAACTAAAGTGTAGGGAAACATAGCAGTGGCTTAGGGAATCTTAAAACGAATCAAGATCAACGAGTCATGAGAAAGAAGACACCCTTACTGAAAAAGGGTAGAATATCTGTACCTTATTCGATAGCAAAACAAACCAAAGACAGATCACAAGACACCGGATTACTCCCGCCTTAGTGAATCTACACGAATTATAAGTGTACTTATAAGTTTCATAGCTTTATGATTTCATAGTTTCATAGTTTCTAAATCATAAGGTTTCATTTTAGTTTCTCTCCATCTTAGGTAACTTTTCATATACAGTAACTTTAGTTATTATCATTCCCGTTTGTCAACTTAAAGTATTAAAGATGACCATGTTAGTAGGTTAAGGTTCATAATGCCCTTTACATAAGTTCAAGGTTCATAATGTAGTTTCCATAATTTTAGGGTTCATTATGCAATTATCACAAGTTTAGGGTTCATAATGTCATTAAGATAAGATTAGGGTAAATAATGTAAATATTCTAAAGTTACAGGTTTACACAAGTTAAGTCCTTTAGTTTTAGCAAATAACAATTTAAACCCTTTAGTTTATAAAATAAACACAAAACACCTTTCACTTTCCTTTTTAACCTTTTTATAATTTCTAACAGTTCTATATATATATATACGAATTTGTTAGGTTTTCTATAAATTGTAAACCGTATGAGAACTCAGTAATAAAATTCCCAAAAATTCCCAGAGATGTATAAATGTTTTTATTATTTTACCTAATTTTTCTAGATTTTATTAAGTAGCAAAACTATGGATTAAAATTCACTTAAACCAACTTGTCCAGATTTCTGATAAATTTTACTATACGAAAATTTAGTAATTAGAAATCCTTTATAAAAATTCATAAAAATCTACAAAAATTGCAGTAACTAATAGACATCCGAAATATTACCCAGTTCAAAGGAAACCTTCTAATTCGACACGGTTTGCAATGTAAAATTCAAAAACCCAGACTGATTTTCCAGACTCTCAATTCCAGTTTGACACATAATCTTCTATAAATCAAAAAGTTGCCTTCCAGACCTCTAAAAATTATAAGATAAATTTTCCCAGATAGCCATTTCATTGAATTTAGTTCTAGACTCCAGAAATACCAGAATATACGTTCACATTATTTATTTACAGCCGATTAAAGTCAAACAAAATTTCAGATCAGTATATTTTTTAATCCTACCATGTAATCTCTTAGGTTTTTCATTCCGATCTTTATTCCTTAACACACTACGATTATAAATGAGTTTATAACATGTTTAGGCCGATTCATAATAGGTCTTATCATAATCAAAACGATTAAATTCATCATATACATATGTGGTCGATTCTTATATATTAGTTTTAGGGTTTTTCATTCAATATTTTATGTGACATTTTATGTGATCTTTTATTCATTATATGTGTTTATAATTTAACCAAAACAACAAGAATCGAATGATGAAAGGGATGATACGCATACCCTTGAAGACCAAACGAATAATAGAACCACACGAGATCAATTCACCACAATTTCCTTCTTCTTTTCTTGTGGATTCGCACAGCAGTAAACAAAAGAGAAAGAACACAAGAACGATTAGGGTTTGCTACTGAATTTGAATGAATTAATGAGATGGTTATTCAATTACCTTATGTTACGAATTACATGATAAGATGATGATCAAAACATCCCTTTTTTTTTCCAGCCTAGGTTGGATCGAACAAGAAGTAAACAAGGAGTAGCAGCCGAATTTTTGGTTGGGAGAATTAGGGTATCTTGGTTGTGTTCTTGAAGCCGTATGAATGAGGGTGAAAGAGAGTAGGGTTCGACAAGATTTTCGGTTATAAGGTTTTATGAAACCGTGTATGTGATTTTGATTATTTAAGGTATGAACCAATCTTCATAATGGGCTATTAAAACATGATCTTCTCTTATTTGTTTCCATATGGGCCGAAAATTGGGAGATCTTGGTACACAAAAGAAAAATAAAAACGCCTAGCTTATTTGTAGATGGAAGGATGGTAATTTTGTACACTTATTTATCTTGTAACTTTTAATTCATAGAGTAAGGTTTATATTAACTTAGTTTGTTTGGTAACTTAAATTAAGTTCAAATGATGTTATTTACTTAATTTTCATAAGTTCTTAAAATTCGAATTTGAGGGCATTTTTGTCATTTCAGATTATATAAATTTTGGGGTTTTACAACTCTTCCCCTCTAAAAAAAAATTTTCGTCCTCGAAAATTGTAGCAAGTCGCAAAAGATAATCCCAAACATTCTCACGCCCGAGGAGGTTCTTCAAAAGATCTTCAGACCAAATAGTTTCTCATGACTCAAATCGGAATGAGGTGGGTTCAAATTTTCTCAGAATGAGACAAAATGAGTTGATTCTGATCAAAAGGTCCATGCAACACAAAATAGACCATAGGCGAATCTTCTAGAAAGCTCATATGGAATACGAACAAGATTTCAAATCGAATTAACTGTTTCACAGTAGAGAGCTCTACAAAGAGTTTAAGATTTATGACTGAGGTCAACAAAATGCAAAACGAGAGTCTAAACTCAATCAGATCTCTAATGAACGAAAACGGAGTATACGCATAGGTAGAATGAACCTAAAGTCTCACTAATCACGGATAATCCAACGGAGATCAAATTCTAAACTTCTTAGGTACTCCTCAAGATATCCTATGGCCACAATGAGTGCACGTTATATGGTGTAAGTATTATCACGTTGATCAGGCGTCATAATACTAGCACCACATAATTATGCCTTCATGATGATCATACTTTATCTCAAGTCGTAATCAAAACCACCTATCTTAATCCACCTAGTACTCCTATAGTCATCAAAGGTCAACAAGATCAAATGTCATAGCCAAGAGGGAAAACAAAATTATTCACAAGAGTATCAAAATCCCAGATTGCTTAGCAGAAATGAGGTACGCTGCCACAAGCATCATATCTTCCACAATTCACCAAAATCTCTCAAAACAAAGCCATCACCGAACATACGAAAATGAACACGAACAGAAATGCTTCTAGGAAACTTAAATCATTAAAGGATCTTATTACTATATAACGAAACTTAAGAGGGTCAACAGAAATGAAAGTTAGTCGCCCAGAACTTCGGTCTTCATAGAATCAATTCTTCTAAACATGAAAGGTCTGTTTCAAAATTCCGCTCATTCAACACCTCCAATCTCTTCAAGTCCGGTTAATCTGTCTTCATCTGTCCATCAATTGGGAAGTGAAACCAAAATCGTGAACTTGTGTCTGGTTCATCGAGCCTCCTGCAGTCCTTCTTGGAATGTGATGGAGTGTTGTGGATTTCTGGCACGATCTTTAAATCTCTTCATCATCCAGTCTGCTTCCGCTCTCAATTCATCTTAGTACAACCAAGATGAATAGGGAAGCGAGACTGTACGTCTTCATCAGCTCCAGGTTCGCCATCTTGACTAGATCTTCTGCACCGCCCACACTTCTGCATTGAAAGGAATGTCTTCACTCTTCAGGGTAGCCTCCGTTGTTGTTACTCCAGGTCAGGCAAAGAACACCGTTGTCTCAACAATTATCCATCTCCCAGAATGCACAAATGATCGTCAAATTTCTAACAAGATGCAAAAATGATTTTCATGCTCTTCCTCGTCTCCGAATGTACCATTAAGTCATACAATGACCATTTGCCCAAGTACTCACGAGAAAACATCATTTATCAAATTCACGAAACAGTCAGAGCTTTAGCTAATACCATTAGCGTCACTAACCGTCCTAGTAGTCGTTTACGAATATGGGGGTCGATTCCAAGAATAGACTCAATCCATCAGAAGGAAACTTCGCGCTCTGAATTTAAACAACCACATAGTCGTTTCAGGGTGGAGGAATATTGGCTCCTAACAGTATTACGTTTCAGCTATCTCCGGTCGCCATCCTTCTTTATCGCGAACGAAACTAAAACACGCCCAGAAGATACACTTAAGCAAACTCACTTCTTGGTCTTCGGTTGCTGCTCTTCCCGGTTGCTCAAATCAACTGGTATGATCTCGGACACATCTGAAAGACACCTTCTCTTGGTGACTAGACAATCTCTCGGTATCATGTCAAATCCTACTTCACGCTTCGATGGGAAAACTTGGTGGTTCAATCAGAAATCGTATTCAAGAAATTCAGGGTGCCAAATAACGTTCAATACAAGGTTCATGCTCAGAAAACTCAAGGTGTCAAATAGCTTCTAAGATAAGGTTCATTCATTGGTGTACGAAATGGTTTCTAGGAAAACTTCATACCGCGAAAGTAACACACGAGTCTCCAGAGTAATAGCAAACGTTCAACAATCGGTAATCATGGTAAGGAGTTCAAAATTATTACAAACGTCAAAGGTGAGACATAGAAGGGTAGTTGTCAATATTTGACTGATCACTCAACAAATTCCTTGTCAGAATAAAATCGAAGTTAACTATCCAAAGAAAGACGGTTCGCAAATCAAAGCTTTATCATTCAAAAGTGAGGGGGAAAACATTCTTATACTCGTGGTTACACACCACAAGGCTTCTTATAAGGACAGAGATGGGCGAAACGAAATTGAATAATGTCGGAAGATTCATAGATACTTATCAAAAGCAAAAGACAATCAAAACATATCCAGTACGTTATCGCCATGGAGGTTCTCAGAGTGCCCGAAGAGGCGTCAAAATGATTAACGAAAGGATCAGAGTGCAACGTGGGTCTTTATCAAAATGATTAACAAAAGAAATCTGAAGATAAGGATCAAATAGTGTCAGGCAATTATTATGAAATTTCTCAATGCCTTCCAAATTTAATCAGGTTCAAATCTTAGGTGGTGCAAAGCATAAGCTTTCGATTTCCAAAAGTGATATCAACAAACTCTAACCAAAAGCAAGGCACGAATCAGAGTGATGCGGAAGCAATGATACTTAAACAAATGCCTTATAGTCTACCCATTCCTCACCGGTCAAAACTTAGGTTCCTATGGGAAATCCTAAAGCAATTTTCAAAGGTTGACTTACGAGCGCCTACAGGGAAAACTTAGTGGTCCTAACTTACACAGGCCAAGGGTAAATGTATTACGTATCGCAGCCTGTCACTCTGATACCATAATTGTAACACCCCAACCCGATAAGGGTAAAGATGTCACACTAATGGTTTCATATCAGATCAAAACAAAGCATACATTACAGTAATACAAGGAATCTCAAAGGTTACAAATGAAATACTGAAATTACAAGGCTACAATTGCGAATACAAATTCTAACAATATAATAACTTCTAATCATCTCTAGGCCAAAATAACTATCAAGTCTTCTAAGTCCAAAAGTCTCTTCGCTCATACCCATCTTCCAACTAAAACCTGCCGCAGGAAAAGAAATGCGGCTGAGCTTAAAAAGCCCAGTGAACAGATATATAATAAACGGAAACAAAAGCAAAAGCAAACGAACAAATATGGTATAGCAATGGAATAATATAAGGCATAGACAAAGGTACAAAGTAGGAAAGGGAAAAAGGAAGGTCAGTAATCCACCACGAGCCCGAACAAATCAAATATAGTAACCATATCCTCAAAATCATATAGAGGGGAGACCTCTCAGATAATCAGATAATATGAGAGGTGTCCTCATTCTTCAAATGGAGTAGCTAGCTCCCGAACTTGTGAAAGACGTGGATTGCACCCATCATCAGTCACCAAATCAAATCAAATCAAATCATGATATATCCCTCGAAACAAAACAAATCTAGGATGCATCCATACGCCCCCCAAACAAATAATCCTGGCCAATATAAATAATAAAGCGCGCATGTAGTAGCAAATGGGGACGGTGTGTAACATCACTCAAATACACACTAGAGTCATGCCATCGGTGCATCAATGACATGGCTATGTTACCTTCATGGCTAGGAAACAAATTTTGGCTCGGGTATCAAACTGAAGGGTCAAAGGTCAAAGGTCCAAATCATAGCAAAGGTTCAAATAGTCAAAGTTCAATATCAAAGGTTCATATCAAAGGTTCAAATGCCAAAGGGTCATATCCCATATCTATGTCAAATGAGTCCAAACGAACTGATAAAAGGTTCATAATCAAATGGTTCATTTAAAGAAATCTTTATCAAATGGTTTTCATAAAAGTGATCTTATTAACTGTTTTCACAAAAGTAGTCTTTAAAAGAAATTTTCATAAAAGTTTAGTAAGATTCCAAATAAATGTGGTATTGCATATTTCATAAACATCCTTTTAAAAATAGTTTTCCTTAAAATATTTCCATGTTATAATTAAAAAGGTTTTCACATCTAGTTACCCAAAATCAAATGAACCCTCGAAGTATCACGTGTTTCGAATACTAATATCACAAGGTGCGAACGAATATCGAATGGATCATCATAGAGGCTCAAAGCAAAATGGTCATATTGAACGTCAAAGTCAAAATGAGTCAAACAAACGAACTAAAGTGTAGGGAAACATAGCAGTGGCTTAGGGAATCTTAAAACGAATCAAGATCAACGAGTCATGAGAAAGAAGACACCCTTACTGAAAAAGGGTAGAATATCTGTACCTTATTCGATAGCAAAACAAACCAAAGACAGATCACAAGACACCGGATTACTCCCGCCTCAGTGAATCTACACGAATTATAAGTGTACTTATAAGTTTCATAGCTTTATGATTTCATAGTTTCATAGTTTCTAAATCATAAGGTTTCATTTTAGTTTCTCTCCATCTTAGGTAACTTTTCATATACAGTAACTTTAGTTATTATCATTCCCGTTTGTCAACTTAAAGTATTAAAGATGACCATGTTAGTAGGTTAAGGTTCATAATGCCCTTTACATAAGTTCAAGGTTCATAATGTAGTTTTCATAATTTTAGGGTTCATTATGCAATTATCACAAGTTTAGGGTTCATAATGTCATTAAGATAAGATTAGGGTAAATAATGTAAATATTCTAAAGTTACAGGTTTACACAAGTTAAGTCCTTTAGTTTTAGCAAATAAAAATTTAAACCCTTTAGTTTATAAAATAAACACAAAACACCTTTCACTTTCCTTTTTAGCCTTTTTATAATTTCTAACAGTTCTATATATATACGAATTTGTTAGATTTCTATAATTTTTAAACCATATGAGAACTCAGTAATAAAATTCCCAAAAATTCCCAGAGATGTATAAATGTCTTTATTATTTTACCTAATTTTTCTAGATTTTATTAAGGAGCAAAACTATGGATTAAAATTCACTTAAACCAACTTGTCTAGATTTCTGATAAATTTTACTGTACGAAAAGTTAGTAATTAGAAATCATTTAAGAAAAACTCATAAAAATCTACAAAAATTCCAGTAACTAATAGACATCCTAAATATTACCCAGTTCAAAGGAAACTTTCTAATTCGACACGGTTTGCAATTTAAAATTCAAAAACCCAGACTGATTTTCCAGACTCTCAATTCCAGTTTGACACATAATCTTCTATAAATCAAAAAGTCGCCTTCCATACCTCTAAAAATTATAAGATAAATTTTCCCAGATAGCCATTTCATTGAATTTAGTTCTAGACTCCAGAAACACCAAAATATACGTTCACATTATTTATTTACAGCCGATTAAACTCGAACAAAATTTCAGATCAGTAATAGTTTTTAATCCTACCATGTAATCTCTTAGGTTTTTCATTCCAATCTTTATTCCTTAACACACTACGATTATAAATGAGTTTATAACATGTTTAGGCCGATTCATAACAGGTCTTATCATAATCAAAAAGATTAAATTCATCATATACATATGTGGTCGATTCTTATATATTAGTTTTAGGGTTTTTCATTCAATATTTTATGTGATCTTTTATTCATCATATGTGTTTATAATTTAACCAAAACAACAAGAATCGAATGATGAAAGGGATGATACGCATACCCTTGAAGACCAAACGAATAATAGATCCACACGAGATCAATTCACCATAATTTCCTTCTTCTTTTCTTGTGGATTCGCACAGCAGTAAAGAAAAGAGAAAGAACACAAGATCGATTAGGGTTTGGTATTGAATTTGAATAAATTAATGAGATGGTTATTCAATTACCTTATGTTACGAATTACATGATAAGATGATGATCAAAACATCCCTTTTTTTTCCAGCCTAGGTTGGATCGAACAAGAAGTAAACAAGGAGTAGCAGCCAAATTTTTGGTTGGGAGAATTAGGTTTTCTTGGTTGTGTTCTTGAAGCCGTATGAATGAGGGTGAAAGAGGGTAGGGTTTGACAAGACTTTCGGTTATAATGTTTTATGAAACCGTGTATGTGATTTTGATTATTTAAGGTATGAACCAATCTTCATAATGGGCTATTAAAACATGATCTTCTCTTATTTGTTTCCATATGGGCCGAAAATTGGGAGATCTTGGTACACAAAAGAAAAATAAAAATGCCTAGCTTATTTGTAGATGGAAGGATGGTAATTTTGTACACTTATTTATCTTGTAACTTTTAATTCATAGAGTAAGGTTTATATTAACTTAGTTTGTTTGGTAACTTAAATTAAGTTCAAATGATGTTATTTACTTAATTTTCATAAGTTCTTAAAATTCGAATTTTAGGGCATTTTTGTCATTTCAGATTATATAAATGTTGGGGTTTTACAATGAATCTCTTAAGATACAGTATGATAACCTTAGAACAGATTTTAATGAAGTAATCTTTAGTCTTTCTAATTATAAAAGAGGAATAGCTGTTTTAGAAGAACAACTTATTTTTTATAGAAAGAATGAATCCAACTTTAATGATGATATTGCTGTGTTAAAAAGAGATTTGCAACTGAGAGATGATAAGATGAGTGGACTTATATAGGAACTAGAGAAACTTAAGAAAGAGAAAGAAAACATAAAATTAAGTGTTGACACTCTTGAACATACATCAAAAGGAGTTCAGAAAATAATAGAGAGTCAAGTACTTAATAAAGCTAAATCTGGTTTAGGATACAAGTCTGTTGCACCCCCAAATAGAGGAATGTTTGTACCTCCAAGAATTGACTTAGCTCATACAGGTTTAGAAGAGTTTAAGGATATTTATTTTCCTGGATATGGTCCTAAAACAAATGAGAATCCTACTAAATTTGTTAAGGTTGAGGATTCTTTTGTGAGTGCAAGTGATAAATCACTTTTTGAGGATAAGGTATCCTCTGGTAGGGACTCAGATGCACCAACCATAGAGGATTGGACATCTAAAGATAAGGATGATCAGGTTAAGGTTAAACCTGAAGTTGTCAAGGTAGAAGCGAAACATGTTCCTAAATTGGTCAAAAATGAAAATATAAAACTAGTTAGGAAAAATGTTAAGTATGCTGAGATGTATAGGTCTGTCTATACATAGATCTTCAGTTCCTAGGGGAAATAAAAGGAACTGGAACAACTTAAAATCTCAACAACTAGGTGATGAATTTGTTATGCAGAACAAAGTGTGTTTTGTGTGTGGTAATTTTGATCATTTAGCTGCTTATTGTGACTCAAACCCATGGAAAAAGAAGGTTTTTGGGAATTCAAGGGTGTTTGGGAATACCAATGCTAGGGTAAATCAAAACAGTCCAACTAGATTGACTAACCCTAACGTGAATCATAAGATGTCACCCAGAGCAGTCATGTTGAAGTCTAGCATTCAATCAGTTTCTACTGCTAGACAAAACAAGTGGTTTAATAACAAACAAGCTGTTTCAAGTGCAAAATTATTTTCAAATCATGCACAAACAGTTAACAGGCCCTTTTACAAGAAAACATCTTTGAATAATCAAAAATGGGTGCCTAAAGTTAAACCAGTAGTTCCAACTGCTAGGCCAGCAATTCCTACTGCTAGGCATATGAGTGTTAAGGGTCAATGGGGCAATGCTGTGAAGACCTCAGCATGTTGGGTATGGAAACCTACCAAACCCAATGGTGCATCAATGATTTTCAATAGATATAATTATATTGATGCACGAGGCAGATCCAAGTCAGTGATGGCTTAGGTCCCAAAAGGAACTAAAACCTTTATTTTGTGTGCAGGAACATCCTACAAAAGATGGAGAAGATAGAGGATACTCAGATAGTAGATGTTCAAGGCACATGACTGGTAACATGTCATACCTTTCAGAATTTACACCTCTGGATGGAGGACCTGTTATCTTTGGAGGTGGTGTTGGTGGTAGGATTACTGGTAAAGGTATTATTAAAACTGGTAATCTTGACTTTGAAAATGTGTATTTTGTACCAGAGCTTAAGTACCACCTTTTTAGTGTATCACAAATTTGTGATAAACAGAACAAGGTGTTATTCACTGATGCTGATTGTCTTATTCTTTCTCCTAATTTCAAGCTACCTGATGAAAGTCAAGTATTGCTTAAAATCCCCAGAAAGGGTAACACATACAGTGTTGAGATGAATAAACTTGTTCCTAAAGATGGTGTTACTTGCCTTGTTGCAAAAGCCACATTGGACGAGTCAATGTTGTGGCATAGAAGGCTTGGTCATATCAATTTCAAAACCATTAATAAGATTGCTAAATATGGTTTGGTAAGCGGTTTACCCAATAAAATTTTTCAGAATGACCAAACATGTGTTTCTTGCCTTATGGGTAAGCAACACAGAGCCTCTTGTAAACCCAAGGTTCATACCTCTAATAATCAAGCTTTATACACGCTTCATATGGACTTGTTTGGTCCTACCTCTGTGAATAGCTTGAATCATAAAAGATATTGTCTGGTTATTACTGATGATTATTCCAGGTTTACATGGGTTTTCTTTTTGAGAACTAAGGATGAAACTAATGAAATCCTTAAGTCATTTATAGTTGAGGTAGATAACCAAGCTAATAAGAGAGTTAAGATAATCAGATGTGATAATGGAACAGAATTTAAAAACTGAGTTATGGATGAATTTTGCAAAGAAAAGGGTATTAAAAGGGAATTTAGTGTAGCTAGAACCCCACAGCAAAATGGAGTAGCTGAAAGAAAGAATAAGACCTTAATAGAGGCTGCTAGGACAATGTTAGCTGACTCTAAGTTACCTATTTAATTTTGGGCTGAAGCAGTTAGTACTGCTTGCTATGTTCAGAATAGGGTTTTAGTAGTGCAACCTCATAATAAGATTGCTTATGAGCTTTTCAGAGGTAGAACTCGTGCCTTAAGTTTTATGAGACCTTTTGGTTGCCATATCACTATTCTTAATACCAAAGACCAATTAGGAAAGTTTGATGGGAAATCTGATGAGGGTTTCTTTGTTGGTTATTCTTTGCATAGTAAGGCTTTTAGGGTGTATAATAAGAGCACTAGGCATGTAGAGGAAAATCTGCACATTGAGTTTCAGGAGAATATACCAAATGTTGCAGCTAGTGGTCCAGATTGGATTTTTAATATTGATGGTCTTTCAGATTCTATGAATTATGTGCCTGTTACAGGTACAAATACTAACCATGATGCAGGTTCAGAAGAAGATGATGAAGATCATATATTGATGCCAATTTTGGAAGATAGTCCATTGTATGATTCTTCTTCAAAGAATGATGATGCTGATAAAGAGAAGAATGATGGTGAAAAGAGTGGACAAAATGACAAGGAAACAGAAGTTCCCAGAAGCAGTACAAATGAAGTTAGTACTGCTGATGTTACTTATGAAGAAGTGGAGCTGCACAATATGCCTCAATCATATGAAGCTCTTTCTACTCCCCATACTACAGTTCATAAGAATCATCCACTTACTAATGTGATTGGAGATGTTCAGTCTGGAGTGAAAACTAGAAGACAAACACAAGATCCAGATCATCATGGTTTTCTAAGTGTTGTGTATGAAGAAAAACACCATGAAGATGAGAATGAATGTTTGTTTGTATGCTTCCTATCTCAGATAGAACCAAAGAATGTGCTCAAGGCATTGGAAGACCCCAATTGGGTTGAAGCAATGCAAGAAGAACTGCTTCAATTCAAGATACAGAAAGTTTGGGTTCTGGTTGATTTGCCAAAGGGCATGAGAGTGATTGGTACTAAGTGGGTATTCAGGAACAAGAAGGATGAGAGAGGTATAGTGATAAAGAACAAAGCAATACTTGTAGCTCAAGGCTATACTCAGGAAGAAGGGATTGATTATGAGGAGGTTTTTGCTCCTGTTGCTAGGATTGAAGCAATAAGGCTTTTTCTAGCTTATGCTTCATTTATGGGATTCATGGTCTATCAGATGGATGTGAAGAGTGCCTTTCTATATGGTACAATTGATGAGGAGGTATATGTTTCTCAACCTCCAGGTTTCATAGACCCAGATCATCCTAACAAAGTTTATAAGGTGGTAAAAGCTCTCTATGGCTTACATCAAGCACCAAGAGCTTGGTATGGAACTCTGGCTAATTATTTATTGAAGAATGGGTTCCATAGGGGAAAGATTGATCAGACTCTTTTCATCAAGAAGAACAAGGGTGATATACTATTGGTTCAAGTATATTTAGATGATATCATCTTTAGTTCTACCAAGAAGGAAATGTGCAAAGAGTTTGAAAAGCTAATGAGAGATCAATTTCAGATGAGCTCTATAGGTGAGCTTACTTTCTTTCTAGGAATTCAAGTATAGCAGAAACTAGATGGAATATTTTCTCTCAAGATAAATATGTAGCTGAAATATTGAGAAAGTTCCAATTTACAGATGTTAAATCTGCTAGTACACCTATTGATAAGGAGACACATTTGCTTTTGAAAGATCAAAGTGGTGAAGCTGTGGATATGTACATGTATAGATCTATGATTGGGTCTTTGATGTATCTCACATCATCCAGGCCTGATATTATGTTTGCAGTATGTGCTTGTGCTAGATTTTAAGGCACTCCCAAGGTGTCTTACTTGACTGCAGTGAAGTGAATCTTTAGGTATCTTAAAGGTCAACCAAACCTAGGTCTGTGGTATCCTAAAGAGTCTCCATCTGATTTGGTAGCATTTTCAGATAGTGATTATGCTGGTGCTAGTATGGATAGTAAGTCTACAACTGGTGGTTGTCAATTTTTGGGATGTAGATTAATCTCATGGCAGTGCGAAAAGCAAACTATGGTGGCTACTTCTACAACAGAAGTTGAATATGTAGCTGCTGCAAGTTGTTGTGCTTAAGTTCTTTGGATTCAGAATCAGTTACTTGATTATGGTTACAATTTCATAAACATAATTATTTACATAGACAATAGCAGTACAATGTGTATCATTAAAAATCCAGTTCAACATTCAAAAACTAAACACATTGAAATTAGACATTACTTCATAAGAGATTGCAATGAAAAGAAGTTAGTTCAAGTGGTCAAAATTCATGCTGATGACAACTTTGCTGACTTATTAACTAAAGGTTTTGATGTGACAAGGTTTTAGTACTTGGTAACAGGTATTGGAATGCTTAACCCTTGAAAATTCGATGTCAAAGTGTTTTTGTTACAAAAAGGATTTTGTACTGCTAGTTGTGTCTGCTATGTATAGTTTGTACTGTTTGTTCAAATTTTGGTACTGCTTATATATGTTAGTCACTTTTGATACCTGTCAAAAAGAAAAGATCTTGTATTTTCTTTGGTTTTGGACTAACATTGCAGGTTGAATAAGCAAATGGCTTGGAGTATGTGAATTAAGTTTAGAAAGTATGGTGCTTTAGAATGTCAAGTGTGTGATCTTAGCACACAACAAATGGTAATTGGTTCACCATGTCTAACCCACATCAAGAACCAACTAGTCCAGAGCAAACGGATTTTGGTAAAGACTAATCAAATCCGTTTATGGTTGATAGTTTACCAAAAACTATATAGTAATCAACTCACCATACTTCACAGCAAAGAGTTGGCTAGTCCAAAGCAAACGGCTATTGGTAAAGACACATCAAATCCGTTGATAAGCTGGTAGTTTGCTAAAAACTATAAGTGGACAAACCTGTTTTTAAGTTCACATTGAGTTTCTACTGCTCATTGAAATTTTTTGCTAAACAGTTTGTACTGCTAGTTCAAACTTGCTTTGAAACTAGTTTTATGCTCTATGATTCACCTCTCTCAGACGGTTACACATTTGGAAGTGATGAGAGCAGTTTGAAATTACTATGAATTGCTGGAAACTTGTACAAATTGTCATATTGGAGGCTATTCAAATTCAAGTGATTGTGCAAATTCTTCCAAACTGGGGAGGAAATTGCTTATATTAGAGGAATTCCAGTTTGTTAGTTGATTCAAGATGAGTATGAAATTCAGGGGAGGATAACAGAGCAGATCAAGAGAAGTTTCAATATCAAAGAAACCATAACAGGTATCAAAGTTTCTTCAAAGATTTAAAGTGAAGATAATTCTGAAGTGATTCAAGATTGAAGACAAGTGTTTGAAAGAATTCCCCCCATTATCAACATTGGAGTTTAATTTGAAAAACTTAATGATTTGCACAGAAATCATAAGTTTAGGGGAGGATTGTTGGGAATTAAACCAACAGTTAGTACTGCCAAGCATATAGTTAGTACTGTCAAGCATGAAGTTACAACTGCTGAAGATTACACTACCAGTACTAATTCAGTTAGTACTATTAGCACAGATGGTTAGTACTTATTATAAGATGAAGACAAAGATTAAGAAGACATGTGAAGATATATATAAAATATATATTGTGTATATCTTAATATTATAGTTTGATACGTATATTAGTTTTACTTGTAAAGGACTTCTTGTGCTATAAAAGAAGATCCTAGGTTAGAGTTTGTGTACGATTAATTGATAGAGCTTCAAGGTTTTTGTAACCCTAGTGATAAACAAAAGATCACTCGTATTGATAATAATATTGAAGCTATTTGGTTGTTTTACACATTGTGTCCATACAATTACTGTTACATTTATTCATCATACAAACAATCTTCTAAGTATTAGCTAGCAAATTTCGCGTGCTAGTTAATATATACTCAAAGTATCTTCAACACAAGGAGCGTGTTTAGATCCTATCAGTTACGTTCAATTGCTTGTCCTAAAAGGTTGATGTCTTCCATAAATGTATCAAAGTACCTAAGTACAAGACATCGTTTAGGTAATGGTGCAATTACTCAAGAAGTTGGTAAAGGACCATTTATTTGTGCCACTGGTTTAACAGAACCAACATCAGAAGAAGATTAATGAATTTGAATTACAAAGTATGGTTGTTCTGTATTATCTTTTTGAGGAACGAATGAGTCAGAAATATGAGGCACGTTTGAATAATCAAAAGGTATACCATATGGTTTAAAGCTCATTTTTGATCGACTTTCTTCTTTCTGTTCATGTTCTTCCTCACAATCATGTACAACAACATGCACAATTGATTCATCAAATAATTGGTCTGCACTATACAACTTTGGATTTTCTTTGAGTGTTGTGTGTAGAAACTGTGGTTTGTTATCACCTAGAACAAAACCATGACCTTTGGGACTTGGTTTCAAAGTGAAATTTTGTATTGTTGTGATTGACTCACCAGTTTTGTAAACAACGTTTTGAAAATCTTTTAATTTGCATTCCAGTTCGACAATTTCATCAAGGTAAGAATCAATTTTTTTCCTTAACTTTTGTTTGTGTTCAGAAAAACTTGCTTGACAAGTGGACATGTCGGTTGTTGTTTTCAAAAAATTTGAATTGAGATGTTCAACTTATTGTTTGAGCTCACTTTTTTCTTGTTCCAATTTAGAAACCAATTTATTGTTATAAACAATTAATTCTCGTATTTGATGTTGTAAATCTTGTTCTTTGACATAAGCTTTTCGAAATGCAACTTCAAAACCTTGTTCTCGTTTTTCTTTTGTTTCAAAATTTGTGAGTTTTATTTTACAGCCCTCAAGATCCGAAGTCAATGATGCAACTTTTGCTTTTAATTTTATGTTGATTTCAATGCATTTTTCAATTTCACATTTTTGTGCGTTTAATTGGGATTGGGTGGTCAAATATACGATCATGAGTTCTGGATCTGAAATGAGCGAAGGTTTATTTTGTTCAATTTGATCATTGTTTTCGTCATCAATTGGATCATCAAATGAAAAACTGGGTTAATTTGATCATCATCATCATCAAATGTAACAACTGTGTTCATTTGTTCATCTTCTTGAGGAGATAATGATGAATCATTTTGAACAACTTGCTCCTCGTCTGATGCAGATGCAGATGGTGATGCAATTTCATGTATCGGACATGTGGTTGGATCAGGTACTTGAGACAGATCATCAGTGTCATACATTGGGCCCGTGTCACTCATGTGAAGTTCCTGCATGTTTACCATTAGCATCATAGCTGCATTTGCTTCCAAATCTTCCATGTCATCATCTGAATATGCATTTGCCATGAAGTTGTTTTCTTTGTCTGTGAGAGTGCCTCCTGATTCATCCTTTAGAGCTAGAAGTAGTGCTTGCTTATGAAACTCACTGCCTCTAACTCTAGGTTTGGGACATGCATTAGCCAGATGACCTTTCCCATTGCAGTTATAGCACTTAACCATAGTATTCCCAGTCCCTGTACTCCCAGTTTCCACAATTTCAACCCTTTTTCGAGGAGCACCTGCATTATTCCTACTTCCACTAGTTGCATTAGACCGTTGTCCATTTCCTGAATTTCCCATATAACCTCCTGAGCCCGTTCTTCCATAGTTACGATTCTGTATTTCAACCCGTCCATCTTGTACAACAGCTTGATTCCTTGTGTTAGATGAAGTGCGGAGACGATTGTTGGATTTGTTTGAAAATTTGCTAAAAGCACGAGCAATGAGTGCAAATCCTTCATTCAAAGAGTTGAATGCATCGTCTTCATCATTTTGTTTATATTTGTGTAGAACATGGTGTCAGTGTTGTCATAGAGGACTCGTTGATTTTCAGTTGATTGTTGTGTCGAATCATATGGAATGAGTTGGGTTGATGGGGTTTGTTGAGGGTAAGTAAAGTGATGTTGTTGTTGAACATAAGCATGGTTTGACTGTGGAGGTGGAGCAAAGTGAGATTGAGCTATCAGTGCCAATGAATTTGGAGGTGTAGAAGGTGAAGAAGTTCCACGAAGAGCTCGATCTTTGTCAACTTCAGTTTGATGGTGCTTCAGATAATCATACAACAAACCATATGATGCATTGTGAAAATTTTTGGCTTGACGAACAAACGTGACATATTTTTGTCAATCTTGACCAAGACAGCTGAGAAACTTTGTGTTGATTTCAATCCTTCATAAAACAATGTTGTGTCTGTCCAAGTCATTGATGATGTTTGTGAACCGATGATAATAAGACTCTAGTGACTCCCCTGATTCAATCATGAATATTGTATATTCGAGGTAAAGTTTGGATTCCATGTCTTCTTTGTTCAGTTCAGTGCCTTCCATTAAGAGATGAACGTGTTTCCACATATCATTAGCAGTTTTCTAAGCATCAATGCTTCGGAAAATTGGATTAGGTATTCCTTGAAGAATTTATGACATTGCAAGTTCATTTGCTTCATGTTGAAGTATTTGCTCTGTAGTAATTTGAGTCTCAGGAATAGGGGTCACAGTTGTTTCTCTTGGAGGAATAGCGGTTGCATCACCTGGAACCGTTGTAGTTGGCATTTGGAAAGGACCTTCAAGTATAGCCTTTTTTAGATATTTGCCATGAGGTTTCTTGAGTTCTATTGTTAGGTCCTATTTTAGCTTCAACACAAGATATAACTCACGTAAACTACAACTACTAATACGATTAACAATAACTAACAATAGATAACGAGAGATACTAGAAAGAATAAGATGAATGAGAAGAATAGAAGGATGATTTCATATCACGCATAAGAGTAACAAAGCTTCGGCACTAATGTGAATAAAACCAACAACTGATATGACACCCCATGCCTTCTATTTATAGGCAATCTTTAGGGCGACATTAACATGAGGTGTTCTAAAAGAAATTAGACAAAATGCACAACCCGTGGGCTCCTAATGAGACGTAGGCTTAATTACATACATAGAGCCCTATTTGTTTAGCAACCAAATATACATAAATGACTAAGACTTGAAATAATGTGAAATGTGTTCCCAACAATCTCCCCCTAAGTCTTGGTCATCTTGGTTGCTCGACGTCATCTTTGCTTCTTTGGCTTTTGACGTCTTTATAATCTTTGTTCTTTGTTCTTGTTGTGTTATGATATGGTAACGTCTCGATCTGCCTTTCACCAACGTTCTTTGATGACTGTGTCTTTACGTCTTTTCCACCATGCTCATATGTCTTTTGACTTTTGTTCTTCATATCTCAAGTAGTTCTTACTTCATAAGCTTCATTGTTTGACTTTTGAAAGTTTGACATGCTTGATCTTTGACTTTTCTTTAACTTCTTTGAACTTTTGTTATCTCTAAGTCTTGGTGAGAACTTTATCTTCAGGATATGAGCATGATGGAAACTGGTGGTGATGGTACTCCCGGTCTCCATGATTAGCTGCAGGCAAACAGTTATCAATAAATCACCCGGCACTTACAGGTTTGGACTTCGAGATCGTCAACAGCATAGTGTGAAGAATTTCTCTAATCCTAACCAAGGCCGTTCTGAATCGGATACCCCCGAAAGGGCTTACACAGACACACCGAAATGCATCAACGATTCAGTGAGCCACTGGAGATCACCCTATGACTGTAGATCGTTTTGGAGCTAACACTAAGCGTAACCCACAAGGGATTACCAAAGTGACCTGCTGTCAGGGTTGTTTGATATTAACCCTGGCAGGATTTACATTCAATCAATGAGAGTCATATTTTATGAATTCTCTCATGAATGTTCTCAGCAGATTACTAAGATCTGCGAAGGAGACTCTTATAATTTACAACTGGTGTTCCTTTTGTTGAACAGCCAGTGTATGCTAAGTGTACCTAAGAGATCTTTGATGTATCTCATGGCTTTAGACTCAATTAAGTGCCTATATTTGGTTGTCGGAGGCATGGAGCAGAGTGTCTCCTTTCCAAAATCAACGCATCTCGGAGTGAGAGGCCGATAGATAATGAAGGGTTCTCCATGAGAAATGAAACAAGTGTCTTTTGAGAGACATCTGAGTGGCTAGAAGGTTTAGTGCAGTGCGTCACTGGGTCCATGACGGCTTAATCTTCAATACCGGTGTTACCGTAGTAACAACCAGTAGCATATGTATTGAACCCGGTGTCTGCCCTAAGGTTGATCAAATGGAGGGCTATTTCTTTTCACCCTTTTCTTTACTTTTCTTTTTCATTCTTCAACCCCTTCTTTCTCCTTTCATTTCTTTTCTCCTTTTTTTCATCATACCTAGGACTTTCTAGTTCGAAACTATTGGTGTTTTCCTTGGATAGATCCCTCCGGCTCTGGCAGATCATAGGACGGTTTTTCCTAACCTTAATCACCTTATAACTCCATGACTATCCTATTGTTGCCATAAACCAAACTTTTTGAAAATCTCTCAAAGTGCTTATGATTGTAAGAAACATATTTTGATAACACTTTGAGAGTTTTGTGATTTTCAGAAATACTCCCCCTTAACATGTGCTCATAAGTAGTTAATGTAAATTTGCACATGTCGGGTAGAGTAAACACTTTTTGAATTGATTGATTTTCAATGAACATGATCGTTGCGAGACACGTTTACATCACTACTCATACAAGTCCTTTGCGAGACACGTTTACATCACCGGATAAACCGGCTTGAAATTATTACCCGTCCCGGACATGTCTTTTCGACTACTGACTTTTGATATCGTCAATTCGAGGGTTCAATTCTGAGTCGAGCTCATACGAGATTTCAACCTTTTGTTACCATATTTTAATCGTATCTTTATTCTCCCCCTCAAAAATTGTAACATCCCGCCTACTCAGACCACAATATTGTCCGCTTTGCCCGCAGGCTCACGGCTTTGCTTTTGTGGCCCTCATGTGAAGACTTCCCGGCAGGTCACCCAAGCCATTACTACTCTCACATGAGCATGCTTAACTGCCAGCTCCTAAGAACCCCACTCGCAGTAGACCACAAAACGCGTTGTGTCATTGTAAGGCGAATGTTATCTTATGAACCCAACATCTCTCCAGGCCACAGCCGATGTGGGATTTGCCTAGGGTTTTACAATCACCCCCCCTTAGGGACTCATCGTCCTCGATGAGGTTTACCCCACCATCCCGAATGGCTCAGGAGTGGCTCTGATACCACTTGTAACATCCCACCTACTCAGACCACAATATTGTCCGCTTTGCCCGCAGGCTCACGGCTTTGCTTTTGTGGCCCTCATGTGAAGACTTCCCGGCAGGTCACCCAAGCCAGTACTACTCTCAAATGAGCACGCTTAACTGCCAGTTCCTAAGAACCCCACTCGCAGTAGACCACAAAACGCGTTGTGTCATTGTAAGGCGAATGTTATCTTATGAACCCAACATCTCTCCAGGCCACAGCCGATGTGGGATTTGCCTAGGGTGTTACAAAAATAGCATATTCATGTTGTTTTTGATAAACTTTTGATTAAAATATGCTTTTTGAGGTTTACGGGAAGAATTTCAAGAACTTTCGTAATTCAGAAAAAAGATTTTGTTTTTTTTTATTTTTTATTTTATTTTATTTTATTTTATTTTTTCAAATACTCCCCCTTGACAAGGGAATACTTGTTCTATTTAGTAGAATTTGGAAAACTTTGAAAAATTCTGGTTAATTCTACTCAATAGTAAGAAGCTTTCGCTCCTTATATGAGGATTGTTGCACTGATGCATACCACAGGGTCCTTTCATTACAAGTACGGGTTGTGCACTGTGATGTGTGCACAAGCCATTATCAACAATCATATATGCAAGAATAGTTAATAAAAGAATATAACAAACTCTTACATCATCCCCCTCTTCCGAATGTAGTGAAGACTGGATCCGGTCTTTGGAAGTTCCTTATTAGGAATGATGGTCGTCCTCCAACGTAACTCTCTAGCCGCCTCATTTGGTCTCTGTGGAACAGCGTTCTCTCGATCTTCCCCACATACTGACGAATTTGTCTTAGCTGATCATTAGTCCATCTTTTTGACTTCTTCAACTCTTGATCTCGAACCCGAATTACTAACCCATCACGAACCTTCTTCAGCGTGTGGTCACAGAACTTATGAATGTCCTTATACGCCATGAAGCAGTTAATCGTCAGATCGCTCTTGTAAACGAATCCAAAGGTTGGATCCTTCTTCATGGTGTATTGAGCTTCATTGTTGATCTTAAGAAGTAATAGTTGTGGTGCAGTTATGTTCAACTTCTTCTGATAGCTCTCGACCCCAAGCTAAAGATCTTCTACCCGTTCTTTTATGATCTTCCTTCTGATGAAGTGGAGTATAGAAGTACTGAAAGCGTATTGAAGATCTGGTGTGACATGTTGCAGCCTCCCTTGAACTTCGATCAGATACATATCTTCAAGGTCATTTAGACTCAAATCCGGGAAATCCGCTTCAGAGAACGAGTAGAGTTGCTGGTCGTGCCTTCTAACTTTGATGTCGGACAAGAAAGTGTAGTCAGATTTCTTCTCACCCGTTAGACTCACCACAGCAAGAATTCTGAGGTCACTTTTTACTGAAGTAGGAGATTTCTTGGTAAGTTTGCTCTTGTACCAAGTCTTTCTCTTCTCGAACCAATGATAGATGCCCAGCTGCGCATCTTGGTCATACTGCACTTTCTGTGATATGAAGAGGTGAGTAGCAGTTTCCTCGATGGCAGGTAGTGTGTAACTTGCTGCTGGTGTCAAAGTAATTGAGGTTGCATATTTCGGTTGACATTCAGCTCCATGTATGAGTAACTCAAGATCATTGTTGAAGAATAATTGGTATGGAATGGCTGGTTGATCGGAGAATTGAATTACCGGAAATGGCTTCGTCCAGTCTGTGATATATGGTTGGTTGGTTCTGGAAGTGCTTCCATCTAATATCACATCTGGATTACTCCAACTAAACTCGCTATACAATGCTTGGGCAATGTTTTCAAGATGATACTCGAGCTCAGCTGCACTCGATGAGTTATCCTTGAGAAGATTGAACGCATAATTTTTGATGCGACGAAGTTCCCTTTTTGTCATCTTCTTGACTCGTTGAGTACGTTTGAGTTTTTGTGTGAAATCAAACATGTTGTCTTTTATTTTTGAGTCTTTGTCCATCTGTGTCTGAGCACTTACTAACTGGTCAAACCATTCATTCCCTTGTGTATCATCTTCATCTAACCAAGAGACTACATTTGATCTTCTAGAAGTTTTCCTACTGGATGATGTAGCCTTGGTTTTGGGAGGTGAATGAGGTTGATCAAAATCTTGTTGAAATTCCATTTCTTCCGTTGCAACATGCTCGAACTGATGCTCCATCTCTTTAGGACCTGATCCCGAAGCTTTCGG
The DNA here is from genome assembly GCA_021014915.2 of Artemisia tridentata subsp. tridentata. Classification (NCBI taxonomy): domain Eukaryota; kingdom Viridiplantae; phylum Streptophyta; class Magnoliopsida; order Asterales; family Asteraceae; genus Artemisia; species Artemisia tridentata. The sequence goes on from CP139502.1 coordinate 212,702,990, forward strand.
TGGTTGAGTAGCTGTTGTAGTTGACGGATCCGCTGTCACCCTTGTGTTTCTTGGCCTGGGTGTCTGGATCTTGGTCTTCGTCCTCCCTTGGACGTTTTCCCTTATCAGCTGCAACTTTACACGACTCCTTATTTGCCATGTCTGTTTTGATAGCCTCCATGATGGTTATTTCTTCTTCCGTAGGAGATGAGAGGTTTACTAGAGCATTGAGATGTTAGAGTTGGATTTCTTCAAGAGTTGGCTCCTTGGGCTGTGTTGGTTGGGTTGTTAAGACAAGAGGAATTGAGGCTACGATGTTCTTAACTTTTTCTTCGAGGCTGGAGTTGACATACTCTTCTATATTTGTCATAAGCTTAGGCAAATATTTCTTGACATACGCCTTGGTTTTGCCCTTGAATTCTTTGAGCAATCGGTCTTGAACATCGTCTTCAATAAATTCGTCCATACGGACTTTGGTTTCTTGCAACTCCTTTACTTGCTTGGTAAGGCTTTTGACCATATTTTTTAAGTCTTTTACTTGGTCACTGAGCTGGTCGTCTTTCTTTGCACGCGCCAGCTTTGCTGCCTTTTTCAACCTTTTTAATTCAGGTGAGATGACTTCAACCCGTGTCAGCCTAGCTATCTTAGGTTGCTTGCTCTTTATGATTGTTTTCCCTTTAGATTCTTTTGTTGTTGCTTCTTTGGATGGTGAGGGTGGTGGTTGTGATGAGGGATGTGTTGATGATTCAGGAGGTGTTTGAGCCTTTGTTGATGATTCAGGAGGTGTTTGAGCCTTTCGTGAAGCATGCTGAGACTCTGGAGGTGTTTGAGCCTTTGGTGGTGAAGCATGCTGAGACTCTGGAGGAGTAAGTGTTGAATGTGGCGGAGTAATAGGTGGCATTTTAATGTAGCTGTCTGCTTCCTTTTCAGTCATCTTTTGTTCTTCCTCCTTCTTCTTTCGTTCTGCCTCCTCCTTTTCTGCTTCTAGTTTGTTAGCGGATTTAGTATATACCTTCTCATCAGACAATGGTTTATCTTCATCTGTTTCTTCCCAGTCAATCTCCTCATCATCAAAGTTTTCTTCATCTGAATGCACCTTTTCAGTTTCTTCCCCTTCTTCCATCTAGACATCCTTCATTTTCTCTTCTTCCTTCTTTTCCTCTTCATTGTCGGGTTGATTAACTGGACTTGACTGAGGTGGGATGACTTCAGTGTGAGAGTTAGACCTTTCGGGTTGATTAACCGAATGAGGCTGAGGTGGTTTAGTTTCTTTAACAGCACCAGACCCTCCGGGTTGATTAACCGGATTAGAGTGAGGAGGTGTTATTTCTTCAACTGTCCCAGACCCACCGGGTTGGTTAACCGGATCAGCATAGATCTGAGATCCCCTCGCTCCTTTGTTTTGTGGTTCAATTCTCATTTGCCCTTCATACCTCAACTTAGCTCGTCTTTCCTCATCAGCCTTGAGTGACTTTCGGCTTTCTTCTAATGCCGCATGAGTATCCAGTTGTTCTTGAAAGTAGATAGTTTCCTCATCGGTTTCTGTCTTAGAGTCGGATTCTTCTTCATCAATAATCTTTCCTTCCTCCGGTTCTGGTTTGGGAACTATGACCGGAACTCTTCTTTTGACGAATGTAGATGCGGAAGGTTTGATCTTCTTGGATGCACTAGAAGCACTTTCAGTTTTACTACTTCCTTTTGAACGAGTCTTAGTGGATCCAGACTCTTCATCATGCTTGGAAAACCCGACTTTACCTTGACTGAACGCACTATCATAATCTCTGTAAGCTTGAGTTTTCTTTACTTTTTCTGTTAACAGAGATTCTGGTAGTCTTATCCCTTGCTTTTGTGTACTTCCTTTGAGCATTCAGACTGAAGTGATGGTCTTGTCCATTTTATACTGATGCACTTCTTTTTTTTCAGGACATGGAGAGACGTCTGTATTTTCGTCAAGCAAAAGACTGATGAGTAGTTTGGTATATCGAGCAAATGGGATTTTGGTTAATGGTTTCTGATAGTGACTTTGGAACTGAAAAACTATGTCTTCCCAGATAAGTTGTGCATAGTCAATCTGTTTCAGATTGACCATACCCCAGAAGATTTGATGATGTGACAAATGTGGATGCTCGTGGCTACTTTCCCTCCCTGAGACTGAACGGGCCAGAATGTAGTATATGGTTCTCCAGGGTTGTGGGATGTACTTGGCATTAACCTTTGAGATTTTTGTCAATGGTATATCCGGTTGTACATCGTAGCCAATGTCAATAAAGAATTTGAGGACTTCTTCTTCAGTGGGTGTGGGGTAGAATCTGTTGGCTGGTTCAGGTGCTTCTGGCAACATCAAGGCTTTGCGAAGGTAGTTTGGAGTGACTTTAACCTTTTTACGATCCATCTTGCATGTAAAATACTTTTCATCCATGTCCAGCTCTATAGTATTCCACATTTGGTGAATGTATAATTCAAGAATACTATTTGATCGGTTTAGCAAACCCCTGCACTTGTGTTGCTTGAGTACTGATTGAACAATAAATTGCACGACCAGGCCTTCAATGGTGATCAAAGGATATATGGGGTGTCGAGGTTGCGCCAAGCTTGTCTTTAACCTGAAATAAGAAATACTAAGACACTACGTTAAGTGATTGCGCAGGGGTTGGACCCTGCGAACCACCTCCGGCGTGCGAATAAGTATGTGTTATGATATGTTGGTAGTAAATTGAGAGAGTCGAGTTAACATACCATGGTTCTTACTCGTCTAAGCTATTTATAGGGGAGCAAATAGGCCTGAGAGCACTTGCACATAAAATCGGAGATCATGGGGGCGTTCCATGATTTGTGGTAACCGCTAGGGCTTTGTGACCCACGTTCTCCTCCTTGGCGGGAAAGCCTAAGGGAAGAGGGGACGTGGGTATGACCAGGTCAGTATGGTTCTCCGTCCTAGTTCCTTCGAAGGAGATACCCCGAAGGGCTTAGGGCTTTGATTGGCGGATTCCCACATGGTAACCACTTCATAGATGAATGGTTTTACGCCAATGAAACGTTTAAGGAGATTGACCTGGGCCTTCGAAGAGAAGGCTTCGTACAGGCTCGAAGGGGATTCCTTCGACCCGTTCGGAGGGTACATCATCAAGGCCGCCACGTACAAGTATAAATTGCATTCGACTCAAAAATCAACATGCACGATATCCCTCGTGTCACAAAATCGTGCGAAAAGAAAATAAATGCCTAACTAACTGCGCATTTAATGCAACTTAATCATTATCCGTCCACTTGCTATAAACCAAAACGGCTAGGATCTCGGTAAAAGTAAACATCTTTTCAAAATTTAAATTATATTTGAAATCTGTGAATGCATCAAAGCTGGATGGACACGTGTGCGACCAAGATTAGAAATACCATGGGTATAAAACGATATGGTACGGTAAACCCTAGCTCATTTTTACCTTCCGCCCAAAATACACAAACACCTTAATGTGTTTTTTGTGCTTCCGTTGGCTCGAAAGGTAATATTTCATCATCCTTCTTTTATTTCTTGATCTTGTTATTGGATATAAGTATGGCAGCAAAAAGAATCATTAGGCAACAAAAATGTACGTTATCAAAAGAAGCATTATCTGACTTTCTTCGTGATTATCCCATACCCAAAGAGTTCAAAATTATGCTTCCGAGCAAAAATCAGAATATCTTTGATGCTCCCACAGGGTATGTGGGCTTACATGTGCATGCATTCACCCAGTCTAACTTTAGGATACCCATCAATCCGTTAATTTTGAAGTTTTTACAATACTACAAAGTTCACATTTCTAAGTTAAATCCCTTTGGCCTAGCCAAATTAACCACCTACATTGTCATGTGCAAAGCGTATGGTTATGGGCCCACACTAACTGTGCTTAGGGGCTTTGTTAACCTATATCCTGGTAGTGATTGGATAACCATAGCTAAGAGAGGTGAACATGATGTGCCCTACCTAGTGACCAAACCCTTTTCGAATATCAGAAATTGGAAAGGGCAATTTTTCTATGTTGAGAACACAATCATACCTTCTGAGTATCCAGCTTTGTTGGATGAAGCATATATGTTGGATGAAAAAAAGGTTTAATGACCCTTTGCCTTATGAAATAAGAAGCCATCCTATGTATCTGCGTCTTGCACGTCATCCAGTTAATGTGCAAACATTCCCTGAGCCAATCTTGTTTATGGCGGGCATTGTGGACCGTTGGGAGGGGTCTCCGTCAAATCCTGAGATAGTTTGTGAAAGACAAAGTATGTACATTCCCATTTAAATAAAACAAATAACTTATCTGCTGATATTTATCTCTTTTCTTTTGTTGTTGCAAGAATGGCATTCAGGAACTTTGTTGTTGCAGGAGGTGCAAAGGAGGTCAGCTTCATTCCCAAGGACCCACAAGATGTGAACTACAGAGTTGGGTCTCCGTCTGTATCTGTGAATAACAATGATGTTGATGCTTCACCAGTTGATCCACTTGCAGTAGTCCATCCATCAAAACCTGTGAGTACTGAGGGAACCCCCCAGTTTGTGGAACATTGCTGATTCTGATGATCCTCCATCCGAGGGTGATGAACTGAAAATTGTGGGGTCCTCCGGCATTGCAGACAGGGTACGAAGCGGGAAAGGCACAAGTACAAGGCCTTCGAAGGCCACCTCAAAGAGGAAATTAAACATCCCCACTCCTACCTCAAGGACTACCAAGCAAAAGACAGAGAAGTCTCATGGGAAAGCAATCATGTATTCGACTGAGGAAGTCGCTGCTGATGATGATATCCATGGTAAGTAGAATCTCTTTTAATCCCTTCTTTCTTAATGTGTTTCGTTTCTGATGGATATGCTCTATGTAGGGTTGCCGAACACCAAGGAGCTACCAAATGCTCTCACCTGTCATATGCTGGTTGACAATGTTACTCCTGCTAGCTGGAGGAGAACCTTGAATGATATGTCCATTGAAAGGCCATGTGACTTGCACGACAAGAGTTATACCAGGCATGCCATGTTGGATAATCATTTGAACACCCGGACAAGGGAGCTGGTTCGTATGGTGAAAGATGCCAAGGAAGAGGTAGCTGTGATTTTTGATAGGGAAAAGAACAGCGAAAAGCAGTATGCGGAGCTAGAGGCCAAGTGTGATGTGGCCATGTTGGATTTTGAAAAAAATCCCCGGTATGAAGCCCTCCGAGCTAAGATTGATAATCTCGAAGAACAATTGAAAGAGGCTCTAGCTGAGTGTGGGAGATTGAAGATGGAGGAGGCTAAGGTTTCTGGTGATATGACACAAGTTACTTCACTTGAGTCTAAATGTGCAGGTTTCGAAGCCGAAAGGGCTAAGTTGGTGGAGCAGGAGATCAAGCTACGTGAGGAGGTAGATGGGCTAAAACTCCAATGCAAAAGATTGAAGAAAGACAGAGCTGAGGTGGTGTTGAAGGTTGTTCCTTATGTTGCGATGGAATTGTACCACAGTGATGAGGTGGGGGAGATAGTGGGAAAACTGGTAAACGCGGCCATATTTTATGGGAAATGTACGACGTTGGAGGAAATCGCAGAGACCAAAAAACCGGTGGTCTTGTCGGAGGTACCTTACTACCGACCAACGTCCGAGCAGGAGTATAATGAAGCCAGCAACGTATACACTACAACAGAGTACCCTTTCCTCACCGAAGCAACCAAGGACCCCTCAGCCTCAGTAGAAGATCTCTTGTCAAAGAAACCGAGGAAGATTCAGCCTCCCTCTCCAACCAAGAAGACCGCATCCTTGAAGCCTCCGTCTCCATCACACCAAGAGGATCCAAATTCCTCGAAAAATGCATGAAGGCTGCCGTGTTGACAGTAATTTGGTCTTAAGGGTGGCATGTACCCTTTTAAACAATTTCCTATGATGCTTTGTTAGGCCTATACCTATGTCTTTGAACAATATATCCTTTCTAAGGTTATAACCTTATTGTGTGTATTTTGGACCAAGATTTTTAGCAATCGTATAGTTTGACTGCGACAGAGGGTCGCGACCCACCCTGTCTTTATCCTTAAGATGCAAAGGGCTTAGAATACCCTAAGTCTTGTAGGAAAGTTAATGTGAATTGTAATGGATGTTATGTGTATACAAGACATGTGTCTTGAATCATCCTTCGACATTGAAATTTGTGAAGTACTTGGCTGAGCAAATCTTTGTTGTATATAATGAAACAAGAGATTTTGAGGGAAACATTTGATATCATTAATTGGGTAGGGAGGATTACATCATTTTAAGAAATGAACACTAAGACACCTACCATTAATGCTTCTTTCCCAAATGAGAAGAATGCGTTACATGAATTTGAAAAATAAGCTAAGTGCTTTAAAAATAGTAAGTCTTATATGTAAAACTTACGAAGGTTGGTACCATTCCAAGTCCTATTCATGACTTTTCCCTTAAGCTTTCTGAGCTTGTAGGCTCCATTGCCGTAGGCTTCTGACATGACGTAGGGTCCTTCTTATGTAGGCCTTAGCTTTGCTTGTTCTGTTTTAGCCGAAGGACATATTCCTATGTGCCTGTAGAATTTGGGGTAGTTCGTCTACCCACTCATGCTGGTATTGTCCTAACCTTACATCGATTTCAATTACAATGTTCCTGTTGATAATGTCAACAGGAGTGAACATTTGCTTTATATTTAGGCCTTCGCAGAAAGATGGGAAAACTCCTTCGGCAAATTGCTTCCTGTTGTCGGAGGTGATGATGTGTGGGACCCCAAATTGGCAAATTATTTGTTCCCACACAAACTTTTGCACATGCTTTCCTGTTATTGATGCCAAAGGTTTGGCTTCAACCCATTTGGTGAAATAGTCTATGGCTACTACCAAGAATTGTACCCCTCCTGGAGCTACTAGTAGGGGTCCGACTATGTCGAATCCCTATTGGCAAAAAGGCCTTGTTGATGTGACAGGGGTTACATCATGCTCAGGTAGTCTTGGAACTTTTGAGTGTGTCTAACATGCCTCGCACCTTTGTGCTATTTCAGTTGCGTCTTCTAGCATCGATGGCCAATAATATCCCAACTTTTTTATTTCCGAGATAATGGAGCAAGGCCCTGCGTGCAATCCGCAAGATCCTTCATGAACATCATAGATGATGCTCGAAGCCTGTTTTAGTCCCACATAACGAAGCCATGGAGATAAGAAAGACCTTTTGTAGAGATTATCCCCCATAAGCCTATATTGGGGAGCCTTGACCCTGACCTTTTGTGCTGATTTTGGATTATCAAGTAGAATACCACTTATCAAGTACACCTTTATTGGATTCATCCAGTTGGAGCCTTCTTCAAGTATAACGTCAAATGCTTCGCCTTGTTTAATTGACCTATGGGCCAATACCTCTGCCAAAACCTCCTTTGTTAGATGAGCAAATGCCATCGAAGCTAGCTTGCTTAAGGCATCTGTGGAAAACTAGAAGGGGGGTTGAATAGTTTTTACCGTTTTTTAAATTAATTCGCTTTGTGACTTAACGTGATTTCAAAGTAAATACTCACAAACAAGCAATATAAGTAAACGAAGTAAGGATAGGAACAATCAAACCACAACACGGAGATTTATAGTGGTTCGGCTACAAGGACTCTCTTCCTTGCCCTACTCTACTCCTCGAGCCTCTAACTCGAGAGTTTTTCTTCACTAAGAAACAAACTCCCTTCTCGGCGGAGAAAACCTTTATACACGTCGCTTACACTTTATCCGGTACTAAGCTAAACACCGGGTTCTTTACAAGGGTACAACCACTCCCGGAAAAACTCGTTGTTCTTTAAGGACTAAACCACTAACCCACACTCTTGAATAGAAATGTAAATAATTGATATAATGATGTGTGAACTAATACAAAATCACACAGAACCTAACTAATGAAACTTGCAACAGTAAGTATGTTGAAGCTTGTATGCTTGATCTTCTTTGCTACAAAAGTGAGATCAACAAGAATGAAATGAATGATATGGGTTAGTGATATGCAAATGAATGATTATATATTTTAAGCTATATGAGTGATGAATGTGCCAAAATGATCAGCTTGCTATTTATAGGCAAACTGATAAAACAGTTGGCGGATCCCTAAATTTGGATCCGCCCTTGTATGGGTTTGGATCCGCCAGTGCAGGACAGCTAAGAGATTCTCAAATCTTTCCATATCTTGCACAATCTTTCCATATCTTCAAATGCCAACTCTTTAGCTTGAAGATCTATACAAGATATCTCAAAATCTTTCTAAGATTATGTTCATGATGCATGCCATGATGTCATCCTAAATATTTCTAATTTAAGAAATATAAATGTAAATGTATATAATGTTATTCCTAATAATCTTGTAATGTGTAAATGTGTTTTAAAAGACTTATTACTATAAATGTAAAAGACTTAATCTTATATTTATGCTTTGCACAAAGATAAACTTTGTAATTGTCATTAACAAAATTAAGCAAAGATCGTAGAATATAAATAACGTTTTTATGACGATATTTGTATTAACAATCTCCCCCTTTTTGTTGATGACAAAACATAAAGTGTATTTTTAAGCAATGAGATAAATAAAGTATGAGTCTTTTAAAAATATAGATTAAGTTGGTTTTATGCAAGTTTTGAAAACAATTTTAAGTATAAAAACATGTACTGTGATGTTAACAGTATGTATGAAACTATGTATGAAACTTAATCCTATCTCCCCCTTTTTGTCGAAACAAAAAGAAGATATGCGTAGCGGAATGTGGTGAACAAATCTTGGTTATTACTCCCCCTAAATTGGAGTACCAAGATTGTTTCAATGATTTTGAGAACTTTAAAAGCTCCCCCTTGGATAATACTCCCCCTAATTGGAGTGCCAAGGTTAAGATGCATAATCCTACAAAACAAATGGTTAAAATATGATATACTCCCCCTTGATCTATACTCCCCGTTGCTAGGGTACCAACGTATATGATTCAAAGTTGAGAAAAGCTACAAAACAAATGTTAGTTGTGAATAAATCCAACCAAGTAGCATAATACATATGTATAAGTCAAACAAACACAATATTTCAACCCATTTGACTTTAAAAAGTCAAAAATATGTGTCTGATAAAAAATGCACCTAAGTAGAAGTGGTCCAACCATACAATTAAGTTAGTAAATTAATCAAACAAAGATATTATGCCAAATAGTGATCACCCATAAGCATAAATATAACATCCATTACTTGAAAATTTGTTTGTGACATAAGTCACAAAACATGATGTTACAAAAGAAAAAATAAAAAGTTCCTAAAAATAGAAAATTCTTAAAACAATCCTATGAAATCCTATAAAAGGAAAATAGGAAGAAACGAAAATTTGCCTATTGCGGAGGATGAGAGATTGCATTTAGGCGTTCGAGAATATGGTTCAAAATGAACCTCATCTCATTTTGAAGCTCATAGACCAAGATGTTGGTCCTTTGGGCTAAGTGAGTGGTCCTCTCGCATTGAGAGAAATCATGCCTTGGAAAGTTAGGAGGAAGAGTGGGCTCAATGGCTTGTGGTGGTGGTGGTGGTTGTGGTTGGTTGTTTGGTGGTGATAGTGTTTGGTTGTTTGATGTTGGAGTTGTGAGGGAGTTAAGCAAGATGGATTGAAGATCCATGGCTTCACCAAGGCGGGAATCCACCATATTGGAGAGAGCATAGAGGCGTGTGAGCTCCTCATTGATCTCTTCATGGGTTTGTGGTTGATTGATCCACATTGCCTCATCAATAGCAATGAGTGTAGGTCGATGTAGGTGAAAGAGGTTGTGTTTGTGGTTGTGGTGGTGGTGGATCATGGTAAAGTGGACCATGGATATCCTGATAAATGGGTTGGAAGAGCATAGGTGTTTGACCTTCAAAGGTCATGGGAGGAGGATTGGTTGACCTTGGTGGAAGGTGTCACACCCCCAAATTTGGTGACTTGCAGCGGAATGGAACACTTGAGGGCGTGACAGACCATAGCACCAAAGTTACAGTTATATTGAACGACCTAAAGTGTCGTTTTGAAAATACATCGTTTGATTAATTAAAAACATTCAGAGTTACAAAAGCTAGGTCCCAAAAGAAGTTTCACGATGTGGAAATACGTTTATACAAATCAAACGATAATAAGTGCATAAAAGATAAATGAGACGCGTCATCACCGCGACTCCAAAAGAGGTCCATATGCAGGCCATGATGTGCATGCCTTAATTACCTGAAAATACCTTGCTAAAAATGGTCAACAAAAAATGTTGGTGAGATCATAGGTTTATGTAAATGAAATGTTTCTACGGAAACCAAAAGTATGAGGTGCATGACATAAATGCTGTTGACATAAGTAATGCCTAAAAACATTATTCATACTTATTCATATCTCTATGTTTTGATAATCACAAAATGTAAACTTATTAAACATAAACTTATCAAATAAACAAGTATTTAGTTGTAAATATTCATTTCTACAATTTAATCACATAAGGTATGAATAAACAAGTGCTTAATGCATTATATGATCAAAGGAACATTTTCTTAATCACTAGATTTTTTATAAAATGTCAAAAACATTTTATATCTTTTAGAAAAACATTTTTGGTAATAAATAAAAAGGTTTAATTCATTATAAATTTATGAATTCAAATTTTCAACCAAAATCAGTAAAAATGTTCCAGAAAAACCTTCCCCACAAAAAGACAAAACTGGGCAACGGTTGGCTTGGGCGGCCCCCTTAATTTTGCTAGGCGGCCCCCTTAAAATTAAGGGGACCGCCCCCTATTTAAGGGGGCCGGCCACGCTCCAGTAGCCTTCCAGCTGTCCAGTTTTCTGCCTATAAATACTAGCCTTCCCCTGGATTTTTTCTCACCTCTTGCACCCCAAACTTTCTGTTCTAATTCTCTTCTTATATCTTCCAAAATCCTTTGATCATATAATCTTAAGCTTTTGTTTCCAAGTGATTCAAGCTTCAATCATCCAAGTGCAAAGAGAAGAATACTTCTATCAATCAAGACTAGAAGTATTACAACTTAGTATCATCTTGCTACTTAAGTTGTTTGTTTTGTATACCTTGTATATCATTCATTCATTTGTGTATAAGGTGTGTATATTAGGGGTGAACATAAGTGACTAGATATGTATAGTGTATAAGTAGTGAAGAAGGTATATAAGTAGTTGTGGTGTAAAGAAGTCGTCATGTTGAATTCATGAAGCCGTAGCTTAGAAGTTGTGAAGTCGCCATGTTAAAGTCATGAAGCCGTAGCTTAGAAGTTGTGAAGTCATGGTGTAGAAGTCGTGAAGCCATAGCTTAGAAGTTGTGAAGTCGTCATGTTGAAGTCATGAAGCCGTAGCTTAGAAGTTGTGAAGTCGTCATGGTGGAGTCATGAAGCCGTAGCTTAGAAGTTGTGAAGTCGTCATGTTGAAGTTATGACGCCGTAGCTTAGAAGTTGTGAAGTCTTGGTCGTGAAGCCATAGCTTAGAAGTTGTGAAGTCTTGGTCGTGAAGATGAAGATTAGAAGGTGTGAAGTCGTGGTCGTGAAGCCGTAGCTTAGAAGTTTGTAAAAGTCGTGAAGCCATTGTGTAGAAGTCGTGAAGCCATTGTGTTGAAGTCGTGAAGAAGTCGTGAATAAGTTGTGAAGAAGTTGTGTTGTGAAGTTGTGAGATTGGTTCTAGCTTCGATTAGAACTCGACATTTAGCTTTGTGTCGTTAAACCGGTGTAAGCAAAAGTTGTGTAAGGTTTTCTCCGCCATAAGGGAGCTTATTGAAGTTGTGAAGAAAACTCTCGAGCTAGGTGCTCAAGGAGTGGAGTAGGGCAAGGAAGGTGTCCTTGTAGCCGAACCACTATAAATCTCTCGTGTCTCGGTTAGATCTTTCCATCCCTTATTTATTTTTTTACTTACATCGTCATTACTTTCATACACATAGGCTTATATAATTGTTAGTATTACTTAGAGGTCGACTTCACATAAAGATCAATTTGAAACTCCATTCAAGAAACTAAGACTTTTATAATCAATTTAAAAGAATACATATATAACTAATAATATGGTTCAAGTTTTATTTTTCATACAAACTTGAATCTAAGTGTTTTAAAAGTAAACAAAGGTTTTCATAATAAAATTAAAAAGACGTAAAACTATTCAACCCCCCCTTCTAGTTTTCCACAATTGGTATCAAGAGCTACGTCAAACAAGATTTTTAAAATATACTGTATTTTAAAACTTGAATCGATCTATGGAATTCGAAAAATATTTAGAAGGGGAATTTATGCAAAAACCACCGCTATTTGAAAACTATACTTTTCTTGAATGGAAAAATAAATTTGAAAATTCTGTGAAATCAATTGATCTAGATCTTTGGCATGTCATTTCGATTGGTGATTTTCAATCAACAAAAATGGTTTTTGAAAGTCAAATAAAAACGGATTTTGAAAGTCAAGCAAAAACGGAGTTTGAAAGTTAAATTAATTATTTGAAAACAAAGAATGACATAAATAATAAAGCTAAAATAATTGTTTACAAAACCTTGCCGAAAGTTGAATATGAAAGAATATCCTTCTGTAAAACGGCAAATGATATTTGGAAAATTTTCTTAAACTTTCATCAAGAAAAATGTCAAGCCAAAGATGAGGATTTTGATCTTGTACATGAATTAGTTATCTTAGAAAATTTAATAGATAAACATTTAGATAAAATAGATACATGTGCTACTAGTTCAAATGTTGTTAATGAAGGTATTAACGACGAAGATGAATCAACTCCAAAGTGAACCCAATCCACAATCATGGAGTGACACAGACGAAGGAGAAGAACATCATCCGATGTGGAAGATTCTACATAAGACGTTATATGCATCAAGGCTAAGATATCAAATGAGTCCAGTACAAGACATGTTCGGGTCAAGCCACTTCGGTTTAAATAAGGTGTTAGAAGCTTGCCATGATATACTTTCACACCTTGGTTATCTTGAAGACTCACCTATCATTCACACGTTGATCATCATCTGAGACATTACGAAGAAAAGCTAGGACGTGAGGTAAGTTCACTTTTTAAATTTCATAAGTAATTACTTCATGCATATAATCTTATTAATGCCTTAGGATACGCTTAATTTGATAGGTTGCTTTGCCTTTACACTTTAGTTATATCCGTTCTGTGGCTTAATGAACTAGAAACCCTTTAGTTAGCCCCCCTAAGTATTAGTAAACCAAGCAATCTTCATATTTGGTACTTTTCGATAGGTAAATTTAGGAACTTAATTTCTTCTAAAAAGAGAATGACTACTGGAGAATCTATTGACTAGAAACTCAATTTGACCTAACGGTTGAATTGCTTCTATGTGAGAAGTTGGGTGTGTGTAACCCGTAAAAACGGTCGTGTTTAGCCTGAATTGAGCACCACTAGTAATAGTCTCATACTCATTCTCCAACTTGAATACATTATTCTTCCTAAATATACCTAACGATAGTTTACTGTTATGAACTTTGCTTTTCACTAAAGCTTTTCATTCCTAGATTTATGTCATCTTACATATATATAAAATTTCTAGATGTTTACTTGCTCCTATGTGATTTGACTGCATGCCTTCGTAATTATTTGTTTAGTTGTTGAATGTATTGTCATTATAATAGCTTTTGTTTTTCTCTAACTACTCTGATATGATGTATTTTTGTATTTAGTCATAATACATGCTTAAATCCCATAGGATATGTAGAAAGAGGTAGCATGTGACAATAGACTTAACCAATACCCTTGAGCATGAGAACTTTTATAAACCACTATTTTTTAAACCTATAATTAATGGGACTTGTTTTTAAATTTGCAAAAACTTCACATTTTGGAAAAATGATTTTTCAAAAGATTATGACACATTTCTATTAAACATGTTTCACCATCCTACCTTTCTTCCAAACTTGTGTCCATAATTACGGGTTTATCAAAAACCAAAGATTGGAAAAATATGTTTTCTTTCCTCATAAAAACATTTTGAAATAAAGCCAAAACTATTTCATTAATATATTTTTCACATCCACATAAAACCTACTCACAAACATTGTTGAATAATGTAAAAACAATTATTTAAATCATGCATGGTGATCTCATATCTGTCATCTATATTTGTGTATGTGACATTTATAAGTGAACAAAATTTGAAAAACCATGATTTATCCACTAAGACCTCACTTGGTACAAGTCTAGAAGTCCATGCTATCACAACTCCCCGTTCCCTTACACATAGATATTCATTAGGATTAATTAATTGGCATCTTCCTAAATATGATACTATGAATTACTAGGTGCTATGTATTATTTTCTTGTCTAATATATATATATAGTTATATATATATGTGTTATATGCTTAATGAGTAGGGTGCTTGCTAGATAAAAATGCTTAATGAATATGCTTAGCATACATAAGTTATTAAATTCTAAATTGCCTCAAAATAAGTTGGACTTGCTTGAAACTAAACCCAAAAACACAACCTTTTCTACAAATTTTTGCCAAAAACCCATTTCTGGTAATCTGGAAATCAGCAGATGGGCGGCCCCCTTAAATACATAGGCGGCCCCCTTAATTTTAAGGGGACCGGCCATCTGGATTGACGGATTACTATTTTCCGTTTCAATTTCAAACCCATTTTATCCTATACTTCCCAAAATTCACAAACATATTTTGTCACAAACCACCCACCAAAATTTACCTTCCACAATCACATCATCACTACACCATAAATACCCAACTCCATCATAAATGCTCATCCATATCATCCATCCAAACATGTCATCATCTAACCACCTAAGATCCAAGCCTTCAAGAGTTGCTAAAATCTCAGTGAGGCCCATTTGGAGGAGGAAGCTTGACATTTGCCATAACTCAACAAATGATGTTATTCAAACTCAACCAACACCTAAACCTCATCCTAATGAACCCTTTCACACACATAACCAATCATCCATATGTCCACCTTCATTCACTCATAATTACCCAAGTTCACTAATGTCTCCACCACCAAGAGTGTCACCACCACTTCCACTAAATAACAACCACTCTCCATCATCATCACCTTCCACTAAACACTTGAAGTTCATTGAAGAACTCAAGGAAGCCCATGAGCTTAATGCTCTCCTTGCTTTGCACCTTGCTCAAAGCAACTTAGACCCATCACCATCCATCTCACCATCATTACCATCATCACCACATCACTTGAGTCAAATTGAGAAACATGTCAACAATTGTCCTTGTTGCATCTTTCTCCAAAATCAAACCATCGCCTTAAATGAGCGTCTCACTTGGATTGAGTATCTTCTCACTAGATCTAATCCAACACCACCACTTGAACAACATCAAAACCCTCATTCAACATGGTCAAGTCCAAGCTCTCCACCTCCAATTCCTCCATCAACACTCTCTCCAACATCCATACACCCAAACTTACAACCCCATTAATCCAACATTTTTACCCCCTCTTTACCATCATCCATCCAAAATAATTCAAGTTTTTCATGTCTCAAGCAAGTCAAATGGATCTCTTAGGCAATTTAAAATTTTCTACTTATTGTATGCTATAAGCAAAATATGTGTTGTATCAATAATTATGTTTTTAACATAATTATTTTCAACTAATGAATGCTTTATTTCTTGTCTTTAATATATGATTGTTATGCTTATTGCTTGTATACTTGATATCATGATATATATACATGCTTGATGATTAATAACATGCTTATTCCATAATATGTTTTAAATGTATGCATGCGTATTTAACATGTTTATGCCACTATTTAATCATTCTTGATGTATATGATTCAAATGGAGCTTGCTGCAAAAACACCCTAAAAATGACCCTTTTCTGGAAAATTTTCAAATTTGGTCGCCTGGGAAAACACCAGATGGGCGGCCCCCTTAATTCCCTAGGCGGTCCCCTTAATTTTAAGGGGGCCGGCCTACAATTAAGGGGACCGGCCATCTGGGCAGTAAAATTTACTGTTTTCTTTTGCATCTTGTGACCCCTTTTATCTAGCCCCAGCTACCATTTCTCTTAAAGGACGAACTGGTATTGGAATTTTACCACAAAACCTCCAAACCTTACCTAAATCAACCATCACCTCCATCAAACACCCATTTTCATTCACCATGCTATCACCAAAATCATCCATCTCTAAGACATCCAAGAAACACAAAATTCTCATCATACCACCAAAACAACTCTTCATTGACTTAACCCAAAAAGACACCAAAACTCCATCACCACCACCTCAATGTTCATCCCCAAGTGCACCAAATGCACCATCAAAAAACACCCTCCACTCATGGCACATCATCTTCATCCATACCTTCCACTTCATCCATCAATAACTACATCAACTCACACCTATCATCACCACCATCAAGAGCATCAACTCCACCTCCTACTCAAGAACCTCCATTCACCCAACTTGTCATTTCCATATCACCAATAACACCTCTTGATGCTCATTTCTCATCATCACCAATACCACCACCATGCTTTCCCATCCCTTGGGCTTTACTTGAAGCCCATGGAGACAATTGCCTTTGTTGCATCCACAACCGAACCATCATCTTTGGTCTTAGAGATGAGATACCACAACCTCCACCATTTTCACCCACTACACCACCACCACCTTCATTCTCACCAAATTAAGCATATGCAATGCTTAATCAAAAATAATTTTTCAAACCATTTTGTGTGCAAGCCCCATGGAAGATCATGTACTCCTAGAATGATTATGTAGATTGCATTACTTACTAGCTAATGTAGGATTGAATATAATCTTGGATGGTTGTGTATTTATACACAACATTTTTAATGAATGTCTTTATATGCAAAAAGGGGGAGAAGTGAATATAAACTCACTAAATACTTGTCCAAAAATAACTTTTTGGATTTAATGAGTTTTAGTTTTGTAATCATCAAAAAGGGGGAGATTGTTGACATAAATAATGCCTAAAAACATTATCAATACTTATTCATATCTCTATGTTTTGATAATCACAAAATGTAAACTCATTAAACATAAACTTATAAAATAAACAAGTACTTAGTTGTAAATATTCACTTCTACAACTTAATCACTTAAGGTATGAATGAACTAATGCTTAATGCATTATATGATCAAAGGAACATTTTCTTAATCACTAGATTTTTTATAAAATGTCAAAAACATTTTATATCTTTTAGAAAAACAATTTTGGTAATAAATAAAAAGGTTTAATTCATTATAAATTTATGAATTCAAATTTTCAACCAAAATCAGTAAAAATGTTCCAGAAAAACCTTCCCCAAAAAAAGACAAAACTGGACAACGGTTGGCTTCGATGGCCCCCTTAATTTTGCTAGGCGGCCCCCTTAAAATTAAGGGGACCGCCCTCTATTTAAGGGGGCCGGCCACGCTCCAGTAGCCTTCCAGCTGTTCAGTTTTCTGCCTATAAATACCAGCCTTCCCCTCGATTTTTTCTCACCTCTTGCACCCCAAACTTTCTGTTCTAATTCTCTTCTTATATCTTCCAAAATCCTTTGATCATATAATCTTAAGCTTTTGTTTCCAAGTGATTCAAGCTTCAATCATCCAAGTGCAAAGAGAATAATACTTCTATCAATCAAGACTAGAAGTATTACAACTTAGTATCATCTTGCTACATAAGTTGTTTGTTTTGTATACCTTGTATATCATTCATTCACTTGTGTATAAGGTGTGTATATTAGGGGTGAACATAAGTGACTAGATATGTATAGTGTGTAAGTAGTGAAGAAGGTGTATAAGTAGTTGTGGTGTAAAGAAGTCGTCATGTTTAAGTCATGAAACCGTAGCTTAGAAATTGTGAAGTCGTCATGTTAAGTCATGAAGCCGTAGCTTAGAAGTTGTGAAGTCATGGTGTAGAAGTCGTGAAGCCATAGCTTAGAAGTTGTGAAGTCGCCATGTTGAAGTCATGAAGCCGTAGCTTAGAAGTTGTGAAGTCGTCATGGTGGAGTCATGAAGCCGTAGCTTAGAAGTTGTGAAGTCGTCATGTTGAAGTTATGACGCCGTAGCTTAGAAGTTGTGAAGTCTTGGTCGTGAAGCCATAGCTTAGAAGTTGTGAAGTCTTGGTCGTGAAGATGAAGATTAGAAGGTGTGAAGTCGTGGTCGTGAAGCCGTAGCTTAGAAGTTTGTAAAAGTCGTGAAGCCATTGTGTAGAAGTCGTGAAGCCATTGTGTGAAGTCGTGAAGAAGTCGTGAATAAGTTGTGAAGAAGTTGTGTTGTGAAGTTGTGAGATTGGTTCTAGCTTCGATTAGAACTCGACATTTAGCTTTGTGTCGTTAAACCGGTGTAAGCAAAAGTTGTGTAAGGTTTTCTCCGCCATAAGGGAGCTTATTGAAGTTGTGAAGAAAACTCTCGAGCTAGGTGCTCAAGGAGTGGAGTAGGGCAAGGAAGGTGTCCTTGTAGCCGAACCACTATAAATCTCTCGTGTCTCGGTTAGATCTTTCCATCCCTTATTTATTTTTTTACTTACATCGTCATTACTTTCATACACATAGGCTTATATAATTGTTAGTATTACTTAGAGGTCGACTTCACATAAAGATCAATTTGAAACTCCATTCAAGAAACTAAGACTTTTATAATCAATTTAAAAGAATACATATATAACTAATAATATGGTTCAAGTTTTATTTTTCATACAAACTTGAATCTAAGTGTTTTAAAAGTAAACAAAGGTTTTCATAATAAAATTAAAAAGACGTAAAACTATTCAACCCCCCCTTCTAGTTTTCCACAATTGGTATCAAGAGCTACGTCAAACAAGATTTTTAAAATATACTGTATTTTAAAACTTGAATCGATCTATGGAATTCGAAAAATATTTAGAAGGGGAATTTATGCAAAAACCACCGCTATTTGAAAACTATACTTTTCTTGAATGGAAAAATAAATTTGAAAATTATGTGAAATCAATTGATCTAGATCTTTGGCATGTCATTTCGATTGGTGATTTTCAATCAACAAAAATGGTTTTTGAAAGTCAAATAAAAACGGATTTTGAAAGTCAAGCAAAAACGGAGTTTGAAAGTTAAATTAATTATTTGAAAACAAAGAATGACATAAATAATAAAGCTAAAATAATTGTTTACAAAACCTTGCCGAAAAGTTGAATATGAAAGAATATCCTTCTGTAAAACGGCAAATGATATTTGGAAAAATTTCTTAAACTTTCATCAAGAAAAATGTCAAGCCAAAGATGAGGATTTTGATCTTGTACATGAATTAGTTATCTTAGAAAATTTAATAGATAAACATTTAGATAAAATAGATACATGTGCTACTAGTTCAAATGTTGATAATGAAGGTATTAACGACGAAGATGAATCAACTCCAAAGTGAACCCAATCCACAATCATGGAGTGACACAGACGAAGGAGAAGAACATCATCCGATGTGGAAGATTCTACATAAGATGTTATATGCATCAAGGCAAAGATATCAAATGAGTCCAGTACAAGACATGTTCTGGTCAAGCCACTTCGGTTTAAATAAGGTGTTAGAAGCTTGCCATGATATACTTTCACACCTTGGTTATCTTGAAGACTCACCTATCATTCACACGTTGATCATCATCTGAGACATTACGAAGAAAAGCTAGGACGTGAGGTAAGTTCACTTTTTAAATTTCATAAGTAATTACTTCATGCATATAATCTTATTAATGCCTTAGGATACGCTTAATTTGATAGGTTGCTTTGCCTTTACACTTTAGTTATATCCGTTCTGTGGCTTAATGAACTAGAAACCCTTTAGTTAGCCCCCCTAAGTATTAGTAAACCAAGCAATCTTCATATTTGGTACTTTTCGATAGGTAAATTTAGGAACTTAATTTCTTCTAAAAAGAGAATGACTACTGGAGAATCTATTGACTAGAAACTCAATTTGACCTAACGGTTGAATTGCTTCTATGTGAGAAGTTGGGTGTGTGTAACCCGTAAAAACGGTCGTGTTTAGCCTGAATTGAGCACCACTAGTAATAGTCTCATACTCATTCTCCAACTTGAATACATTATTCTTCCTAAATATACCTAACGATAGTTTACTGTTATGAACTTTGCTTTTCACTAAAGCTTTTCATTCCTAGATTTATGTCATCTTACATATATAAAATTTCTAGATGTTTACTTGCTCCTATGTGATTTGACTGCATGCCTTCGTAATTATTTGTTTAGTTGTTGAATGTATTGTCATTATAATAGCTTTTGTTTTTCTCTAACTACTCTGATATGATGTATTTTTGTATTTAGTCATAATACATGCTTAAATCCCATAGGATATGTAGAAAGAGGTAGCATGTGACAATAGACTTAACCAATACCCTTGAGCATGAGAACTTTTATAAACCACTATTTTTTAAACCTATAATTAATGGGACTTGTTTTTAAATTTGCAAAAACTTCACATTTTGGAAAAATGATTTTTCAAAAGATTATGACACATTTCTATTAAACATGTTTCACCATCCTACCTTTCTTCCAAACTTGTGTCCATAATTACGGGTTTATCAAAAACCAAAGATTGGAAAAATATGTTTTCTTTCCTCATAAAAACATTTTGAAATAAAGCCAAAACTATTTCATTAATATATTTTTCACATCCACATAAAACCTACTCACAAACATTGTTGAATAATGTAAAAACAATTATTTAAATCATGCATGGTGATCTCATATCTGTCATCTATATTTGTGTATGTGACATTTATAAGTGAACAAAATTTGAAAAACCATGATTTATCCACTAAGACCTCACTTGGTACAAGTCTAGAAGTCCATGCTATCACAACTCCCCGTTCCCTTACACATAGATATTCATTAGGATTAATTAATTGGCATCTTCCTAAATATGATACTATGAATTACTAGGTGCTATGTATTATTTTCTTGTCTAATATATATATATAGTTATATATATATGTGTTATATGCTTAATGAGTAGGGTGCTTGCTAGATAAAAATGCTTAATGAATATGCTTAGCATACATAAGTTATTAAATTCTAAATTGCCTCAAAATAAGTTGGACTTGCTTGAAACTAAACCCAAAAACACAACCTTTTCTACAAATTTTTGCCAAAAACCCATTTCTGGTAATCTGGAAATCAGCAGATGGGCGGCCCCCTTAAATACATAGGCGGCCCCCTTAATTTTAAGGGGACCGGCCATCTGGAGTGACGGATTACTATTTTCCGTTTCAATTTCAAACCCATTTTATCCTATACTTCCCAAAATTCACAAACATATTTTGTCACAAACCACCCACCAAAATTTACCTTCCACAATCACATCATCACTACACCATAAATACCCAACTCCATCATAAATGCTCATCCATATCATCCATCCAAACATGTCATCATCTAACCACCTAAGATCCAAGCCTTCAAGAGTTGCTAAAATCTCAGTGAGGCCCATTTGGAGGAGGAAGCTTGACATTTGCCATAACTCAACAAATGATGTTATTCAAACTCAACCAACACCTAAACCTCATCCTAATGAACCCTTTCACACACATAACCAATCATCCATATGTCCACCTTCATTCACTCATAATTACCCAAGTTCACTAATGTCTCCACCACCAAGAGTGTCACCACCACTTCCACCAAATAACAACCACTCTCCATCATCATCACCTTCCACTAAACACTTGAAGTTCATTGAAGAACTCAAGGAAGCCCATGAGCTTAATGCTCTCCTTGCTTTGCACCTTGCTCAAAGCAACTTAGACCCATCACCATCCATCTCACCATCATTACCATCATCACCACATCACTTGAGTCAAATTGAGAAACATGTCAACAATTGTCCTTGTTGCATCTTTCTCCAAAATCAAACCATCGCCTTAAATGAGCGTCTCACTTGGATTGAGTATATTCTCACTAGATCTAATCCAACACCACCACTTGAACAACATCAAAACCCTCATTCAACATGGTCAAGTCCAAGCTCTCCACCTCCAATTCCTCCATCAACACTCTCTCCAACATCCATACACCCAAACTTACAACCCCATTAATCCAACATTTTTACCCCCTCTTTACCATCATCCATCCAAAATAATTCAAGTTTCTCATGTCTCAAGCAAGTCAAATGGATCTCTTAGGCAATTTAAAATTTTCTACTTATTGTATGCTATAAGCAAAATATGTGTTGTATCAATAATTATGTTTTTAACATAATTATTTTCAACTAATGAATGCTTTATTTCTTGTCTTTAATATATGATTGTTATGCTTATTGCTTGTATACTTGATATCATGATATATATACATGCTTGATGATTAATAACATGCTTATTCCATAATATGTTTTAAATGTATGCATGCGTATTTAACATGTTTATGCCACTATTTAATCATTCTTGATGTACATGATTCAAATGGAGCTTGCTGCAAAAACACCCTAAAAATGACCCTTTTCTGGAAAATTTTCAAATTTGGTCGCCTGGGAAAACACCAGATGGGCGGCCCCCTTAATTCCCTAGGCGGTCCCCTTAATTTTAAGGGGGCCGGCCTACAATTAAGGGGACCGGCCATCTGGGAAGTAAAATTTACTGTTTTCTTTTGCATCTTGTGACCCCTTTTATCTAGCCCCAGCTACCATTTCTCTTAAAGGACGAACTGGTATTGGAATTTTACCACAAAACCTCCAAACCTTACCTAAATCAACCATCACCTCCATCAAACACCCATTTTCATTCACCATGCTATCACCAAAATCATCCATCTCTAAGACATCCAAGAAACACAAAATTCTCATCATACCACCAAAACAACTCTTCATTGACTTAACCCAAAAAGACACCAAAACTCCATCACCACCACCTCAATGTTCATCCCCAAGTGCACCAAATGCACCATCAAAAACACCCTCCCTCATGGCACATCATCTTCATCCATACCTTCCACTTCATCCATCAATAACTACATCAACTCACACCTATCATCACCACCATCAAGAGCATCAACTCCACCTCCTACTCAAGAACCTCCATTCACCCAACTTGTCATTTCCATATCACCAATAACACCTCTTGATGCTCATTTCTCATCATCACCAATACCACCACCATGCTTTCCCATCCCTTGGGCTTTACTTGAAGCCCATGGAGACAATTGCCTTTGTTGCATCCACAACTGAACCATCATCTTTGGTCTTAGAGATGAGATACCACAACCTCCACCATTTTCACCCACTACACCACCACCACCTTCATTCTCACCAAATTAAGCATATGCAATGCTTAATCAAAAATAATTTTTCAAACCATTTTGTGTGCAAGCCCCATGGAAGATCATGTACTCCTAGAATGATTATGTAGATTGCATTACTTACTAGCTAATGTAGGATTGAATATAATCTTGGATGGTTGTGTATTGATACACAACATTTTTAATGAATGTCTTTATATGCAAAAAGGGGGAGAAGTGAATATAAACTCACTAAATACTTGTCCAAAAATAACTTTTTGGATTTAATGAGTTTTAGTTTTGTAATCATCAAAAAGGGGGAGATTGTTGACATAAATAATGCCTAAAAACATTATCAATATTTATTCATATCTCTATGTTTTGATGATCACAAAATGTAAACTCATTAAACATAAACTTATAAAATAAACAAGTACTTAGTTGTAAATATTCACTTCTACAACTAAATCACTTAAGGTATGAATAAACAAGTGCTTAATGCATTATATGATCAAAGGAACATTTTCTTAATCACTAGATTTTTTATAAAATGTCAAAAACATTTTATATCTTTTAGAAAAACATTTTGGTAATAAATAAAAAGGTTTAATTCATTATAAATTTATGAATTCAAATTTTCAACCAAAATCAGTAAAAATGTTCCAGAAAAACCTTCCCCAAAAAAAGACAAAACTGGACAACGGTTGGCTTCGATGGCCCCCTTAATTTTGCTAGGCGGCCCCCTTAAAATTAAGGGGACCGCCCTCTATTTAAGGGGGCCGGCCACGCTCCAGTAGCCTTCCAGCTGTTCAGTTTTCTGCCTATAAATACCAGCCTTCCCCTCGATTTTTTCTCACCTCTTGCACCCCAAACTTTCTGTTCTAATTCTCTTCTTATATCTTCCAAAATCCTTTGATCATATAATCTTAAGCTTTTGTTTCCAAGTGATTCAAGCTTCAATTATCCAAGTGCAAAGAGAATAATACTTCTATCAATCAAGACTAGAAGTATTACAACTTAGTATCATCTTGCTACATAAGTTGTTTGTTTTGTATACCTTGTATATCATTCATTCACTTGTGTATAAGGTGTGTATATTAGGGGTGAACATAAGTGACTAGATATGTATAGTGTGTAAGTAGTGAAGAAGGTGTATAAGTAGTTGTGGTGTAAAGAAGTCGTCATGTTTAAGTCATGAAACCGTAGCTTAGAAATTGTGAAGTCGTCATGTTGAAGTCATGAAGCCGCAGCTTAGAAGTTGTGAAGTCATGGTGTAGAAGTCGTGAAGCCATAGCTTAGAAGTTGTGAAGTCGTCATGTTGAAGTCATGAAGCCGTAGCTTAGAAGTTGTGAAGTCGTCATGGTGGAGTCATGAAGCCGTAGCTTAGAAGTTGTGAAGTCGTCATGTTGAAGTCATGACGCCGTAGCTTAGAAGTTGTGAAGTCTTGGTCGTGAAACCGTAGCTTAGAAGTTGTGAAGTCTTGGTCGTGAAGCCGTAGCTTAGAAGGTGTGAAGTCGTGGTCGTGAAGCCGTAGCTTAGAAGTTGTGATGTCGTCGTGTATAAGTCGTGAAGCCGTTGTGTAGAAGTCATGAAGCCGTTGTGTTGAAGACGTGAAGAAGTTGTGAAGAAGTTGTGTTGTGAAGTTTTGAGATTGGTTCTAGCTACGATTAGAACTCGACATTTAGCTTTGTGTCGTTAAACCCGTGTAAGCCAAAGTCGTGTAAGGTTTTCTCCGCCATAAGGGAGCTTATTGAAGTTGTGAAGAAAACTCTTGAGCTAGGTGCTCGGGGAGTGGAGTAGGGCAAGGAAGGTGTCCTTGTAGCCGAACCACTATAAATCTCTCGTGTCTCGGTTAGATCTTTCCATCCCTTATTTATTTCTTTACTTACATCGTCATTACTTTCATACACATAAGCTTATATAATTGTTAGTATTACTTAGAGGTCGACTTCATATAAAGATCAATTTGAAACTCCATTCAAGAAACTAAAACTTTTATAATCAATTTAAAAGAATACATATATAACTAATAATAAGGTTCAAGTTTTATTTTTCATACAAACTTGAATCTAAGTGTTTTAAAAGTAAACAAAGGTTTTCATAATAAAATTAAAAAGACGTAAAACTATTCAACCCCCCCTTCTAGTTTTCCAAATGCCACAAAAATAATACATTAGCTCTTAAGCTCATGACCCCGAAGCTAGACTGAATTAAATGCCCCAAACCGAGTGCTTTGCCAGGCACTCTAATATGATCAAAATGAAATGCGTTCGTATGACCAGTTGGAGATACCAACCCGAACGGAGGCGTCACCCTCAATAGATCTATTCACTCACTCTCGCTTACTTCCATAATTAACGGTTCTTGATAATAAAGGGGACTTTAATCTGGGCAATGATGTAACTTAAGCAATGTAACTGGATTTTGATACTTTGGTCCGTATGTAAAAATGGTGCAATGTATTCTCCCCCGAGAGTTTAGAAATCAAGTAATCAATTGAAAACGGGGCTATGAAAACTCACCTGATGCGATAGCACAATGACAATAGTGGATATGATGAAATGTGGCTCGGTCTCTAACCGCAACCTATTATGAATGAGGTATCTAATGTAAGCAATGAATTTATGCAACACATGCAAATACGTATGTTATCGATACCACTCGAGACTTTTGAAAATAATTTTTATCATCGAAAAATATATTTTTGACGTCTCGTTAAGTTAATAAACTCTTTTCGTGTAAATGTGTTGCAACGATAACCCACGATCGTCGTTTGATAATTTATCGGTGAATATTGTGTTTCCGTCCTAAATGAACATTTTTCATAACTTGTAAAAATATAACCAAATGACTTTGCAAAACTAGTCATAAATGTGTGCTCGTTAAGGGTTAGTGAATAGGCTCGGTGTCTTTGAAAACTTTGTAACGATGTCTTGAAGACATGTCATTTAACTTGTGATCATACGGGTCTCGATTGATAAGAAATACGGCTCTCAACATAGTGTATTGCAAAAACTGTTTTTAACTTAGTAATATTTTCCTTATTAGAAAGCTGAAAATATATATTGTCGTTGTCGGGTTTCAAACGCGTATATCTTTGTCGTCATGAGCTCGTTTTCTATGTTCTTTATATCCACGGCTTCGTATTAAAATGAACTAACAGCACGCAATATTTTCAAAAATTAGTTTTTCGTCGCCAAACATAGAAAAATCATAACTTTCTCGTCGTAAGTCGGTTTTTACTCATTCAAGCGGCCACGGTTTCGTTTTTGAAATTATTTTCTAAATATGAAGGCCAAAATATCCCCTGAGTTACTGAGTTTTCCAGATTTCACGTTTTTGGACAGACCCTTTTCTATTGTTTGAAATAATCACTTTTATGGTTCAAGCCTTGTTCAAAACACATTCAATCAACACCACAACTACTCTAATCCTACCATACACCTTCTTAGGGTGTCATGGGGTCCTAAAAATCTCCAACAATGGTGGGTTTCATGAGGATACAACTAAAAATCCATAGATCTATTGTTTATAATGAAAATGAGTAACAAGTGGTATGTATAACATGTATATACTTGCATGATTAGTTGATAGCACAACAAAATATATCAAATGAGAGTATGAAAAGATTGAAAAGATTACTTGAAGCTTACTTGATGATTTGAAGAGTTTTGGAGATGATTATGTAAGGAACCTTGGGATTTTTATTTCAAAATCCTAACAAGGAGTATAAATGAGACTTAATTAACCCTTGATCTTGAAAAATTTATGAACTCTTCTTGTGTTCTTGTGTTTGGCCGATCATATGAGAGGAGAGGAAGAGAGAGTTTGATCTCTTTAGCTAGTTTACTTGTAGTGAATGTGTGTTATGGAAATTAAATCAAACAAATATAAGCTAGGTGCATTTAATGAAATGGTATCTAATCAAGTGCAAATGGAAGTATTAGGGGGTGCTAGGGGGGGCGGCACATGGGATAAAATGGAAGAGTATTTGGGCTAATTAAAGCTTATGTCTCCCACTAGCAAGAGTTAGTTTAGTTTAAGTATACATTGGGTGTTATCGAGTATCGAGTTAACTAGAAATAAATCTTGACGAGTTAGAATAAAATGTGACGAAGTTGTAAAAATTGTAAAATCATATTCCTTGCAAGAATCGGGTGTTAGAATAGTTATCGGGTTGAAATTTCGCAAACCGACGGTGTTATAAGCTTTTAACGAGAAATATAGCAAACGATTTAAAAACACCGGGTAATTAAATAATGAAATCTCTATATCATTATAATGAGTATGAAAATATTTCATGATCACTGACGGGAGTATCGGGTGTAATGTTAGTAGTAATGATTGAATGGTAACGTTTATTGAATAATTAAACATACGTTAATGAAAATCACACAAACCCGTGCATGACCTAATATGATGATGATGTTACTGATGATATGTAGACTGCTCTAGTCTATATGAAGTGTTTTTACTGATGATGCATGAATACGGAGCTAAACCATAATGGTTACGCGCATTTGAATACCCGTAAACCTAGTTTACGTAATGATGAATGATAACCATGAATAGTGATTTCCCTCCGGGAATGAATAGTGTTTCATGAATAGTAAAATTTTTGAAAACTTCTCAAAGTCTCAAACTGACTTCAAAAATGATGAATAGTGATTGGTGAATAGTAAATGATGAATAATGATTGATGAATAGTAACTTGTCGAGGTTTGGAAAATGACCTGAAATTACGGGTTGTCACAGTCGCCCACCCAAAAAGGAATTCAGTCCCTGAATTCAGTTGGTGTTGGTCTCTGGAGTGGACTCAGTGAAAAGATGTGGGTACTTGAGACGCATCTGGTCTTCCCGCTCCCAAGTAAACTCGGGACCTCTTCTAGAATTTCAGCAAACTTTCAAGATAGGAATTCTGCTCTGCTTCAACTGTTTGACCTCACGGTCCATGATTTCTGCGGGCTCCTCAACGAAATTTAACTTATCGTCGAGTTGAACTTCGTCCAAAGGAATTACAAGCGATTCATTTGAAAGGCATTTCTTGGGGTTTGAAACATGGAAGGTGTTATGGACGCTGCTGAGCTCTGACGGAAGCTCAAGTCTGTATGCCATGGGACCAATCCTTTCCAGAATTCTAAATGGCCCAATGTATCTCGGGTTCAACTTCCTGCGTTTTCCGAATCGTATCACGCCTTTCCAAGGCGAGACTTTCAACCTGACCTTGTCTCCAACCTGGAATTCAAATGGTTTGCATCTAATGTCAGCGTAACTTTTCTGTCGGCTTCTGGCTGTTCAGAGTCTTTCTCGGATCTGAATTATCTTTTCTGTTGTTTCGCGAACCATCTCTGGACCGGTAAGTTGTGCATCGCCAACCTCGGCCCAACAAACAGGGGACCGACACTTGCGACCATAGAGTGCCTCGAATGGTGCTGCCTTTATGCTCTTGTGGTAACTATTGCTGTAAGAGAACTCGGTCAATGGCAAAGGTTAGCCCAACCATTTCCAAAGTCTATCACACATGCCCTGAGCATGTCTTCCAACGTCTGAATCATTCTCTCGCTCTGACCATCGGTCTGAGGATGATAGGCAGTGCTCATGTCTAATTTGGTTCCAAATGAATCTTGTAATGACTCCCAAAAGTTTGAAGTGAATCGACTATCTCTGTCGGAAATGATGGAAACTGGTGCACCGTGCTTTGAGACTATTTCCTTGACGTAAAGTCTGGTAAGCTGATCCATAGAATAAGTCTCTCTGATTGGAATGAAATGGGCTGATTTAGTGAGTCGATCAATGATTACCCAAATAGCATCGAAACCTCCTGATGTCTTGGGTAGTTTGGTGACAAAGTCCATTGTAATGCGTTCCCACTTCCACTGGGGAATTTCTGGTTGCTAAAGCAATCCTGATGGTTTCTGGTATTCGGCTTTTACTTTAGCACAAGTAAGACATTTGCTAACATACGTAGCTATTTCTGCTTTCATATTAGTCACCAATAAAGTTTCTTGAGATCCTGATACATCTTATCAGAACCTGGGTGAATGGAGTACTTAGACTTGTGCGATTCGTGCATAATCAACTCTCGTATCCCACCGTAGAGAGGTATCCAGCTTCTATCCCTGAAGCATAACATTCCGTCTGCTCTTCTTACAAAGCCATTGGCGTTCTCTGGCATTTTATCAATTTTCTCACTGGGTCGGTTTTCTTCCTTGAGTGCTTCTACCTGAGCCTCGAGGATTTTTGACGGTAAAGGTGAAATGATCGTCATTCCCAATGATCTGACTCTCAAAGGCTTGAGTCTTTCTTTCCGGCTAAGGGCATCTGCCACAACATTAGCCTTCCCTGGGTGATATCGAATCTCACAATCGTAATCACTAAGCAGTTCCAACCAACGACGCTGCCTCATGTTGAGTTCTTTCTGATCAAGTATGTACTGTAAGCTCTTGTAGTCGGTAAAGATAGTGCCTCCAAATCTTGAGTGCGAAAACCACGGCACCCAACTCTAAGTCGTGAGTAGTGTAGTTCTTCTCATGCTTCTTAAGCTGACGAGATGCATAAGCTATCACCTTCTCGTTTTGCATTAGCACGGCTCCAAGTCCTTTATGTGAAGCATCACAATATACCACGAAGTTTTCAATCCCTTCGGGTAATGCCAAAATTGGTGCACTACAAAGCTTCTGCTTCAATAACTGAAAAGCGGACTCTTGTTTTTCTCCCCACTCGTACTTCTGGTTCTTCTGTGTCAACTTGGTCAACGGTTTAGCTATCTTAGAAAACCCTTCAATGAACCTTCTATAATATCCGGCAAGTCCTAAGAACTGACGAATCTCTGTTGGAGTCTTGGGTGTTGCCCAATCTTTAACAGCCTCGATCTTTGCAGGGTCGACTTGTAATCCTTGACTATCAATGACATGACCAAGAAATTGTACTCTTCGGATCCAAAAATCACACTTCGAAAATTTTGCATACAATTTCTCCTTCTTGAGGTGCTCTCTGTGCTCTTCTTCGCTCTTCCAGTAAATCAAGATATCGTCGATGAATACAATCACAAACTTATCCAGATACGGCTTGCAAACTCTATTCATGACCATAACGTGTTCTGAATGCTGTCTTCGGGATATCTCCCTCCCGAACTCTGAGCTGATGGTAACCTGATCTTAAATCAATCTTTGAGTAGAAACTAGAGCCTTGCAACTGATCAAACAAGTCATCGATTCTGGGCAGTGGGTAACGATTCTTCACCGTTAACTTGTTCAGCTCTCGATAGTCTATGCACATCCTGAAAGATCCATCTTTTTTCTTCACAAACAAGACCGGTGCTCCCCAAGGCGAGGAACTCGGCCTAATGAATCCTTTGTCTAAGAGCTCTTGCAATTGGTTAGATAACTCTTGCATTTCTGATGGCGTTGGTCGGTAAGGTGCTCTTGCGACTGGTGCAGCTCCTTGCACTAAGTCAATCTGAAATTCTACTTGGCGAGTAGGTGGAAGTCCTGGCAAGTCTTCGGGAAAGACCTCCGGAAAATCGTGGACAATTGGTACATCTTCAAGTCGTTTCTCATTCGACTTCTTTTCCGTGATATGTGCCAAGAAAGCATAACAACCCTTCTTTATGTACTTCTCGGTTTTGATGCATGAAATGATACTGAGTCTAGTTCTACTTCGTTCACCACGAATGATCAAGGTTTCACCGTCGTAAGGAAGATGAACAACCTTTTCATCACAAATGATCCTTGCTTGATGTCGGGATAACCAATCCATACCGATTATGACGTCGAAACTTCCAAGTTCTACGTGCATGAGGTCTATATTGAATGGGTGATTAAGAAAATTGAGAGTGCAACCACGAATGATGGTGTTTATGCCAACTAAACTACCGTTAGCTAGTTCGATGTGTTAGGGAGTGTCTAGTGTGGTTGGTTCGATGTTGAGTAAAGGTGCAAATGCAGTAGAAACAAAACTTCTATCGGCTCCTGAATCAAATAAAATGGATGCATAACGATTATTGATGAGGAACGTACCCGTGACGAAATTCGGGTCCTCCTTGACAACTTTACCTCCTAACACATACACTCTGCCTCTAGCTGTTCCACCTTGATTCCCGTTTCCTTGATTCTTTCATTTTGGACATTCCTTCTTGAAATGTCCCCTTTCTCCACAACCAAAACATGTCAATGGGGGTTTCTGATCATCAACCACAATCGGAGCTTTGCAATCCCTGGTCAAATGACCAACCTTCTTACAGTTCCCACAAGGATTAGGACAGTTTCCAGGGTTATGATGAGTTTGGCATTTGTTGCACTTGGGTAAGGTACCATTGTAACCTCTTTTTTCAGCTGGGCCTGCAGCATAGGCCTTTGCAACTTCTTGCCTCTTGGGTGGTGGTTGGGTAGCATTGCCACCTTGGTTATTGTCCCACTTTCTTTTGTTGTTGTTGTTATTGTTGGAACGGTTTCGGTTGTTGTTATAGTTGTTGTTGTTTCAGTAGTTGTTGTAGTTGTTGTTGTAGTTACGGTTACTGTTGGTGTTACTGTTGTTATTGTTTGCAGTCATCCCTTTCTTCACTACCTCAGCCATAAGCTTTTGAGATATTTTGACAGCCTCGTCCAGTGTTTGTGGGTCAAAAGAAATTACATCCCCCTGAATGCTGGATGGTAAACCACCAATGAAATTTTCTAACAGCTTTTCGTTGTCTGGAACCATAGTTGGACACAATGCAGCCAACTCCTGAAATCTTCTGATGTATGCTTCAATCTCATTACCCTTAGTCACTAACTCATAAAATTCTGTTTCCAACTTTTTAACTTCCATGCGTGGACAAAACTTCTTAGACAATAATTTCTTGAATTCTTCCCATGAGAGATTGTAAGCATTTTCCATACCAATCGGCTGGGCATAAGAATTCCACCATGACATAGCTTCGTCAATGAGTGTACTGGTTCCAAACTTTACTTTGCTGTCCTCGGGATAGTTGCATAGCAGGAATACAGACTCTGTCTTTTCAAACCATCGGATCATGGCAGTGGCTCCTTCAGTGCCCTTGAATTTTACAGGATCACCACTCTTGAAGTCTTTGTAAGTACACTTACGACCATTAGTATCTCGTCCTCCAGCTTCTTCCGTTTCTGCCCTAGAAGCGGCTTCAGCAGCAGCAGCTACGGCTGCTCTTTCAGCTATTAGTGCTGCCTCAATACTGTCGGCAACAAGCTTCCTAATATCAGCGGGTGTCATAGATGTAGTAGCTCTTTTGGGCGGCATGACTCTTCATAATCACAAAGGATAACAACAATGAGAACTCACAATAGGAACGATCATCATGCACAATATATACAACCACAACATGTACATATAACCACAAGCGTGTATAAATACAACCACATCATGTATAAATACAATGAAATCACAACGAGAACAACCACGAAATATCATAAATATAATCACAACGCACATGAATATAATACATGAAAATTTCGGTCAACGTAGGCCGATATCATAAATAGCACAACTATTCCTGCATAGTAGAGTCACACTTGCTACATTTGTTTGTACAACAACCAAAAGACATACAAGTTCTTTAAACTATGTCCCACACCCCGGGACTAGGATAATAATAGTACAAGCTACATGATAAAAGTCTACACTAAGGACCTCCTGGTTCTCAACCTAATCGACGACTAATCCTCTCGATATCTCTAGACATAGAAACCATGATCTCCTCCAAATGCTGAACTCGGAGCTGAAGATCGGCCTCCCTGCTCTCTGATGTAGAAATCCTGGCCTGAACTGAAGCTAACTCTCCTGCCTGACGGTGATGCTCATCCTGGGACATCTGTGCCCTGTCAAATAACCCCGGCATCTCCTGTCTCAACTGGGTGATGCACTCAGAACTCTCCTGCTGCCTGGCCTCTAAGCCCTGATATGAAACATCTATAGAAACTCTGCCCAAAACTAGTCCTTCAATCTGCTCCTCCATAGTCTCGACTCAGCTCACTGGTATCTCTGCTAGCTGACCCAATGCCCTCTCAATCTGTCCCTGGTGCTGATCCACTCATGCCTCCAATGCTGAAATAGTAGACTGTCTGGCTGATTCTGCTCTAGAACTCTCGCCAATCTCAAACCTGCGAGATGGTGCAGTCTCTGCTGTCTCTGTAGTCTCTGTAGTGGCTGGTGATGGGATGTCAAGTCATGCCCGCTTTTTGAGCGGTAAATCAGACATAGGAGTAGGGTCTCTAGGATGAAGTGGTGCTGATGGTGTCTCAGATGGTGATAAAGATGGTAAGGCTGGGGATAGTGGTGGTAGAGATGGTAGGGATGGTGAAGGTGAGGATGATGGTAATGGTGCAAAAGCAGCTGGTGATCTGATAGTAAGACGATGAACACTCTTAGCAGCAGTGCGCTTCATGCGCGGTCCATCTGGATATAGTCGGTAAACCCGATCAATAGGTATGAACTCCCCTGGCTGAATAACAGGTACAACTCTAGGACCACGGCGGATCATAGGTGGCAAAGGTGGGGTAGGTGCCACCTCGCCCTCCTCAAAGGGTTCAGTGTCAGCCTCAGATAACATAGGTGATGATTGTGGAGTAGGCTCCACTGAGGATAGGATGATAGTGGGTGGTGATGAAGTAACAGACTCTAGCACAAGGGTGGGTGGTGATAAAACCTCATCTGTTTTAGAATCAGATGAAATGACAATAGGATGTGTGTCTAAAGACATCTCTGCGACAATCGACGTGAAATGAAAGTAAATAAGTAACATAATGTATGTATGAAACCTCATGTAAAATGAATATGCACTTATGATGAAATGATAAGATGCTATGATGGTGTAGTTATAGTCTAGGGTATTATTGAAAACCTAGTTCGATAAAACCTTTGCTCTGGTACCAATCTGTCACACCCCCAAATTTGGTGACTTGCAGCGGAATGGAACACTTGAGTGCGTGACTGACCATAGCACCACAGTTACAGTTATATTGACCGACCTAAAGTGTCGTTTTGAAAATACATCATTTGATTAATTAAAAACATTCAGAGTTACAAAAGCTAGGTCCCAAAAGATGTTTCACGATGTGGAAATACGTTTATACAAATCAAAAGATAATAAGTGCATAAAAGATAAGTGAGACGCGTCATCACCGCGACTCCAAAAGAGGTCCATATGCAGGCCATGATGCGCATACCTTAATTACCTGAAAATACATTGCTAAAAATGGTCAACAAAAATGTTGGTGAGATCATAGGTTTATGTAAATGAAATGTTCCTACGGAAACCAAAAGTATGAGGTGCATGACATAAATGCCACAAAAATAATACATTATCTCTTAAGCTCATGACCCCGAAGCTAGACTGAATGAAATGCCCCAAACCGAGTGCTTTGCCAGACACTCTAATATGATCAAAATGAAATGCGTTCGTATGACCAGTTGGAGCTACCAACCCGAACGGAGGCGTCACCCTCAATAGATCTATTCACTCACTCTCGCTTACTTCCATAATTAATGGTTCATGATAATAAAGGGGACTTTAATCTGGGCAATGATGTAACTTAAGCAATGTAACTGGATTTTGATACTTTGGTCCGTATGTAAAAATGGTGCAATGTATTCTCCCCCGAGAGTTTAGAAATCAAGTAATCAATTGAAAACAGGGCTATGAAAACTCACCTGATGCGATAGCACAATGACAATAGTGGATATGATGAAATGTGGCTCGGTCTTTAACCGCAACCTATTATGAATGATGTATCTAATGTAAGCAATGAATTTACGCAACACATGCAAATACGTATGTTATCGATACCACTCGAGACTTTTGAAAATAATGTTTATCGTCGAAAAATATATTTTTGACGTCTCGTTAAGTTAATAAACTCTTTTCGTGTAAATGTGTTGCAACGATAACCCACGATCGTCGTTTGATAATTTATCGGTGAATATTGTGTTTCCGTCGTAAATGAACATTTTTCATAACTTGTAAAAATATAACCAAATGACTTTGCAAAACTAGTCATAAATGTGTGCTCGTTAAGGGTTAGTGAATAGGCTCGGTATCTTTGAAAACTTTGTAACGATGTCTTGAAGACGTGTCATTTAACTTGTGATCCTACGGGTCTCGATTGATAAGAAATACGGCTCTCAACATAGTGTATTGCAAAAACTGTTTTTAACTTAGTAATATTTTCCTTATTAGAAAGCTGAAAATATATATTGGAGTTGTCGGGTTTCAAACGCTTATATCTTTGTCGTCATGAGCTCGTTTTCTACGTTCTTTATATCCACGGCTTCGTATTAACATGAACTAACATAATTTCAGTAGTTCGGGTCATCTAGATCACGTCTAACGCCCTGTTTTGTCCGTTGAATCTTGGCAAACAGCACGCAATATTTTCAGAAATTAGTTTTTGGTCGCCAAACTTAGAAAAATCATAACTTTCTCGTCGTAAGTCGGTTTTTACTCATTCAAGCGGCCACGGTTTTGTTTTTGAAAGTATTTTCTAAATATGAAGGCCAAAATATCCCCTGAGTTACTGAGTTTTCCAGATTTCACGTTTTTGGACAGACCCTTTTCTATTGTTTGAAATAATCACTTTTATGGTTCAAGGCTTGTTCAAAACACATTCAATCAACACTACAACTACTCTAATCCTACCATACACCATCTTAGGGTGTCATGGGGTCCTAAACATCTCCAAAAATGGTGGGTTTCATGAGGATACAACTAAAAATCCATAGATCTATTGTTTATAATGAAAATGAGTAACAAGTGGTATGTATAACATGTATATACTTGCATGATTAGTTGATAGCACAACAAAATATATCAAATGAGAGTATGAAAAGATTGAAAAGATTACTTGAAGCTTATTTGATGATTTGAAGAGTTTTGGAGATGATTATGTAAGGAACCTTGGGATTTTTATTTCAAAATCCTAACAGGAGTATAAATGAGACTTAATTAACCCTTGATCTTGAAAAATATATGAACTCTTCTTGTGTTCTTGTATTTGGCCGATCATATGAGAGGAGAAGAAGAGAGAGTTTGATCTCTTTAGCTGGTTTACTTGTAGTGAATGTGTGTTATGGAAATTAAATCAAAGAAATATAAGCTAGGTGCATTTAATGAAATGGTATCTAATCAAGTGCAAATGGAAGTATTAGGGGGTGCTAGGGGGTGGCACATGGGATAAAATGGAAG
The DNA here is from genome assembly GCA_021014915.2 of Artemisia tridentata subsp. tridentata. NCBI lineage: Eukaryota > Viridiplantae > Streptophyta > Magnoliopsida > Asterales > Asteraceae > Artemisia > Artemisia tridentata. The sequence continues at coordinate 212,739,360 of CP139502.1, forward strand.
AGTATTTGGCTAATTAAAGCTTATGTCTCCTACTAGCAAGAGTTAGTTTAGTTTAAGTATACATTGGGTGTTATCGGGTATCGAGTTAACTAGAAATAAATCTTGACAAGTTAGAATAAAATGTAACGAAGTTGTAAAAATTGTAAAATCATATTCCTTGCAAGAATCGGGTGTTAGAATAGTTATCGGGTTGAAATTTCGCAAACCGACGGTGTTATAAGCTTTTAACGAGAAATATAGCAAACGATTTAAAAATACCGGGTAATTAAATAATGAAATCTCTATATCATTATAATGAGTATGAAAATATGTCAAGATCACTGACGGGAGTATCGGGTGTAATGTTAGTATTAATGACTGAGTGGTAACGTTTATTGAATAATTAAACATACGTTAATGAAAATCACACAAACCTGTGCATGACCTAATATGATGATGATGTTACTGATGATATGTAGACTGCTCTAGCCTATATGAAGTGTCCTTACTGATGATGCATGAATACGCAGCTAAACCATAATGGTTACGCGCATTTGAATACCCGTAAACCTAGTTTACATAATGATGAATGATAACCATGAATAGTGATTTCCCTATTGGAATGAATAGTGTTTCATGAATAGTAAATTTTTTGAAAACTTCTCAAAGTCTCAAACTGACTTCAAAAATAATTAATAGTGATTAGTGAATAGTAAATAATGAATAGTGATTGATGAATAGTAACTTGTCGAGGTTTGGAAAATGACCTGAAATTACGAGTTGTCACAGAAGGTCTTCCAAATCATCCAAGTATGGATGAGGTGATGAAGGTGGAGTTCGAAACAACTCTAGGGGCTGAAGTTGTGGTGAATGTTGTGGTGAAGGTGATCTAATAGGTTGTGATGGAGCGGGTGGTGGTGTGGTTGCTACAGGAGTGATTGTTGGAGGTGGTGTGTTGATGATGGTGTTAGATGGTGTTGGAGTAGCAAGATTGAGAAAATTCTCATTGGCTATTGGTGAGGATATATTAAGTGGAGATGACTCCTCTGATGAAGAATTAGCTAAGTTCACGAAGCAACAAGGGCGGACACTTATACGAGCTGTCATTCGTGTGGGTCTGCTTGTAGATGAGTTATTTGATTTTGTCATTTGAATAATGAAAATAGTTGTTCTAAGGTACAGGAAGGAAAGTTAGTAGTGATGGTTGTTGTGTGATATGTGATGATCCTGAGGTTCTAATTTATAGACAGAAGGTTTGTTGGTTTGTGTGTTTGGATTTGATGTAAATCCAATGGAGAATGTTGGTTCCTAATGATTTGGAACAAAAATTGATGCTAGTCACATCATTTAAGTCAAACCATAGAGCTTAAGTTGAGTGAATATTAGAAGCTTTGCAGTAAATGCAAGGAGTGAGTGGAAATTCAGTTGATGTGATGTTCCCACGGATTTCAAAGATCCCATTAGAGGGTTCCTTGCTTGTATTAGAAATGTAACTCACATAGAAAATTTGAATATTCAAATTTTTGGTGGGAAATGGATTTCTTATGAATCTAAGTGTGCCTAAATGATCTTAATAAGCTTAATGATCAGTAGGAGAATGCTAAAAACTAGAATCAATATTTAATGGATCGGGATTAGTCGGGAATTTTTGAAAAAGTTAATGTTGAAGCCTGCGGATCCAATCGATAACAAAGGCGGATCCCTTATTTGGGTTTCGCCGAATCCGCTGGCTTAGAGATGGCGGAGCCAAAGTGCATAACAGGCGGATCCAAATTTTAGGATCCGCCAAATCCGCCAATCAGAGTTACTAATTTGAACAGAGAGTATGTCGAGTTTTGCGTTTCTCGTTCAAATCCAGAAAATTCTCCTAAAACATATGTAACAACTAATATGTGATAGAATAAAACTAAAAACACGGGTTCTAACACACGTTTGCACATAGATTAATTCGATCATAATATCTTACCATAAAAGTGGTTAAGCCAAACAATGGCTTAATCTCGGAAAATTGATAACAACAAGTGTTATCGACCTGCAATGTTGAGTTAGTTCACATACAAGTTCGGTACTAACATAATATCTCAAGAAACACACAAGTTCAACATATTATTGTTTGAAAATATCTAATACCAAACACTCCTAATACTTCACTTCTTGCTCATTTTCTTGTGAAGCTTCATGATCCAACGACCCAAATTCTTCACCATTCCTTTGGTTTGTTTAAATTCTGCTGATTCATTTGGAATTGGAGGAAGTTGACTCAAGTACTCGGGTGGTGAGATCCTTGAGTTTGGCAAACCATCCTCTTCACTCATGATGATGATGATGATGATGATGATGATGATGTAGGAGGATGAGGACGTTTTCCTTTTGCCACTGCTACCCTATGATCACTTAGAGGAACAAAGGTGTGTGCAATCTCGAGGTAGTCGGGAACGAATCCTAAAGCGTTTCTAGGAATGGGCTCAAAAGCTTTATAGTGACGGGTCAAAAGCATCCCATAGGGCATGGCAGTGGTGCCTTGAATCGGAATGTCAGCCATTCTTTTGGCAATATAGTATACAAGGTTGAAGGGTTGATGGTTTGACACGCAATACATCATGTAGCAAAGACTTGCGTTGATATGGTCTCGCTTCCCTATGGTGCTTATGACATTTGCCCTCAAAACTTCTTCAAGCTTCTTAAACTGAGGCTTAAGTTCATTAAGTTCCATGGCAAATGGATCTCTATCAACTTGACGACCTCGGTGTAACCTAGTTTGGTTGTTCCTAGGCAAAAAGAGATGCTCACGAATGGTTTCTTTTGCGATTAATGGTGTGGCATATGGTGCACGTTCCTTGATTTGGAACTCCTAAGACATCTCCAAATTGATCTAAAGGAATATTGAATTGGGACCCGTTGACTTTGAAATCGATATTCATGTATCCATAATCATTTGAACTAAGTCCTACACTAGCATAGAACTCGAGAATGAACCTAGGGATGATGGGCGCATCGATGTCTAGAAGGCTATCGAAATGAATTGCGGCTAATTGTTCGCGGAGAATGGTACCTTCATAGAATGAGGGTTCTACGACTCTACCCTCGTGTACGTATCGTTTTTCTAAGGCTTTGAATATTTCAACTTGTTGCTCACTAAGTCCTTTGGTTTTGTGATGTTTAGGTAGGTATTTGATGGTTTCTTTGTGATCATAATTAGTCGGGAGAGGCATGATTATCCTAGACATGAAAGATATCTAGTTTAGTTCAAATTATCAAAAATATGTATATATGTCTAGTGTGTGCCTACATGGGGACAATGTGGAGGTAGGGTTATCTCGACTCCTTTTGATGCATGAAAATTTTGTTTATGCAAGTTTTATGATAAAACAAGAGATAACACAAACGTTCCTACTTCAATGTAGCTTCGATTGAATGTACCCGAAAATACATATTAGTTATGTATTTACTTTAGCATTCAAGAGATATTATGCAAGTGATGTTTAAAACATAACGTTTTTGTATTTGTATGAACAATGTCCAAAAACTGTTTTTCCTAGTCGTGAGAAGATTTTAGAAAAAATTTCTCATGGGGTTTTTGATGAATTATGACAATGTGCTACAAGATGAAATTCCTAACTACCAAAAACATGATTTGTTATGCAATTCAGTAAATATGCTTCATGATTTTACAAGAATTATGCATAAACCCGAAGTTTTGGTTTTGTGCACGAAATAGAAATCCTAGACGCAGATCAGGAATCTAGACATGATAAAGATACTTACAGTGATGATTGGAGTACAAATTGGTTGTGAAAGATGGTTTAAATTGTGAATTTGATGTGATAATGGTCGAGTTCCAATAGGTGTTTATGTTTTTGGAAGTGTGATGAATAGTACAGGAAGTTTATTTAATATATAGAAAAGAAGCTCAGCAGGCCACGTATCCGGCGGATCAAAAATAAGGGATCCGACCTTGTTGTCGTTTGGATCCGCAGGATCAGAACACATATTTTGGTTTATTGCCGTGTTTGGCTAATCTAAGGTTTAAGTTGCGGTTTCTTCTACTCACTTGGTTCCATTAATCCTAAACCTAGTCTAAGATAGTTGAAAGGTTCTCTCTTAAGGGGTTTTGTGAGGATTTCGGCAATGTTTTCCTCTGAGGATACTTTCTCCATTGATACGTTTCCCTTCTGATCATTGTCGCGTAGGAAATGGTGTCGTATTTCTATGTGTTTGGTTCTAGCGTCTTGGACTGGATTTTTGCTGAGGTCGATAGCTCCTTTGTTGTCGCAAAGAATGGGAATATCATTGAGTTCAATTCCATAGTCGACGAGAGCTTGTTTCATCCATAGTGCTTGTTGACATGCCTTTCCTGCAGATACGTACTCTGTTTCGGTTGTTGATATTGCAAGGACTGTTTGTTTCTTAGCAAACCATGAGGTGAGACAATGTCGTACAAAAGTACAAATACCACTTGTACTTTTCTTATCGACATAATCACCGGCATGGTCTGAGTTGGCATACACTATGGTTTCTACACCCGTTCCTTTGGGATACCATAATCCTAAATGTGTAGTGCCTTTTATGTACCTAAAGATCCGTTTAACGGCTTCAAGATAGGATATTTTGGGATCTTCTTAAAAGCGTACACATAGAAAACACTAAACATAATGTCCGGTCTACTAGCCATTAGGTAAAATAAACTACCAATCATCTCTCTATATTTGTGCTATCTACGGATTCACTTTCGTCATCCTTGGTGAGTTTGGTTTCGGAAGACATTGGTGTTTTCATGGGTTTGGAATCTTCAAGACCAAATTTCTTAAGCATATCCTTGATATACTTAGATTGGTTGAACAATATCCCATCTTCTAATTGTTTAATTTGGAGACCTAAGAAAAAGTTTAGTTCCCCCACCACACTCATTTCAAACTCATCATGCATGATTTTTGAGAATTCATCGAATAACTCTTGACAAGTTGAACCGAATATAATGTCATCCACATATATCTGGACTATGATAATACGTGATCCCTTTTTCTTGGTATAAAGAGTATTGTCTACTAGGCCCATGGTATACTTATGGTCAACTAGGAAAGTCTTAAGTCGATCATACCAAGCTTTTGGTGCTTGATTAAGTCCGTATAAAGCTTTCTTAAGTTTGTAGACATGATTTGGTTTTTCAAAGTCGGCAAAGCCGGGAGGTTGTGCTACATACACTTCCTAATTTATAAAACCATTAAGAAATGCACTTTTGAAATCCATTTGAAATAGTTTAAAGTCATGTGCACATGCATATGCAAGTAGTATCCTAATTGATTCAAGTCTAGTGACGGGTGCAAATGTTTCATCGTAATCTATACCTTCTTGTTGATTGTAGCCTTGTGCTACTAGCCTAGCTTTGTTTCTAGATACTACGCCATTTTCATCCATTTTGTTTCTAAAAACCCATTTTGTACCTATTATGGTTTGATTTTTAGGTTGAGGGACTAATGTCCAAACATCATTCCTAACAAATTGATTTAATTCCTCTTGCATCGCAATGACCCAATATTTATCTTTTATGTCTTCATTAACATTTTTTAGGTTCAATTGTTGAAACAAAACAAAAGAAATTACTTTCATTTTGAGCTTTAGACCTTAAAGTTCTTTCATTGATTTTTCCTATGACGTTTTCTAATGGATGACTTTTGGTTTCTTTGATATTAACTATTTCTCTTTTTACCGGTTCATCTTCTTTGTCACTTTCAATGTTTTCTTGGTTTTCAACCATTTGACTTTCAACTAAGTCATCATCTACCAAAGGCGATGTCTTAGAGGGAGGTGGACTTTCATCGAATGTTACGTTCAATGATTCCTCGACTCTTGAGGTTTCTTTGTTCAAAACTATATATGCTTTACTAGTTTGTGAATATCCTAGAAATACACCTTCATACGAATTTAGGTCGAACTTGGTGAGATAATCTTTTGTGTTTAAAATGAAGCACTTGCTTCCAAACACTCTAAAATATCCTAAAGTAGGATTTTTGCCTCTGTATAACTCATATGGAGTCTTTTTCAAGAATGGTCTAATTAGAACTCGATTTAGGATATATGTGGATGTATCTACAGCGTGACACCAAAACTTTTGATGAATGTTTTGTTCATTTAACATGGTTCTACTCATTTCTTGAATTATCCTATTTTTGCGTTCTACTACACCGTTAGATTGAGGAGTTCGAGGAGCCGAGAAATTATGTGTTATGCCATTGGCATCACAAAAAGCTCCGAATTGGATTTCGTTGTCAAATTCACGACCGTGGTCAGTTCTTATTGACACTATGTTACTTCCTATTTGATTTTGAATTTTCTTACTTCACTACAAAAAAATAGGTTTCAGAGACTGAATTTCTAGGGACTGATGTATCAGTCGCTGATACATAGCATCGGTAACTGAAACATCAGTTACGGATACTTTTAAGGACTGACCTTTTATTGACTGATTGCGGCGACTAAAAATCAGTCCTCGATTCAGTGACCTCATATCTGAGACTAAATTACAGTTACTAATATGCCTGTACGGGAAAAAAATTTGGAGGCAAATTTGTTAGTGACTGAATAAGGGTGACAATTCAGTCCCTAGTACATGTACATCATATCTAAGACTAAATTTCAGTTACAAATATATTTGCACAATAAAAAAATTTGGTGAAAAATTTGTTAGTGACTGAATTATAGTCACAGTTCGGTCCCAAATACATGGAGATCATAGCTAAGACTAAGTTTCAGTTACAAATATGTCTACATAATAAAAAGGTTTGGAGGGAAATTTTTTAGTGACTGAATTTCAGTCACAGCTGCGTCCCTATTACATGGACATCATACCTAAGACTAAAATTCAGTTACAAATATGTTTGCGCAATAAAAAAAGTTTGGGGGGAAATTTGTTAGTGACTAAATTTGAATCACAACTCAGTCCCTAATACATGGACATCATAGCTAAGCCTAAAATGTATAAAAATAGATTAAAATGTACTAAAACGTTTAAAAACGGACGAAAACTTATAAAAACGGCTTCTACTTTACACACCACGTAGACCATCAGATTGCCTTTACGGGTTCTCATAAATACTAGACCATTTTATCGAAATAGTCCAAGCCAATCCCAAGCAACATATCCTGCCTTGGGAACTCCGCATTCAAGTCTATTATCCTCTAGGGTAATTGACACAAACCAACTGAGCCGACTCGTGAGCGTTACCCCAACTCGTGACTCTTGTTACATTTTGGGGTCTTTACCGAATGTGGGAAACCGAACGGTCGACCAACCCAAACCCTCAATACATATCATACGTAATTGTTGAGTTTATCCATATTTACTTCCATCTATGTGTATGACTTGATTTTATCTATAGGATAAGCTTTGGATGTTAAGTAATTTTACATTGATATTCATATGTTTAGACGCCTCACGTATGAGTGATTAGGGATACACAAATGTCACTAATCGCATAAACGCTTGTCAGACTATTAGGTTAAAGTAGCTAGTTGTAAACACTAAATTAATAAATAGCTAGATGACAACTAGGATTAGTTTGTATCGCAAATGAATCTCAATGATTAGTTGAGAACTTAATGAGTGTAGATTAGTAAACCATTATCACCCTGTTTAAATCGGCTACTAATAGACGTACGAGTTATAATTGTATTATATTTAATCTTAAAATAAGTTACTTATGAATTGTCACAATATTTAACTTCAAAATAAAATTATTAAAATATTATTACCCGTTATAATATCTGGCTAAACCCCGTGCGTTTATGAGTTCTAAAACTTAGCTTATCGGGTCAACCCGATAGACATGATAACCTAATAGGGTCGGGTTAGGGTCCTAATTAGTTTATTGTCGGGTTATCGGGTCAACCCGATAAACCCGATAAGATATAATGACATATTAACAAATCTTAAATTTTTTAACAAAAACCCATTAACAAGTGTTTTTTTTCATAAGTAAATGTATTTATTTATGAATGTATCGAGTTTTTCGAGCTGAATTCAAATATTATCTTATAATTCAATCATAATGGTTTAAAAGACAAGTCATTCCAAATAAATCTAGTTTTCCGAACACTTTTTTATAAATGTAGAAATACACTTTGGTACAAATTTGTTTGACATAATTTATATCTATATAAATATTAATTTTAATTAGTTCTTATAAACAAAATTATATAAAAAATGTGAGGCTAAAATAAAATTTAGATATTTTTTATACCAAAAATATTTGGCTCTTCCTTCTCCGTCTCATTCTTCCCTCTTACAATTTTTCCCAAAATCAAAACCCCAAAATTTCCCTCTTATTTCTCCATTTTTTTGCTAACTACCCCCCATCTCTCCTTATCCCATCACTTTTCCAATAGACTCGGCTATTTCCCACCATCTGATCCTGCCCCATCTAATATATCTAATCTTTATAATGTATCTAATCTCCAATTTCCCCTAATTCCTAAAAATTTAGAATTCCCGCTCTGTTCTCCCGCCTACTTTTTCCCCAAAAATTAAAATCATCCCTCTTTCTTTCACTTTTGTTTGCTATCTCAGTTAGTCACTTTTCTTCTCCCGCCTCACTCCCACTCTCCCATCTCAGTCCACTACGCCACCATAAACACTAGAACATCCTGTTGCTCTCACACGATATCCGACATAACTTATCTTCATTGCTGGAAACGCAACCACTCCTCTGTCTTGGGTAACTCTTCTTAATTAATTGAAGTATCTATAATTTCTATGTAAAGATCTAAACTTATGTTGTCACGTGGGTACTGTTTTTGACTATACATGGCTGATTTTGACTTTTTCGTGTTTGATTTTGACTATAGGGATTGACTTTGGCTTAGTGGTTCAATTGATCTATGTTGTAAGTGTGTTATTTATGTTCATTGTTATATCCCTTGAGTAAGGTTTGGCCAGTAACATCTATGGAGGGTGGAAATATGGTATGCTTGTATAATGTTTATGTGACTAAATACTTGGCATTTTTATTTTTGGAGTCTTCTAAATAGTTGCTATTTAAAATGTTTACTGACATATGTAATTTGTCCAGGTTGTATATTGGACGTTAAAGGGGGGTTTATTGAAAACATTTAGAAGCTAATAAGATCCATTTAAAGGTATGTTTACTAATAGAAAATGATCCTTACAATTAATACTTATTGGTGTTTATTCTTATTTTTTTAAAGGTATTTGTAATTGCAAGTTTTTGTTGCTGTAATTATTTTCATGCTTCTGAGTATGCCTATGTATTAGAAGATAATTTATAGTTACATAAATGGTGAAAGTAGTCAAGTAGAAACAAATGTTGATACAATGTAAGGAATACTTTCTTTTATATATATAAACATGTGTATGTTTAGTTAGATAATCATTTTTACATCATTGTGAAGCCATTTACTTACCTGTTAAGTAGTTATTAGCATCACTTGATTTATGTAATATCATAGTTACTGTTGTAGTGTTGTTACACTTATTAATTTATTATGTGTTTGGGTGTTTGGGATTGCTTATGTAAATAACTAGTGTGCATTTCGCTATTAGAATTAAAAAAGCACATTCGAGTGTTTGGACCAATTCCATGGCCCAGGGAAAGGGAATCTAAGAAAAAGAACGACGAAGACATTCTCGATTGGCTAATGATCCTAATGGCCATCACGTTATTCAGTATTGCTTGATTCATTTCCCTAGTGATGTTAATGAGGTATTCATGTTCTTTTATGTTTTTATAGCCATCAAGTGTTAATTTATGTTATGAACTAAAGCCTAGACAAAAGGAACATCTAATCGCTTTCAGTAATGTGAAGCTATTAGAAAATCGTTCACATGAATGGATTATAGAGGTGGTTATATGTTTTTAATGGTATAGCTTGGAAATTGACCATCATTTAAATCGTGAATGGCATGTAATCTTTCATAAGCAGGGGTGGCTATGTCATATTCTCTGCCTCCAATTTTTAATCGATAGCTTTAGATAGTTTTACAGCGTGTATAAAGCATTGGCGTTATAATAACTCATACTTCGTTGGTCTGATGTTGCAAAGTGGCTGTCAATGTGGTTAGAACCTGTGATATTCTGGTAAATAAAGAACTGACTTTACATATTGGCATTTTTGTAGAAATAAATTTGGATTCGTAAAACTTATTCTATGTTTTTATTTGGCATGAAAATATACTAATGTTGTTTGAGCAAAGATTGATCAATTAATATTTATGCTGCCTTTGTCAGCCTATTCTGAATGAAATAGCAGGCAAGTGTTATGATGTTGCGACAGATAGAAGTGGTTGTTGTGTGCTGCAGGTGTGTATCAAGCACTCTCAAGGAGAAGTGAGAACCCGTCTGGTTGCTGAGATTTTGGCCAAGGCAATACATCTAGCTGAAGATCCCTATGGGTTCGTATATCTAAAATTCTAATCCTGCTTCAAACTTGTGTGTTTTGCTTCTTTATGACTAACATCATTATCTTGTTTAGAAACTACGTGCTGCAACATATGGTCGGGTTAAAAGTTCCAGAGTTCACTGCACAGCTCGTGAGACGGCTTAAAGGGAATTTCGCATCTCTTTCATGCAACAAGTTTGCTAGTAATGTTGTTGAGAAATGTTTGATTTACTCGGGAGAAGAAATCTCAAAAAAAATTATTATGGAGTTGATCACAAGCCCAAATCCCCCGTTGCTTCTTGTTGATCCCTATGCAAACTTTGTTATCCAGTCTGCATTAACGGTTTCCACGGTTAGTTCTTTCTTTAGCTCTGAAGTCTTTTCTTAAAATGTCTTACAATACATTGACATTCAGGTTCTTTCTACTCTTTCAAAGTGATTAAACCTGTATGCGTCTTTAATCCTTTCACACTTGCAATGTTCATATAATTAGAATGGCCAAACACTGAAACTGTCAATTAGTAGATAATTACAATTTATTAAGGCAGAAGCACACAACTACTGTCTCGTATAGTTTAAATCTTTAGTAATACATAATCAATATCAAAACTTACATCCAAACACCATTCTTTTAGAAAACCACATGAGCTCTTATTATGTACTTACTAATTAGTCCTCACTTTCATAAAAATTCACCGGCCAATGTTTGACTATTAATCAAATGTCTAAAAATAGATTGCTAGCATTAAAAGAACAAAGGAATTTTTCACACCCCAACTAATATCAAGTTACTAATGCGTAATTTAATATTTTTGGAACCAGCCAACAACTTATTAAAGTGGATATTATTGTAGTGTTTGCATGACTTTGTGTGTTGATTAAAGTGGATGTAATTTAATATTTTTGGAACCAGCCAACAACTTATTGCTTCTTTTTTTACCTTATCTGAAAATGAAATACATTAAAAAGATCTTTTTGTTGGACATCAAAATGCCTTTTTGTATTAATACCATCTTACAAATTTGTGCAATACAGGTCACCCACAACCAAGTTATTGGCGTTGTCTTCCAAGGACGGTTATTGTACACTTGTAGAATTTGAGAACGCTGAACTGGGAGTACCCGTCTCTTTTTCAGGTTCCTTTTCTTGTTTCTAAGCTCTTACATTAGATATTGTTTGCCTTTTTTCTATTCAAATATGTTATTTATGTCATTTTGCTATATTCTCATCAGGCGATAAGCAAGTTGCAGCAGATCAGAAAACTATGGCAGTTGATAATATGGTCAGCAAGGAAATAACAGAAGAGATTGGAAAAGAGAAAGACATTGTTAATAATGCTTCTGATACTCAGGAAATGGAAACAGATAAACCACGAGAAGAACCGGCAAGACTAAGTTTAGTGACTTCAACAGAGAAACCGAATGTAAAACAAGCATCAGCAAGCAGTCTCTGCAAGTAAGGCAGCAAAAAGAAGAATCACTCCAATGGCCATAGATTGATCTAAAGTTTGTTTTGTATCAGTTCTTATAATATTCAAGTGTTTCTTGCAACCCTTTTCCAATATAATTGGTCTGTATAACTTGCAAGAGGCCGCATGATGGTCTTTATATTGAAATCCAATTATTTTTTCGTCCAGATTACTACTGTTATCGATTAACATATATTTTGAAACTAATTTTCAGTCACTAGAAAAACAAATTAAGGACTAATTCATCTGTTTTTTGTGACTAACAATCAGTCTTTAAAGCCTTTCATCGGAGACTAATCAGTTTTTAAATCCTATTATTAGAGACTGATTTGGTACGGTAATCTACAAAACAACGAAACGTATTAGGGACTATAAACAATGTTTATGGACTAATTTTCAGTCCCTAAATCCATGTGTTAGTAACTGATCTAACATAGTATTGGCGACTGACTTTTCAGTTGCCGATAATATGCATTGGGGACTGAAATAACATGATACCAACTCATAGAAATAAGGACTGACTTTTTTATTTTGGAGACTGATCTCTGGTCCTCGTTGGTTCGATACAACAAGGACTGAATTTCAGTTGATAACATCACTTTCCGTAACTAAGCTTCTATCACTGATTAGTGACTAGCAAAATCAGTCCTTGATAGACCATCCGTAACTGATCATGGTGTATCGGAGACTGATTTTTCAGTCTCTGAAAGCCTGTTTTTTTGTAGTGCTTAAGATTTCAAATTTATCAAATGCTTCATTTTTAGTTTTCAAAAACTTAGTCCATGTACCTAGAGTAATCATCTACTATTACAAAAGTATAGAAGTTCCCCCCATAACTTTGTATAGCGGATGGACCAAACAAATCCATATGGAACAATTCTAGACACCTAGATGTAGACACCATGTTTTTAGCCTTATGGCTATTATGAACCTGTTTTCCTATTTTGCAAGCATCACAAAAGTGTTGGTCGTATTTCAACTTGGGCAGGTTCGTAACGAGTTCCTTAGATGATAAGGATTGAATTAACCTAAGCCTTATTCCACCCTGACGATAGTTACCTTTGCATTTGGACTAGACTTTGTTTGGGATTGTATTTCATTTAGAAGTTATTCTGTTTCAGACTTAGTATTTTATCATATTCCTTAGAAGAATTCATGTGACCTTGTAATTAATAAAGTCTTCCGCTTGCGTTTTTGTTCTGATTGACACGATAATGTGACATTTTGACCCTTGTCGGGTTGGGGTGTTACAGTTATGGTATCAGAGCTTAGGCTTCGACCTGTAGTACCTTAATTTATGACCTGTGAAGATGTGGCCCTTAGGATTGCACTATAGGAGCTTATGAATTGACCCTTGAGAAATTTGCTTTAGGTTTCGCCTGTGAAACTTAAGATTATGACCGGTGAGGATTGGGTAGACTATGTGATAAGACATGTGTTTAAGTATCATTCCATCATATCATTTTGATTCGTGCCCCTCCTTTAGTTAAGCCCTCTTAAGATCATTCTTTCCGGAGATTTAGAAAACTTACCATATTGCACATCATAAGTTTAGTTACCATATAAGTTTAGGATGCCTTGAGAATTTGGTGGTAATCCCTTCACTATATAGGTTTCACCTTCTGATATCATCACATTCTTTTGAATTCCAATCATAATCTCTGATTCGGCTGTTAACCATTTAGATGCCTCTTCGTCCATTCTGAGAATTTTTCGATCATGATGTGTTGGACACATTTTGTGGTTTCTTTGCTTTTGCTAAACACCTTAAGGTTCCCTCTACACTATCAGATTATGCCTTACCCATTTCTATTCCTATGAGAAATCTTGTGGTTCATAATCACGAGTATTGGAGTTATTCATCATATTCATTTTTCGTTCGATATCCCAGCTTGAATTAATAGATGAAGTTTCCTATCGTTATCTCCGTATTTGTTTCATTTTCATGTTGTGTTTTATGCATCTCTTTTAAGAGGTTACACTATCATCCGTTACATATATGTTTCGTATCCGAGAAGATTTGTCATTTGTTGGTGAGCCTGAAGCTATTTTGGATCTTTAGGATCAGGTCATGAGAAGCAAATCTTTCCATTCGTTAAAAGTCTTCGGGAGAATCATTCCGTTCATTTCGTGACTTGGTAGGTTTCTTTTACTTCAATTTCGCGGACGAAATTTTCTTTTTAGAGGGGAAGAGTTGTAAAACCCTAAATACTGAATCCCTAATTTTGTGTCTAATTTGAAATTTTACCAAAGTTATGTAATAATTAATAAACCTAAACTATATGTTATATGTAATAAAACATTATATGAATTTTAACCTAAGATCAATACTTAATAAAATCTGTTACCATAATTCCCTAATCCTAAGGTCCAAAATCCGGTTTTCCCCTCCCCATTGCACCCTCACACGTTTTTCCCAAGCAAGTGATAAGACCGAATATTTTTTTATAAGTTAAGGAGATTCTTATGTTTGTTTGTCCTTCCATATCACACGGCATTCCATTATACATACACAGTTTTCTTTTTTTTTTCTCCCTCTCCCTAATAAAACTCCATAATCGGCTCCCCTCTCCCTCCCCATAACCGAACCCTAAAACAGCCCTTAACCTTTTTTTTTTCCCATAGATCAAGAAGAGGAAGAAGGTGAGAAGCTTGGTAGACTGTAGCTTTCTTGAAGGTTTTGTAGTGTTGATTAAATCGTGCTCTTGTTCTCCTTTTTGATCTCTCCTTGATTCGGCTTTATGGTGTGCTCCATGTTCTATCTACATGCTATACGATTTATGATACATCAAAACTAATCTAAATCTGGAGGTGTTACTTCAATGTCTCATTATCATGTAATGTCGGTTTTGTTTTCTTGTTCTATTCGACCTAAGCCTTATTCCAGCCCTAATCATAATCTTTAAGCCCTAATCTAAATCATTAAAGACACAATAATATGGCTAATGAATTCTGAAAAACCCTAGAAATTAATTAGAGGTCGATTCGGGTTTATAAGGGGTTAAGGAGTTTGTTTTCTGTCTCAACTACATGCTGTCCATATTTTGGGTCGGATTTAAAGTGGTCTAATTTGATGATGCCAACATGTTTTTGTATGATTCTTGAGTCTACAATTAAGTTTAAGTTGCCTACTTTCTGAATATATAAATTTATGGTTATTGGAGGTCGGGGAAGCAGTTTCTTGAATTTTAGAAGATTAAGTGTCAAAACTAAATTTCGGGTCTGGAAATTCAGTCAGTTTTTATGATTTTTTATTTACAAACTATAAGGTCTGGGAAGCCCCAATTTTGGCAGGGGAATACTTAATATGTCTATAAGTTACTTGAATTTTTGTGGATTTTTCTGAAGGGTCTTGATATGTTTATAAAATACAAACTTTTCGGGTATACCATTAAGTCACATTCTGGAACAGGTTTGAAAAACGATTTTTGTTTGGATACTTGCACTAGGAGATAAAATCTATAAAAATTAGGGGAAGTATTAAACATATATAGTCCTCTGAAATGAAAAGTCAAGTAGTAGCAGTGTGTGGCACCAACACGCGACCTAAATTAGTATGGCGATTCTTAGTTTACAATTATGTGTATTCACGACTCAACAAGTTTAAGTGTTTACAAGTGGTTGTGTTTGATGTTACTTGGGTGTCGTATATGCAATTTATAAAATGTTATATCACCCGTACATATTTGTTTGCAAGTTTAGTTATAAAATAACGTTACTTTCGAAATCCTTAGAAATAGTCAAAATAATACATTTTAGGATTTTTAGCAAGTATGTATCGTAACTATGATATGAACGTTTCGATAATATATATTTGGAAAAGTTTCCGACTCGACTAAAGTATGTAACCAAAATACCACAACTTTCGTTTATGACATTTTATCCGAAACTGCACCTAAAGTGTCCAAAGTTCATTTCTAAAAATAAAAACAGTTTACTATTCACTAATAGAAAGCTGTCAAAATAATATTTTTTGTCGGTATCTTTGTTGAGTCATAACTTCTTCGTTATACCTCGGTTTTTAAAGTTCTACCTATCCCCGCGAAGGTATTTAAAAGTACTAACATATTTTAAGGACTCGGGGACTCGGTTTATCTTTTGAAGCTTAGTTTTACCGTGATAAGAATCTGGACAGCAAACTATTTATTTTTTTGAAGAATAGTTATCGATAATATATTTAGAAAACTCGTATTTTATTTGTTATAAATCCGTTTTTATCCATTCAAACGACCATATTTTCGTTAGAAAATCTATTTTCTATTTCTTTAACTAAATCTTTGTAAAAATAACTTTATTTTCTTAGAATTAGAAATTTGGGCAGCGCTTCCGCGTATATTTTTTAATAATCCGTTTTCTAAACTAAAATCCCTTCAAATCAACTCCAAATCTATCCTAATCTCTTTCACCAATTCTTCAACAATTTATATAGTTCCAAAATAAAATAAAATCAGGCTAAAATCTCACAAACGTGTATATAGGTGATATGGGTGATGAAATGAGTTTAAATAAATATTTAACCTAGTAATTGCATAAATGAGCATAAGGAATGTATAAAAATACATAAGTAAATGTATAAAAATGGTTTTTAATCTTACTTGAATTTGATGGATTTGTGATACGAATTAGAACAATATAATCCCAACGATTCCTCCAAAATGTGATATAATTAATATATAACCCGTAAATGATTGAATAACACTTGAAACTACAAAAATCGCTTTTATACCTTATCTCCTTATGGCCGAAAGTTTTGAATAATATGAGAGAATTTGAAGTGTTTTTGTAAGTGAAGAAATGAAGTGCTAGTGTGTTTGTATTTATAGTAAAAATTCTAGGGTTTTAATAAATATATAAAATCAAGCATTAAATGCATGGAAGAAAATTTGGCAAGAAGGGATTTGGGGGGGGGGGGGGGGGATTGTGTGCTCGACCTAAAACAAGGGAGGAGGGGGATGTATGGGCTTGTATTAATTGTTGGATGATTTTGTGTCTAAAATCTTTGATTTAGTAATATTAAAAGTTAGATATTTATTATTTATGTATTTAGTTAGCTAGAAATAAATTTTAGCGGAACAAAATAGAGTGTAATGAATTTATAAAAATTATGGAAATGTATCTTGTATAAGTATCGGGTGTTTAAAATAAGTATTATAAGAACATTTTTATGGATTCGAACATGAGTTAAATTAATTATTGTCGTAACTAATTGAGTGATGGTACACGTGCGAGGTCGTTTTCCAGAAAAAATGAGATAGCTTCTCATTTTTAAAACTAAATTGTCAATAAGTGTCAGAAAATAAATAATGTGCATTTTCTGATAAAAACAAATATTTTTACTATTAAAATAATAGTACGGAAAATTACCATTTGTCACAGCCTCCCAGCCTTATTTGAATGTCGTCCCGACATTCAATTCGTGTTACCATATGAAGATGCGAAAAGATGAGGATATTTGGCCTTGAATTCGTCTTCACGTTCCCACGTGAATTCAAGGCCTCTTCGGGAGTTCCAACGAACTTTGACAATCGGGATTCGACTATGTTTCAATCTCTTGACCTCTCGGTCCATGATTTCAACAGGTTCTTCGATAAAGTGTAGTCGGTTGTCAATCTCAATTTCTTCCAGAGGAATAGCAAGAGTTTCCTCGGACAAGCATTTCTTTAGATTGCATACATGAAAGACATCATGCACATTGTTTAGTTCTTGTGGTAGCTCGAGTCGGTAAGCTACTGGTCTGATTCTTTCCAGAATTTCGAAAGGTCCAATGTAACGAGGATTTAGCTTTCCAGTTTTCCAAAGGTATCACGCCTTTCCATGGCGAAACTTTCAGCATAACTCTATCCCCTACATGGAACTCAAGAGGTTTACGTCTCTTGTCAGCATAACTCTTTTGTCTGTCTTGTGCATCTTGCATCCTGCTGCGAATCTGCACAATCTTTTCGGTTGTCTCATGGATGAGTTCAGGACCTGTGAGTTGACTGTCTCCCACTTAGGTCCAACAAATGGGTGATCGGCACTTACGTCCATAAAGTGCCTCGAATGATGCAGCTTTTATACTTGTATGATAGCTGCTGTTGTACGATAATTTGACTAGGGGAAAATGTCTGTCCCATCCCTTGCCGAAGTCAATAACACAAGCTCGGAGCATGTCCTCTAAAGTTTGAATGGTCCCTTCGCTTTGGCCGTCTGTTTGGGGATGATAAGTTGTACTCATGTCGAGTTGCGTCCCCAAAGCTTTCTGGAGTGACTGCCAAAAGTTTGAAATGAAGCGACTGTCACGATCAGAGATGATTGAAATTGGTACTCAATGTCTGGAGACTACTTCTTTCAGATATAAATGAGCGAGTTGATCCATGCTGTCAGTTTCTTTGATGGGAAGAAAATGTGCAGATTTGGTGAGTCTGTCAATAATCAACCAAATCGTATCATAACCACTGGGTGTTCTTGGTAGTTTGGTTATGAAGTCCATAGTGATTCGTTCCCATTTCCATAGAGGGATTTGAGGTTGCACTAGTAATCCGGACGGTTTCTGATGTTTAGCCTTAACTTTAGAACAAGTTAAGCATTTACCGACATATAGTGCAATATCCGCCTTCATGTTAGGCCACCAATATAGGTTCTTAAGATCAAGGTACATCTTATCAGCTCTCGGATGAATAGAGTACTTGGACTTATGCGACTCATGCATAATTAACTCATATCCCACCATAGAGTGGTACCCAGCTTTTATCCTTGAAGCATAATACCCCGTCTGATCTCTTCACAAAGCCATTTGCATTCTCTGGCATACCGTAGAGTTTTTCACTTGGTCGGTTTTCTTCCTTGAGTGCCTCAACCTGTGTCTCGAGGATTTTTTGATGGGAGAGGTGAACTGATCGTCATTCCTAGTGATCTGACTCTCAAGGGTTTGAGTCGTTCTTTCTGGCTAAGAGCATCTGCCACAACGTTAGCTTTTCTCGGGTGATAACGAATCTCACAGTCGTAATCACTGAGTAATTCTAGCCATCTACGTTGCCTCATGTTTAACTCCTTTTGGTCTAGGATATGTTGCAGGCTTTTATGGTCCGTATACACTGTACACTTAGTGCTGTACAGGTAATGTCTCCATATCCTAAGAGCAAATACGACTTCTCCCAGTTCTAGATCATGGGTTGTGTAGTTCTTTTCATGTGTCTTGAGTTGTCGTGATGCATAAGCAATCACCTTCTGCCTCTGCATCAAGACATCACCTAAACCTTTGTGCGAAGCGTCGCAGTATACGACAAAGTCTTCACTTCCTTCAGGTAGAGCTAAGATAAGTGCACTACACAACTTTTCTTTGAATGTCTAGAATGCCTCATCTTCGTCTTCACCCCAGACGTACTTTACGTTTTTCTGACTTAGGGTGGTTAGGGGTTTGACTATTTTAGAGAATCCCTCGATGAATCTCCTATAATAAACAGCAAGTCCTAAGAAATGGTGTATCTCGGTTGGTGTTGTTAGTGTCACCTAATCCTTAATGGCTTCAATCTTTGCAGGGTCCACGTGAATACCCTGGTCGTCAATCAAGTGACCGAGAAATTGTACAGTGGAAATCCAGAAGTCACATTTCGAGAATTTTGCATACAATTGCTCCTTCTTGAGCAATTCTAGAATCATCTTGAGGTGTTTCTCATGTTCCGACTTGTTCTCGGAGTAAATCAAGATGTCGTCCATGAACACAAGCATAAATTTATCCAAGTACGGTTTGCACACTCGATTCATAAGGTCCATGAATACTGCTGGCTCGTTTGTCAAACCAAATGGCATAACCTGGAACTCGTAGTGTCCGTAACGAGTTCTAAATGCCGTTTTTTGGATGTCTTCTTCTCGGTCTCGAAGTTGATGGTATCCGGATCGAAGTTCGATCTTTGAATATACACCAGAACCTTGTAGTTGATCGAATAGATCATCAATTCTAGGAAATGGGTATCGGTTCTTTATTGTTAACTTGTTCAATTCTCTATAGTCGATGCACAGCGGAAAGGTTCCGTCTTTCTTCTTGACGAATAGAACAAGAGCTCCCCAAGGTGAGGAACTAGGCCTGATGAATCCTTTCTCTGAGGGTTCTTGTAACTGGTTCAACTGTTTTTGCATCTCTGAAGGAGCTAATCAGTATGGTGCCTGCACCACGGGTGCAGCTCCCAGAACTAAGTCAATTTGGAACATAAGTTTCCTTGCTGGTGGAAGTCCAGGCAAGTCCTGGAAAAAAACTTCAGGAAAGTTACGCACAATTGGCATGTCTTCTAGGTGTTTTTCTTCAGGCTCCTTCTTTTCTCCACATATTGAGCCACAAAGAGATGACATCCTCTCTCGATGTACTTTTGAACCTTGGTGCACGATACGATGTTCAATCGATATGCACATCTATGGTCGCTCTTATCTCTTTGTATCTCTAAAATTTCATCACCGTAAGGTATATGGACAATCTTCTTGTCGCAAATGATATTAGCACGGTACATGGATAATCAAACCATATCAATGATGTCCTCGAAGCTTCCAAATGTAACTGGCATGAGGTCGATGTTTAATGGGTAATTTAGCAGTTTTAGAGTATGATCTTGAAGAATGGTGTTGATTGCTACTAGCAATCAGTTGGTTAACTCAATAGTGGACTTAGTATCCCACGCAAAAGGTATGATTTCGACTAAGAAACTAAATGTAATAGTCATAACGATTGACAAAGATGCTTTAAAGTGTGAGCATATTTGAGTCACACATGAGGTTATGAGTCATTTGGCAGCTATCGAATTTAGAGGTTGTCGATTTGATGATAAGATTTTTCAGAGCCGCAAGAAATAAGGGAAAACATGATGTTATGAGGTTTGTTTCTGTAGGTAGTCTTAAGGTTGTACCCGTTAGTGATATCGTTTATGGTGGCTACATTTGTTGATAAGTTGCCCTAAAATGGCTAGCGGTGTAGCTTGTCTTCTCAGATTAGAATGTGATGTGGGGTAAAGCTTAATTTATGCGGTAAGGTTGTGTAGAAATCTACTTGGTTACGGTGTTTACTAGCGTGAATGCCCATAAGTTGCACTACTTTTATGTACTCACACATTAGATTTTTTGATTTCTCGAAAGTGGAAATAGAAAACTTGAACTCTGATAAAAATTTAAGGTAACCATTTCTAGCATAGTATGGTCCTACCTGGATTATACATAGGTGATCAGGCTTTGTATAATCAAGGTCCAATGATGCAATGCTGGGTTTAGTTTGAAGACATATCGGTATTTTTTTTTATGAGGTAGTAGCCAAATTTGTTTGCAAAGGAGTAAAAGTAGTTCACAGGGTGATAGCAGATTAGTTTGTCAAATGATTTTGCAAAACAGTTTGTAGGACATTAGGAAACAATTCATTATTTGCAAGGTACTAGTAAAGTCACAACTGGTTGTGATAAAACAGTTCATAGGATGATGGTAAAATGATTTGTAAAGAAATCGCGAAATGGTTTATAGGGTGATAGCAACGCAGTTTATTCTTTTATAGAACAGTGGCTAAAGTAGTTCGCAGAGGAACAAAATATAGTTTTACAAGATGCTAGTGAACCGTTTGTTGGTTTATGAAACAATGATAAGGTATCAATTCGGTTTATTACATAGTAATAAAATAGTTTGTAAAATGAAAATCACAATAGTTTATAAAATAAGTGGGAAAATATGGAGTGCAATGAGCGACGGTTGATACATCTAGTTGATATTAGCTTTCAGATAGTTGTGAGTCAAATAAGCTTATAACTAGAGATAAACGTACAATGGATTCATACAATACGACAAGGTTCGTAGGAAAGTACTAATGTAACCTCACCAGGATACAACTTAAGAGAATCTAAACTTAGGTCTCACTTTGTAGAGTAGGCAATGTTCATCCTCCGCTCTTAACGTCCGTGTTTTGGTGAGCTCCTCTTCTTTCGGCACTCGTTCTTGTAGTGCCCTTTCTCCCCACAACTGAAACAGCTAATGGAGGCTTTGTTGTTTGTGGTAGGAGTTTTCTGACTAGCCGATGGTGCCCTCTGAGCAGTAGCAAGAATGGGGGCTCTGCAGTTCTTGGTCATATGTCCGACCTTTCGACAATTTTGGCATTTCACGGTGCATGGCTTGTTGTGATAAAGCTTACAACGATTGCACAGTGGTGATTTGCCAGCATAGACCTTCTGATTACTGGGTCTATTAGAGTAAACCTTGGCGACCTCTTGTCACTTGTTTGGCTGGTGGTTGGACTTTGAGCCGTCCTCAAACTTCCTTTTGTTGTTAATGCTCTTAGTTTCCCAATGTATTTCCTGGCCCATCAAATCATAAGCCATGCGGATTCCCGCCTAATAGGCAGCAATAGCCTCTGCGACTCGCTGGGCTATGATTTGTTCCATGGCTGCTAAGTTTAGGTCTTGCCTTTCAGGTGACACGTTTCTTCAAAATAAGTAAAGGAGAGTATGTCATAGTGAAGATAGGTTCCAAGAGTAAATGTTTCGAGGAGACATGTTATAGAGTGATAGGTTAAAGTCACATTCAGATAAATGGGTGGTTTCCCATACGATGGTAATATAAGTGTTTCAAAGGAATAAGACGAGTGTTCAAACTCAGAGTCGAATGATAGTCCATGTAGAATGTGGCGAGTGTTTAAACTCGGAGTTGAATAGTAAGATTTCATAAGGGAAGGCATAGTCTATGACAATGATGGTATACGTATGTATAAACGTAAGGCTAGAAAGTATAAGCCATAAAATAAGTACATATGTATATGTATACAATTAACATGAAAGCATGTGTCATCAAAGTAGCACATAAGTATATGCTAAGCTTGCTGAAACAATAAGTAGAGTAGCAAGTAAAGTGGCAAGTAAGGCAGGCTGTCATATGGCGGTCATAGGTTGAGTTTTTTTAAAAAGTGGTTATAGTCTAGGTTTTATGTGTACCTAGTTCTCTATAACCTTGGCTCTGGTTCCAATCTGTAACACCCCCAAATCAGAATGCGGCGGAAGTGATATCTGGGGTGCTACATATTGGAATCACAACACAAGTAATAGAGAATGGATTATCTAATCCGTTTTAAAGTTTCATTTAACAAAACATAAGTTTTACATAGTTATGAATGCGGAAAACAATGCCCATAATAGTTTTACGTTGTCCCATATTACAAAACAATGGTCATGAGTGTTATGCGTACATTAAAAAAGTATGCCTATGCCCCTGCCAAGTGCTGCCTTGCATCATCTTACATCAAACAATTAAACACCTGAGAAAAACATGCTAAAAAGTCAGCAAAAAGCTGGTGAGTTCATAGGTTTACATAAAATAGTATTGGACCAATAAGTTTACGAGTTAACATTATAATGTGCATAATGTTATACGAAAGTCTACTACGCTGCGCTAAGTTCCATGTTACCGAAGCTACGATAGTGTGCATGAAATGAGTTCATCTATTAATAATAAGGCCCGGCAAGTGTTCTATCCCTTGACACTTGTCTTTCGACATGGTATACATCCATTTGTCTTATCTGGATAGTTGGCTTTCCAACACGGATGGAGGTGTCACTCTCAATATATCTATTTATATCACTCGTGCTTCCCAGCGGGAACTAACGGTACATGAGTATGGGCATGAATTTGGGATACAGTACTTAGGCTATCATGTAATAGTTTTTTAAACAAAAGCATTGTTTAAATGGTCCATAAAAGTAAGCATGTTTATCACCCCAAGTTTACAAAGCAATTATGAATTAAAAGTGAGGCTACAAACTCACCTCAGAAAATAGTCCTCCGAAATTACAAGTCAAGTAGTAGCAGTGTGTGGCACCAACACGCGACCTAAATTAGTATGACGATTCTTAGGTTACAATTATGTGTATTCACGACTCACGGTGTTTAAACAAGTTTAAGTGTTTACAATTGGTTGTGTTTGATGTTACTTGGGTGTCGTATATGCAATTTATAAAATGTTATATCACCAGTACATGTTTGTTTGCATGTTTAGTTATAAAACAACATTACTTTGGAAATCCTTAGAAATAGTCAAAATAATACATTTTATCCGAAAACACCACAACTTTCGTTTATGACATTTTATCCGAAATCAAACCTAAAGTGTCCAAAGTTCATTTCTAAAAATAAAAGTTTACCATTCACTAATAGAAAGCTGTCAAAATAATATTTTTCGTCGGTATCTTTGTTGAGTCATAACTTCTTCGTTATAACTTAGTTTTTAAAGTTCTACCTATCCCCGCGAAAGTATTTAAAAGTAATAACACGTTTGAAGGACTCGGGGACCCGGTTTATCTTTTAAAGCTTAGTTTTACCATGATAAAAATCTAGACAGCCAACTATTTATTTTTCTGAAGAATAGTTATCGATAATATATTTAGAAAACTCGTATTTTATTTGTTATAAATCCGTTTTTATCCATTCAAACGACTACGTTTTCGTTAGAAAATCTATTTTCTATTTGTTTAACTAAATCATTGTAAAAATAACTTTATTTTCTAAGAATTAGAAATTTGGGCAGCGCTTCCGCTTATATTTTTCAATAATCCATTTTCTAAACTAAAATCCCTTCAAATCAACTCCAAATCTATCCTAAGCTCTTCCACCAATTCTTCAATAATTTATATAGTTCCAAAATAAAATAAAATCATGATAAAATCTCACAAACATGTATATAGGTGATATAGGTGATGAAATGAGTTTAAATAAATATTTAACCTAGTAAATGCATAAATGAGCATAAGGAATGTATAAAAATACATAAGTAAAAGTATAAAAATTGTTTTTAATCTTACTTGAATATGATGGATTAGAGATATGAATTAGAACAATATAACCCCAACGATTCCACCAAAATGTGATATAGTTAATATATAACCCGTAAATGATTGAATAACACTTGAAACTACAAAAATCGGATCTCTTTTATTCCTTATCTCCTTATGGCCGAAAGTTGTGAATAATATGAGAGAGTTTGAAGTGTTTTTGTAAGTGAAGAAATGAAGTTCTAGTGTGTTTGTATTTATAGTAAAAATTATAGGGGTTTTAATAAATATATAAAAGCAAGCATTAAATGCATGGAAGAAAATTTGGCAAGAAGGGATTGGGGGGGTGGGGGAGGGGGATGGTGTGCTCGGCCTAAAACAAGGAATGAGGGGGAAGTATGGGCTTGCATTAATTGTTGGATGATTTTGTGTAACAACCCAACCCGACAAGGGTCAAAATACCACATTTTGGTGTCAATCAGAACATACAAACGCAAGCGGAAGACTTATAAACATAATAATTACAAAGGTGTTCTAATAATAATAACGACATACTAACTCTAAACATAATGAGTTCCAAAACTGAAATACAATATCCAAGCCAAATCTAACCAAAAGTTAATCCAAGTCTAATCCAAAAGCAAATGGGTATCTATCATCAGGGTAGTCCACTAAGAGCTTCTATGCACTCTTCACCCAAATCCCAGCTTCCAACCTAAATCCTGCCGCAAGAAAAGAAATGCGGTTGAGCTTAAAAAGCCCAGTGAACAGATATAAACATAACGAATAATCAAACATATATAAGTATAGGGAAAAGGAACATAAGCTCCTGTTGCACGAATATCATCTGCCAAACGAATAAGAGATCAAGGATCAATTGAACAAAATGTCATATACCATAAGAAGCAAATCGTTGCAAAACATACGGAGATCATAATGAAGTCAAAGGAATCAAACAGAGGATAGTAATCATATAACATAACAGAAATGCCCATCGAGCTTAGAAAGCATGCCACATGCTTAGTCATATAATCACATCATATCATATCCGTATATCCGTCAAATCATAAGTTGTACAAGGAGTAACTAGCTCCAATGTACCAGAAGTGAAATGGGGCGCATGGGACGCATTACCAATCACTAAGTCAAACCATATCCAAACAGACAAATACCTTGGATGCATCCATACGCTCCCAGCAAAACAGAATACATATGCAAGTACGAGACTATACATACATATAACAGAATGGCCATGTGCGCAGTAATCATATATATATCATAATAGAAGGGAACGTCGTGTATCAATCACAAATCCACAAAAAGCGTCATGCCATTGGTGCCTCAATGACATGGTCATAGTACCTCCATGGCTAGTTCAGAAATAGCTCGGGCAATAGAACATAACAAAGCAAAGTAAAGCAAAGCAAAGCTATCCATAATCATAACAGAGCTACTATAGCATAATCAATAAGAGCATATCAACAGAACAGAATCTCATATCAATGAGATAATATACATATCATCATAACAGAATGGATAGCAAACAGAATCATTACAAATGATAATATCAAATGGATCATATCAATGAATCATATCAAACGGAATCATATCAAAGCAAATGAATCAAGTCAAGGATCGAGAAGTCATAAGAAACCTTTATTGAGAAAAGGTAGAATATATGTACCTTATGCAAAGCAAGCAAAAAAAATCAAGAATCACATGGAAACAGGAACTACTCCTTCTTCACAGAATCTACACGAATTAATGATCATGTATTACTTACAAGCTAATTTTAATCAGATTACACAATTGGAGTTTCTTTCTATTTTTAGAAACTTTCCATTTTTAGTAACTTTCCAAATTTAGTTTCTCGAATTAATAACTTTCCGAATTAAGTAACTTTCCCGAATTAGTAACTTTGATACTTTAGGGTTAAAAATGACAATTAAATAAACTTGAAAGTTTAATATGATCAAAATCATAGCTTAGGGTTTAATATGTCATTATAGCAAAGTTTAGGATTAAATGTGTAACTTATCCAAGTTTAGGGTTTAACATGACAATTATCAAAGTTCAAGGTTTAAAGAGTAAATTTAGGTCTTAGGACTTATTATACCGAATTAGTGAATCAAAACGAAACCCGGTACGTATTAACAACTCTTAATGACCTCAGATTAAAAGAAACATGTTCATTATCACAAAATAAAACATAACCTCGGTATACATACTCTCACACTCAACCCCCATTCCTGTTACCATTTCAGCGATACCAACCATGATCGAAATGACCCAATTCCTTAACCAACCAACACCACGTTTTATACCCTCTTTAAATAGTTTGTAGCACTCAAGCTCAAGCACATGCACACCAATCTTAACAAGACACACATATTTTAAAAGTGTAAAATACACCACGCCCACATGCATGTAAACCAGTCCTATGTTCGTCACATAAATCACACCCCAAAACACTAAATACGCCCCACAAGTATTGCATAAAATCACCTATACTCAGCCCCTTCATTCACGTATTTAACAAGCATATCCCGTCTTTTATTCTTTAATTTTCACATCTAGATTTAGTACATATTTTAGAGGTTAAACCTGTATTTAATGACCAGACCTAATAGTGCATGACGACTGATTCGAAAAGCAAAGCTGAAACAAATATCTACATGTATATATGGCCTATTTCCATCATTTTATGTAGCTTATATTATTAGCGAGCTATATCCCAATTCTTAACGAAACAAAATCTTTGCATGTACACAGAATTTAAAAGTCGTATAACATGTTTTGTTTTCAGATTATAAGTTACATGGGTGTGTCGTATGGCTAGAACAAACAAGTGATAGAGATACCTCTTTTCGACGGTTAGGAACGAAGACGAGAACATAGCAAGAATCAAAACCTATCGATCCCAAAACCAAAACCTTCCTTCGACTTAAACACACCACGATCGTACCCAATACTTGTTTAGCACGATCACACGCCTACACACCACAACGTCTCTCGTTCTTCCTTGGAGAAAATGGCCGCCGTCACTTATACTTTAGTTTAGGGTTTGTGTTAGTTTGAAATGTGATGTTCTGTTGGAAATAAATGGGGTGAAGTGCATTTGAAAATGCTGATTTTAAGGGGATGTGGGGTGACTATTTCCCCTTCACAACTTTGAATTTACTAGACCATATCTTTAGGTGATGCATTGTACCAAGTTTTAAAAAGAATCGGACCCCTTTTGATATATATATATATATATATATATATATATATATATATAACGTGTGATATGTACCAAGATTAAGGAGCATATCTTTTATTTCATAACTTAGATTTGGGCTTTTCATTTTGTAATTTACATTCATAACATATGGTTTAACTCTTAGGTTATATTCGTATCGATGTGCAATTGATATTTTGGATTTTAGGTCGTTATATTTTGTGTCTAAAATCTTAGATTTAGTAATATTAAAAGTTAGATATTTATTATTTATGTATTGAGTTAGCTAGAAATAAATCGGGTGTTTAAAATAAGTATTATAAGAACATTTTTATGGACTCGAACATGAGTTAAATTAATTATTTCCATAAGTAATTCAGTGATGGTACGCGTACGGGCTCGTTTTCCAGGAAAAATGAGATAACTTCTCATTTTTAAAATTAAATTGTTAATAAGTGTCAGAAAATAAATAATGTGCATTTTTCGATAAACAAAAATATTTTTGGTATTAAAATAATAGAACGGAAAATTACCATTTGTCACATATACCGCTTAGTCACTTCTTCTGTACCTTTGTCGTCATCAGCCTTTTGTTTATTATCAACTGATTGCTTTTGCTCTGTCTGCTCATCAATCTTTGTTTTCTTAGAGACCTCCTGCTCTAACTCTGCTCCAGCTCTCTTAGAACTACTAACCACCTTTTCTGTTTCCATTGGCACAAAAGTGTTCACCTTCTTTCTTGCCTGATCAAACTTATCTTTAATCTTCTCAAAATTGAGATTTTTCAACTGATTTGGCTTCCAGTTTTCCATGTTTCTTATTTAAGCACACATCACTTTTCTTTTTTCAGATTTGGTGGGAGGTTTATTCCTCTTTTCTTCTGCCTTCTTAGCTGCAAAGAACTTTCTTTTCTTCTCAAAGAACTCAGCCAACATTTTAGACTTCTCTTCAATAGTATATTGTGCTTCCTCTTCTTGGGTCAATTTTTGAACTAACTCCCAATCAGCATCACATTGAGCTTGTAAGTCTATCCATTCATTGAACAATGCTAGTTTTTGAGCTTCTTTATCAACTGCAGCCCTTCTTTTTTCAGCAACATGCATGTTCTCTTCTTCAAATTCTACAGCTAAAGTTTCTACAACCTCTGCATCATGCTTTAGTTGTACTGATCTTGACATTTATTTAACAGGTTATTCTTCAGTCAGCACACTCTTCCCTTTGCCAGTGTACTGTGCAGGTTATGATTGTTTGATTGTTGTTGGTATGGGCTCTTGGATGACAACTCCCTTCACTGGTGGTTTTGATGTTTTTAATTCTATTATGGCTTGAGCTAAAACAGTTTCATCATTCATCAAATCAACACTAGTAGTAGAAATTTTTTTTGTACCAGCCGCATTAACATTTTCATTAGCAGCACTAACTGGTACTTCTTCATTATCAGCACTAACTTTTTCTTCATTAGCAGTAGAAACTACTTCAGCAACATTAACATCATCATCACCCATAGCAGCATCAAATTCAGTAACCTCCCCTTCAACCATGCTCTCATTCCTCCCCCCCCCCTATTTGGGAGCATCCTCTTTTAATACCTTGAGACCATCTGCAAAACTAGAGGATTCCACCCGTTGAACTTTTCCTACCTTGTGTATTCTTTTCAGCTTGTGGTTTCTTGACCTCTACACCCCTTCTAGAAACCTAACTCTTCGCTTCAACATTCTAATTTCATCACTTTGAGAAGCAGCTATTTGTTGAAGTTCAAGAACCTATTGTGACAAGTTGGTACAAGTAACCATCAATTCATTAATCAGTTCAAGACTACCCTCAGCACTTTGGAGTGTGTTACCTCACCCGAGTAGTGCATCATTAGGTGAGTTAGGCATAGCCTCAGACCTAGCCTGAGCATCTAGACCCCCATGTTTACTGGTTTGCTGGGACCTTCACCTGAATCAGTTCCATGGGAACTTGATTCATTAGAAGTTGCCTTAGATTGGGTCTTACTTATGTTACCACTGTCCTGCTCTGCATCTAAGCTAGCAGCAGTAGTGGCAGCCCTTTCTAAACTGTGACCCCTCTCCTTATGCACAACCTTATCTGCATCCATACTAACACTAGCCTGAGGTAGCTGAGTGCCCTTTTTGGTGAACCTACGAGTATAGGTCTTTTGAATTGTTGATGTGGATGGTAAAATTATGGGTGTGTGATGGGTATCAGCTGGGATTGCTGAACCTTCACCCTGAATTTGACCTAGTTTCAACATTGTTTGAAACAATGGTGTAACTATGCCTGAAAAATCCTTTCCCTCTCTCTTCATGTTAGCAAAAATCTTTTTAGTATGAGAGAGAGCATGATAAACCTTGTTATGAACTTTTTTATTTGTAAATTGTTTGTCCATAAGAAGTTGCAAAAACCTTGGATATAAGTAGTATTTATTTGAAGAACTATCCAAGCCCTTAACCATACTATCAAAAATTAATTTTTAAAAATTAAATCTTTGATTTTTAGCTAAGCAGATAATGGCAGAAGCCATATTACTACTAAACTCATTCCAACCAGTAGTCTTTGGACTAAGACACTGTAAGATAGTGTGTATTAAGAATTTCCACTGTAGAGAGAAGGCACCTTTTGAAAATTTTAAATAATTACTTTGCCTTTCATACCCGATTAGTGCAAGGTTTTCAAAAATTTTAGAGTTTGGAAGATTTTCAATACCTGCAGCATTTGCTGGATGAAGAACATCCCTAACAGAAGCCTCAATAATTATAATCTTCTACCCATCCACAAAGGCATGAATTTGTACTTCCTCATCAATAGTTTTGACCTTAGTAGTAGCCCAAAACTGTTTGATGTTGGAAATATATATGATAGGATTTACTGTTAATGCATACTTAATATGAGTAGCATTAAGAAAATCTATGATTTCAGTAAACTCTTCACTTTCTCTAGGTTTTTACAAAAATGTAATCATGTTATGTTGGTCTGCAAAAGACAGATTCGACATTGTGAATTTTGAAAAAATTTGTAGGGTTTTGCTTAATTTTGCAATTAATTGATAAAAACGAGTTAGGGTTTATGTTTGAGAGAGTTTTGATTAGATAAAAACACTTGTGTGAATGATTGAAGGTTATAAACCCTTAATCGTTCATATTTCTAAAACAGTACCCTGTAGTCTTAAACATAGCACCAGAAACCTAGCAGCACTAACTTATGCCTAGCAGCATGAACTCAATTTCCACTCCTAACGGCCTATTAATCAACACTCCAGCACTTTTCTCAGCTTATCCTGCAAAAGATTAGTCCTAAAAACACAAAACCACAAAAATAACACAATTTACAATAATCACATCGTCAAGTATACTTAGCAGTACTAAGTATAACTGGTAGTATTAACACAGCAGTTTTAAGTAAACTAGCAACACTAAGTATACTTACCAGCAGAAACAATTTATTGACCTAATAACAATACTAATCCTAACAAAAATTTACAAAAACACAAAGAGATAAGAATTGTCAAGGATTTATCATTCCAATACTGACAACCAAAAATTGAAATCTGCCAACATCAAAAGCTTTTGTGAGCAAATCTGCAACATTATTATCAGTATGAATTTTAACAATTTGTATTAACTTCTTTTCATAACAATCTCTTATAAAATGATGTCTTATCTCAATATGTTTTGTTTTTGAATGATAAACAGGATTTCTTATAATGCACATAGTACTGCTATTATCAATATATATTTTTGTATGCATAAAATTGTACCCATAATCCAACAATTGATTCTGAATCCGAAGCACTTGTCCACAACAACTAGAAGCAGCCACATACTCAGCTTCTGTTGTGGAATTTGCAACCACAGTTTGTTTCTTGCACTGCCATGAAATCAACCTGCATCCTAGAAACTGACAACCTCCTGTTGTTGATTTTCTATCCAAGCTAGCTCCAGCATAATCACTATCAATGTACGCAACCAGATCAAAAGGGGAATCTTTTGGATACCAAAGGCCCAATTTAGGTTGACCTTTCGAATATCAAAAAATTCTCTTCACAGCATTAAGATGTGAAACTTTTGATGTAACTTGATATCTGGCACAAGCATACACTGCAAACATAATGTCAGGTCTTGAAGCTGTAAGATACATCAATGAGCCAATCATTGATCTGTATAAATGAACATCAACTTCTTCACCATCTTCATCTTTGAGCAGGGGCTTGGAAGTTTCCATTGTTGTCTTTGCAGGCTTTGCATTAGTAAATCCAAAATTCTTCAAAATTTCAGCTACATACTTATCTTGACTGATAAATATGCCATCCTACTTTTGCTTGACTTGTAATCCTAAGAAAAATGTGAGTTCACCCATAGAACTCATCTGAAATCTTTCATGCATAAGCTTTTCAAATTCAACACATAACACCTTGTTTGTTGATCCAAAGATAATATCATCCGCATAAACTTGAACTAGCAAGATATCATCTTTGTGTCTTCTAATAAACAAAGTCTTGTCAATCTTCCCTCTACTAAAACCATTGTTCAATAGATATTTTGACAATGTGTCATACCAAGCTCTAGGAGCTTGATGTAAACCATAAAGTATTTTCTCCACCTTGTAAACCTTGTTAGGAAAATTAGGATCTTCAAAACCAGGTGGTTGATAGACATAAACTTCTTCATCAATTGTCCCATATCGAAAACCACTGTTCACATCCATTTGATACACTACAAAGTCTTTGTATGAAGCATAAGCCAAGAATAACCTTATAGCTTCAATTCTTGCAACTGGGGCAAATACTTCATCATAATCAATACCTTCTTCTTGAGTGTATCCCTGAGCTACTAACCTTGCCTTGTTTCTAATCACAATACCTCTTTCATCCTTTTTGCATCTGAAAACCCACTTAGTACCAATTGCCCTCTTCCTAATCGGCAAATCTACCAGAGTCCAAACTTCTTGAAGCTTGAATTATATAAGCTCTTCTTGCATAGCCTCCACCCAGCTTGGATCCTGTAATGCTTTATGTGCATTCTTGGGTTCTATTTGTGATAGAAAACAAGTAAACAAAAAGTTTTGAAAGTCTTTGTGACTGTTTCTTTGATGAAAGGATCTAACAAAGAAACCTTGTTCCTTCAAACCTTTTGTCATGTTTCTTGTTTGAACACTAGATTGTGGCTCTCTAATGATTTGTTCTTTGGGATGATCCTTGTGAATTCCTTTAGTTGGAATAGGACTGACAGGAACTACATCTTCCATATTGGTTAAGTCAGCCTCTGCACCAAGTACATCATCATCAGTATCAGGATATATTTCTTCCAATGGAGGCACGTTTGGATCATGTGGATATTTATCCTCATCAAAAATAAAGTCTTCTTTGTCAGCAACAAAAACACTTAGCTTAGCAGTATTAACAGAGTTAGTACTGCTAGTGTTATTTTCTTCATTTGCAATATTATCTGATACATCACCCTTTACTTGTTCATCAGTCTGCTTTTCTTCATTAACCACTTTATCATTATCAAAAGATTTTACACCATCTTCTTTAGCATCTATTAGATTTTCATCAAGATCATCTTTTTGTGAACTCTTTGACTCTTGGGTTGAGAAAGGTGGATCTTCAGTCCATAAGGGTAGCAAGATGTACTTCTTTGCAGATTCAGTCTCCTTCCTATCTTGTGTACCTGCATCAGTATAAGCTTTTGTACTTGCATACTCATTAGATTGTGTACCTGCAACAACTGGTTCATAATTCATTGTCTTGGTTAGTGAAACAATATCAAACAGCCTGTTTGGTCCACTCCCTGCAACATTAGGTGTACTCTCACTAAACCTAACATGCAAGTTCTCTTCCACTTTCCTGGTCCTACTATTGAACACTCTAAAAGCTTTGCTATTTATTGATTATCCAACAAAGAAACCTTCATCAGCCTCGCCATCAAACTTGCCTAAGTGATCTATGGTATTCAAGATAGTAACAGGACACCCAAATGGTCTTAAGAAATCTAACAATGGTTTTCTACTATGTAAAAGTTTATAAGGGGTCTTGTTGTGAGGCTTAACTACTTTACTTCTATTCTGCACATAGCAAGCAGTATTGACTGCTTCAGCCCAAAAAGTAGTAGGTAATTTAGAATCAGC
The DNA here is from genome assembly GCA_021014915.2 of Artemisia tridentata subsp. tridentata. NCBI lineage: Eukaryota > Viridiplantae > Streptophyta > Magnoliopsida > Asterales > Asteraceae > Artemisia > Artemisia tridentata. The sequence goes on from CP139502.1 coordinate 212,773,306, forward strand.
TAATATTGTTCTAGCAGCCTCAATTAGTGTCCTATTCCTCCTCTCAGCAACACCATTTTGTTGAGGAGTTCTAGCTACACTATGTTGTCTCTCAATACCTTTCAACTCACAAAACTGGTTCATATCCCTATTCTTGAACTCAGTTCCATTGTCACATCTTAACACTTTAACCTTATGATTAACTAGGTTTTCTATCCTGGTTATGAAAGCCTTAAGAATGCCACTGGTTTCATCCTTAGATGCTAAAAAGAAAACTTAAGTAAACCTAGTGTAATCATCTGTGACAACTAGACAATACATCTTTTTCATCAAAATTTTCACAAATGTTGGTCCAAATAAATCCATGTGCAACATATGTAAAGGCTTACTTATAGAGTTCACTACTTTGGTCTTACAAGAAGCTCTGTGTTGTTTTCCCTTCTGACAAGCAACACAGATTTCTGTATTTTCAAAAACTTTTGAAGGTAACCCTCTTACAAGGTTTCCCTTAACCAATTTATTTATTGTTTTGAAATTTAAATGACCAAGCCTTTTATGCCAAATCTTAGATTCATCAGATGTGGCCTTTGCAAAGAGACAAAGCAAACCTCTTTTGGGAACCATGTTCTTTAGATTTACACTGTATATGTTATCTTTTCTAGGAACCTTAAGCAAAACATGACTTTCATCAGCCAACTTAAAGTCAGGAGACAAGACAAAACATTCAGTTTCAGTAAAAAGAACAATGTTCTATTTGTCACACATTTGTGAGACACTAAAAAGATTAAACTTAAGCTCTCTGACAAAGTACACATTCTCAAAATCTAATTTACCAGTTCTTATTGTACCTTTGCTTGTGGTTTTCCCTCCTTTTGTATTACTCCCAAAAGCAACTTATCCTCCATCAATTTTTTCAAAATCTTCAAGATAGGACACGTCTCCTATCATGTGCCTAGAGCATCCACTGTCAAAAACTCTTTCATCCTCAAATTCCACCTGTGGATTGCCCTCCACATAAAGTAAGAAAATCAGTTTCTCTTGCGGACCCAAGCCATTACTGACTTGGATCTGCCTTATGCATCAATGTAATTGTATTTCTTTAAAACTATTGATGCACTACTGCTTCTAGAAACATGATCTAAAAATTTAACTTTTGGTTTCCAGACCCAACAAGCTGAGGCCTTAGCAGCATAAAAATGATTTCCCAAAATAGTATCTGTTACTGCTTTTGGCTTAGCAGTAGAAACTACTGCTTTTGCCTTAGCAATACTAAATGCTGTATTCTTTTGAATGGGCCTTTTTATAGATGAATGTGTTGTATTTGAAAAGTGTAACCTTGAATTAGCACCATTCACTATTCTTTTTGAGTTAGAAGTACTAACTGATCTAGCAGTATTAGTTAGTACTTCTGGTTTAGAAAATTTTGTTTGGCAGTATTAACTGATACTAAACTAGATCTCATTTGTGCTGCTGTTGGAACCATGTTTCTTTTAGCATGTGGGTGAGTACTTTTAGAAAAACTTGGATGATTCACCCTCCTAGCATAGTTTTAAACATGCTTTTGATAGTAAAAACAATTTTTCTGTAAATGCTCAAAACTACCACAGTGATAACAAGCCTTGTTAAACATCTCAAAGTCACTCCCTAACCTTTGTGACATCATGTTATTCCAATTTCTCTGGTTACCTCTAGGCCTGTTAGTATACATCCTAGGTTGCTCAATGAAATCAACAGTTTTCCTAGACACCTTTTTACCAAAACTAGGTTTAACAAACTTAACTTGTTTAACACTAGGTTTAACTATTTTACCTTCTAACTTAGGTGTAGACTTTACCTATTCCTCATCATCATCAGACACCCAATCTTCAATGATAGGTGCATCAGGATATTTCTTTTCAACCTTAGGTTTCTCCTCATTAGACTTACTATTCTCACCTAAAGACTTATCATCAAACTCAAATAAACAAGATAATTCAGGTATAGGAGGTACATACTTTCCTGTTATTGAAGGAGGAACTTCATTATAATCTATACCACTACCTCTCCTCATGAGTTGACACTCAATTGTCTTATTTACACTTTCAGTTGCAAATTCAAGCTTATTTACTTTAACTTGATGTTTTTCTTTATCTTGATAAGTTGCATCTCTTTCATTTTGAGCCTTTTCTAATCTTTTAGTAAGTTCATTAACAACATTTTCTTTAACATAAAGCTTACTTTCTAGAACATTAACCTTCTCAACATACTCTGTCTCATTCTGTTTATAGAATTCAAGTCTTTGCTCAACAGATTTTAAGCCTACTTTATAACCTAGATTATCCAACTCTAACTTCCTTACATCTTCTATTAGTTTTTCATTCCTAGCCTTAAGTTCCTAAATAGTATCTAAACAAGATTAATAAGAACAACCAGAATCATTAGATACCTCAGAATCAGAACAGTATGAAGAAGAACAGTAAGCCATGAGTGCAAAGTTTTGTCCTTCAGCTGCTTGATCAATCCAGTCATATCCACCCAAACCATCACAAGACACCAAAGCTGTAGAATTCTTAGGCTCCTCAGACACAGCTTTCCTTGAGCCCTCTCCATTCTTGTAGTCTTGGCTCCTTGGGGCCATGCATTCCCTTGCAAATTGTCCATTCCTGTGACAATTGTAGCATTGAATATTGGATTTATCAAAACCTATGTTATCCTGCACATTGACCTTGAGGTTTCTTCCAGTCTACATCAAAAATCTCCTTGCCCCCATTGTCAACATTCCCATCTTCCACTTGAAGTCCATCTCTTAAAGATCATCTAGGTGAATCTGTTCTAAATCCTCATGCATAATTTGAGAATTAGTAGATTGACCAGCTAAGAAAGCATAGATAACAACATCACTTAAGTTATCAAGGGTTGTAGACCCAGCAACATTAACTTGTATGCCAGCAGTACTAACTCCATGAGCATTATTAACTGCTTCATTAGTACTGCCAGGACTGTTATTAGAGGAGGACACAAAAGCTAAGTTCTGTGAGCTTGAGGATGAGCTAGATGACCCTTTGACTTCAGGTTCATACACTTTTAGATTGTTATACAGTCATCTAAACTCATTGTATCAAGATCAGCCTTGTTTCTCCACACCACAGTATGTGTGTTCCATTCTGGTGACAAGCTTCTTAGAAACTTTTGATTTATATCTTTTTGAGGAATTGTTACTTCCACAAGTTCTAGTTAACTAATAAGTTTCTGAAGTCTTTCACAGGTCTAATCAAGATTCTCAGACCTAGGAGCAGCAAAATTCTCATATTGTTGCTTCAAAATGTTCTTCCTGGTCTTCTTGGTAGTAGCATTCCATCCAAACCTTTTCTCAATTGATTCTAACAATAATTTAGCATCCTTGATGTGATTAAAAGTCAAATGATGGTCATTAGGAATGCCTATCATGAGAGTGGTTCTTGCCTTAACTTCCAGTCTTCTTTGTGCCTTGTCTTCGGCAGTTTTAATAGGCACGATAGTGACAATACCAGCATCAGAAGTTTTTGTTTTAGATAAAGTATTGCCAGTCTCTATTACCTCCCACATAGAATAATCAAACATCTGAATATACTGCTCTATTCTCATTCTCCATAGCTCATACTATCCAGACTTGAGCATTGGTACCTTTAATGCAGTAATCATGTGTGTAGATTCTAAATCCATGTCTTTAGTAAGATCAGAACAACATTGAGTCTAAACAGGTTCTTCTTGATCACAGCTTCTAGATCACAAGCTCTGATACCACTTGTTGATCCCAGTTATGCACTTGATCGAATTCCTTACCTTGTAAGGGTTAGTTATCTTAGATAAATCTAAAACAACTAAGTATAGAAACTGTCTTGAAGTTTATCAAACACAATGCGGAATCTTGTATTTGATCTTAAGAAGAACTTTGCATATCAAACAGTAAACAATAACACAAGTATATCAAACTAAACACTTCAATATTATTGATATAATACGAATACTCAAAAGTATCAGGGTTTACAACCTTGAAGTTCTATAAAAAATTGTATTAATCTCTCTAGTATTAAGATCCCACTATCTCTATGCCCTAGGATCTCCTTTTATAGACTAAGGAGTCCTAGTCGGCTTACAATAACTTTCTACAAAAGATAAATATCTTTTCTATATTTATCTATTACTAAACTTTCGTTACAAAATATTCTATAAACATAAACCGTCTCTAATACTCCAGAAGTACTAACAAACACTCAGCAGTACTAATACTTTACTCTGGCAGCATTAAGTCTTTAGTAGAATTAACTCTTTGTTCTGGCAGCATTAAATTAGTACTAGCAGTACTAAGTTTCCTTCTAGCAGCATTAACTACTTAGAGTATTTTCCTTGAAGTCTGTCAGCATTCTTAATGTACTCTAGTAGTCTTAACTTCCATAAGCAGTAATAATCTTTATAACTAGCAGCAGTAACGACTTAGAGCATTTTCCTTGTAATACCTGAGCAGCCTTAATCATTTGAGCAACATTAACACCTTGAAAGCTTTAATTCCCAACAACTTCTAGTCTTACTCCGGACACTTTGTGTCCGAGCACAATTCCTTCTTTAACCATGAACTGACATTGTTCCTAATTTAGAACTACATTGGCTTCTTCACATCGCTTGAGCATTTTGCTTAAGTTCACAAGACAACTTTTAAATGAATTTCCAAAAACAGAAAAATCATCCATGAAAACTTCCATGGAGTCTTCAATCATGTCATGGAATATGGCAATCATGCATCTTTGAAAAGTAGTAGGAGCATTGCATAAGCCAAAAGGCATACGTTGATAAGCATATGTTCCGAAAGGACATGTGAACGTTGTTTTCTCTGGATCTAGTGGATCAATCGGAATTTGAAAGTAGCCAGAAAAACCATCAAGGAAACAAAAGTATTCATTTCCTGCTAGTCTTTCTAACATTTGATCCATAAAGGGTAAGGGAAAATGATCTTTAGCGGTAGCCTCATTGAGCTTTCGGTATTCTATACAAACACGCTAACCAGTGATGGTTCTGGTTGGAACTAGTTCGTCTTTTTCATTGGTAACCACGATGATACCACCTTTCTTTTGTACACAATGAATAGGACTAACCCACGGGCTATCAGCAATTGGGTAAATTATTCTCGCATCGAGGAGTTTTGTTACTTCCTTTTTTACTACTTCTTGCATATTAGGATTAAGTCTTCTTTGCTTTTGAACAACAGGTTTCTTGTCTTCTAGCATTTGAATTTTATGTTTGAAAAATGAAGGACAGATACCAGGAATGTCTGAGGTTTTCCAAGCAAAGGCCCATTTATGATTTCTGAGAACAGTGAGTAAGTCTGCTTTATTCTTGTCTGAGAGTTCGGATGATATGATAACAAGAAGTAAGGATGTTCTTTCGAGAAAAGCATATTCGAGATGTTTAGGAAGTGGTTTTAGTTCAAGATCAGTAGGCGGTTCTTCTAGAGATTTCTTAATTTTATGAACTGTATTGAATGTAATTCTTTCGAATATGATTTCTTCTTCATCATCTGTTTCAATTTCTTCGATACTCATGGCTATGTTTCAAGAATTTTTCCTTTGATGGTATGGAGAATTCCAATCCCTTCGTTAAGCAAGATGTCAAAATCTTCTTCAAGAATTTCATCAATAACATCAATGCTAAAGCAGGTGCCATCATTAGAATAGGAATGTTTCATAGCTGAATCGATTGAAGTGGATATTCTCTCTTCATCAACTCCAAGATTAAGTTTCTTTTGTTTGACATGAATTATTGCATCAATGGTGTACAAGAATGGTATTCCTAAGATTAGAGGGACCTTGTTGTCTTCCTCCATTTCTAGGATAACAAAATCCACTGGGAAAGTAATTTTACCAACTTCAACTAGCATATTTTCAGCTATCCCAATAGGATACTGAAAAGATCTATCTACTAATTGAACACTCATCTTGGTAGGTTTAATAATTTCTAGAGAGAGCTTAGCATAAAGAGAATATGGAATAAGGTTTATACTTGCGCCAAGATCGGCCAAGGCATTGCAAGAGAATGTTTTTCCAAAATTACAAGGAATCAGGAAACTTCCGGGGTCACCCAATTTCGGTGGAACTTTGTTTTGGATTATTGCTAAGGATTCATCACATAGAAAAGTTGCGGAAATCTGTTCCAATTTATGCTTATTACTTACGAGTTCTTTTAGGAATCTACCATAGTTTGGCATTCTTGCTATTACATCGATGAGTGGAACATTGATTCGAATGGCAAAAATCATATATAGGAATTTTCCGTATTGAGCTTCCATTTTTCTTTTCTGAGACGATGGGGGTATGGAATTTTGGGTTTTTATGGTTTTAAAATAGGTGTTTTGGGTATTGTTTTTGTTTTGAGTTTCTTTTGAGGAGTCGGTTCATCTTCCTCATCACTATCTAGTTCGATAGTTGGTTGTGTTTGACTAGGATTAGGTGGTGGTTTATATGAAGTAACATTTCTAGTAGTTATTGCGTTCACATGCTCATGACGAGCTTGAGGTGGTTGATATGGTCTAGAGGTACCACCTCTTGGGTTGGTGTAATGTTGCTAGGAACTGATCCAGGAGATCGACCAGATTGTTTTTTAGCTAATCTATCAAATTTTTGCTCTAGATTTTGGATAGAAGCTTGGTGGTTTCTTGTTGTTGATTCTAATTTCTCTTTGAGCTCGTTGAATGTGTTTTTAACGAATGTGTTTGTGGATTGTTGTGATTTAATGAATTTGCTGTGTTGTTTTTGAATATCTGGTTTTTCGTCAAAATAGGATGATCTAGGTTTATCACGGTTATATTCTGATCTTTCGCCAGTACGCCATTTATCTTAATCTCGATCGCGGTTATGATAGTCATTGTAAAAACGAGTGCGTCAAAATGTGTTCATAAACTTGGCTTCTTCTTCGCGCGACATGGGCGTATCATCATCATTACAATTTGTAGTTGAATTATTTCCACCACCATTATTGCAGTTCTCACGCTTCTCTTTCATTTCTTTATACTCAGCATCCATTTTAAGGGTCATGGCATCCATTCGTGCCATAATATTATCAGTATCAGAATTACTCCTACCTTCATCGACGAAAGCAATGGTTTTGCGAAGAGAGGTTTTTGGTTTTTGATTTTTAGTCCAATCATGTTTGAGTAAGACTTTGTCTTCGAGTAGTTGATAAGCTTGATTTGGGGTTTTGTATAAGAATATTCCTCCTACAGCTGCATTCAAGGCTTCTTACGTGCTCTCGTCAGTCCATGTTAAAAGATTTTGATTATGTTTCCTTTACTTAAACCGTGTCCATGACAATTCTTAAGCATTTCTTTCAATCGTAGCCATGCTTCGGTCAAAGTTTCTCGATCTTGCTGAGAAAAAGCACTGATTTCCCAAAGAAGTTGATCGAATAATGGTGATGGAAAGAATATGCTTATGAAAGCAGTACGAAGTCCATCCCATGTTGCTATGGTTCCTTTGTCGAGTTCATCTAACAAGGTTTTTGCTTCCTCGGTCAGGGATAATGGAAACATCATGAACCGGACGACTTCATTCTCGATTTCTCCATATCTAAACACTTCATAAATTTTGAGGAACTCGTGGATGTGTTTATGAGGATCGGTTTTGTTTCTTCCATCAAATTGATTACCTTTGACAAAGGGTCAAATGATTACCTTTGATGGCGAATTCATTGGCGGTGTCAAGCAGAGTAATTGCAGGACCAGGAGTAGGAGCAACGGTTCGCTCATTAGCCCACATAGGTTCATTATCGGTTTCATCCATTGGATCGTGAAGTTTGATGAATTTTATGAAAAATCGATAAAGAGAAAGATCGTCGATAGCAGGGACTATCTCTTTCGGTGTTTCAGGTCTTATGTCTTTTTGTGAGAATGGAACTCTTTTGTTACGTCTACGTCTTCAGTTTATGGTTCGTTCGGGTTCGGATAAAGGACTAGTAGGCTCTGCATTAGAGGATCGTGTGACCATCCAATACTAGGCTGCTAAGGGTAATAGTGACGGAAAAACCAAGATTCAATTTGGATGAACTGAATTTTTTGTTCCTGAGGTGATAAGTGCGGCGTACCTAGTGATAAGTACGGCGTACTTCTGGGAAATTTTTGTTTTTTCGAAAAGAGTTTGATAATTTGGATTTGTTGGAATTATCTTCTAGGTTATGTTGTAAACTGAATTGGTGATTTGAATCAATTCTGTAATGAAGTTGTAACACCTCCAGGAAAGAATTTAACGTTTCCCAGAACAGCGGCGTTCTTTTAGGAAAAGTATGTCGTGATCGTGTTTGAAAAGCGGCGGAGTGTGTGAAAAAGCGGCGGTTTTGTTGAGATAGAGCAATAATGTTCAAGATGTTTAAACACAAAATGCTATCCAACTATTCCTAAGATGATTAAATAAGTGATAATAGAACAAGTGCCAGTCCCCGGCAGCGGCGCCAAAAACTTTGATGTGTCTCGAAAGCTTTAAATTTATATAACTATTTCTACCGATTTCTCTTGGTTCAAAACACACGGGTAAAAGTATAACCCTCGTTTATAGTAAAGGGTTTTGGTAAGACCAGGTCGTTCCACAGGGACTGAGATTATTCTATATAACAATTAACTACTTAAGATGATTTAGAAAGCGTTTTAGATAATTATTCAAAAACTAAATGAGATTCAAATATGAGACAAATATGATTACTTGGATAGTTACTATAACTCAGTCAATGATTAATGATGATGATCTCAATGATGGAGTAAGTTCAACCAATGATTAGTTTTTTTTCGTCAAAATAACATTTTCACGGGTTAACAAGTTTGATTCAAGACTTATGTTTTACTACCACTTGAACGAGTGGGTAACAAGCTCAAGAACTAATTACAATGGAGGAAACTTTGTTGTTTATAACTTAACAAGAGCGGATTTCTCTAACCAATTGATCAAGATACATAGACATATTTCGAAAACTATAGAATACCAATTGGTTCTTTCGACCTTTTCCAATTGACAAGTATAATCAAAAGTGATAAACAATGGATAAAGAGTTTAGAACACAGCAAGGTTTCAACATAAACAAGCAATCAAATTAGATCATATCACAACCAATCACTTTATTATATTAACATATCCAAGCAACCATAAGGAGTTTAGCCTAACATGGCTTTAGTAATCATGCTTACAATGATTGATTCATTTGCAATGAGAGACATACTTCCTGAATTAGTTACAATGATTGAGCTACCGTCACTAGCGATCAATATAACAATACCAAGATAGTACATCAACGTATTTGGAACTTTAGCTTCACTTGATCACTCCAATTGATGTAATTCGAATGGTAAAGAGTTAGCAGAGCTTTTTTAATTGTTGGGATGAGAGGTGTGTTGATTGAGACGGATTAAGGCTCTATTTATTGGCTAACTGATACTGGTCATATTCTGAAGTACGTCGCACTCGAGGTAAGATCGGCAGGCTTCACATGCGATACCGATGAACATAGTTGGAAACACCAGCGGGCTTCAATAGTTTTCTTGGCGCCAAAGGGTCGTTAATTGAACTGAAGACCGACGCGCTTTATTCTTGAGATCGCTGTACTTGACGATGCTGACTTAGATTTGTATAATACTTATTAAACCCCCGTAACCGGCGTACATTGATAGAAAGGACATCGTGCTTTTCTTCTTTAACAGGAAATACTTTGCTCTAACATCTACTTGGCTTAGATGCTTACACTTTATCTTGGTTCTTGAAGTTCTTTGTCGATTGGACCTAAAATGTATTTTCATGCAATTAAGTATCGAAAGTCCATAGAATCCATTAAGAAACTAACAAATAACGCTATATAAATTATGTGTAATTCGAGCGTCATCAAGAATTAAATGATAATGTTTGATACGAATAATGCTAAAACTTATGTAGTATTGGCGTGAATTCTCCCTTGGAAGATGCTTGATATGCTGCTGCAACTTGCCCCTTGGAAACCATTTTTCGTCCTCTGAATTGGTGTGGTGTAAAAGTTATGTGAAATGTGGATTTAGGGCTTGTATTTATAGGGCTCGACTAAGTTACGGCGTAACCTTGAGATTTGGTTACACCGTAACTATCATATCTCTGACGATCTTATCCAAAATAAATGTTTATGGCGTAACCTTATAAATTGCTTACGACTGTAATCTCCATGCAGTGTAATTTACGTCGTAACCTTGAAATGGGTTACAGCGTAATCTTCTTGATGACATTTACGTCGTAACCTTGTGAATGGGTTACGGCGTAATCTTCTTGACCATGAAATTCTTCGAAGTCATTGGATTACAACGACGTAACTATAAGTGTGAGGTTACGCCGTAACCTTGAGCTGCGTTGACTTTGGTCTTCTAGTGTAATTTCTAGTTACGACGTAAGTGAGAGTGAATGTTACGCCTTAACTTCTTATTGTCAGCATACTTGTATATATCCTTGTGAATAATCTTACAATTCCGCGTCTCTTCGTCCCTATGCTCATATATAACCTGGAAATGAAATATAAAGAAATAAAAGCATATATCCAAGTAAAATGATACAAATGATGAGCATAATAAGGGGAAATTTATACTAAAATATCAGGACTATTTGATTTCATCGCCGTCCACCCATTGAACGACCAAATTTTCCTGGCCTATAAATAGCATCTCAAATCTCACATTTTCACTAAGCTTTTTCTACTGAATTTTTCTGTTATCATTTCACACATTCTAGTTTCATTTCTTTGATCATAAACTTAGTTTAATCTCATTTATTAGTGATCCAATCCTTCTACCATTACAAGTGCAAGAGAAGATCACTCACATTGATCAAGTTATCTAGAGTCTTAGTGTTGTTAGATCATAAGTAACATTGGTTACTTTGTTGTTGTATTTTAGCATACATCAACATCATCATCTCCATTCTTGTGTAGTTGTGTTGTTGGGTACATTGAGTTGATTGTGAGGATCTAGTGAGTTGTGTAACTTGTGAGTTGCTTGGGTAGATTGTGTCAAGATCGGGTGGATCTTGTGTGTTACGTAGTTGTTGTGTTGATTGTGTCAAGGTCGGGAGGATCTTGTGAGTTGTGTAGTTTGATCTTGTTGATCGTGTGGTAGAATTGTTATAGCTAAGATAAGAACTCGACATCTAGCTTAGTGTCAAAAATTGGATAAGAAACGTGACTGTTTTCTCCGCCTGAAGGGAGTTTGTTGACATAGTGAAGTGAACTCTCGAGTAGTACTTGAGGAGTGGAGTAGGGCGAAGAGGAGCTTCGTTACCGAACCACTATAAATCATGGTGTTACCCTTCTAACTCTTTACTCTTACTTTACTTTCATTATTTCATAGTTATTATTTGATATAGTTTATTGTGTTGAGTCTGTATATTGTTATCGATGCATTTCACATACTATAGAATCAAAAGTTTCCATAAACGTAATCTTTTAAACGAAAAATCGGTAAAACTATTCAACCACCCCCCCCCCCTTATTGTTTTCCACGATTGGTATCAAAGCCACATCAATCAAGATTTTTTAAAATATATTGTATTTTAAAAATTAAATCGATCTATGGATTTTGAAAAATATCAAGAAGGGCAATCTATGCAAAGACCACCACTTTTTGAAACCGATTGTTTCATCTATTGGAAAACAAGATTCGATACGTATGTGAAATCAAAAGATCTTGATCTTTGGCAGGTTATTACCGACGGTGACCTTCAACCAATTGAAAAGAACCCGGAAAATAAAAAAGATTAAATAGTTCCTTATGAAAAACAAAGTGATAATCTTAAAAAGAAATTAGCCAAAAATGATGAGGCTAAAATGGTAATTTATAGCACTTTGCTGAAAAAAGAGTTTGAAAGAATTTTTAAGTGTAATACGACAAAACAAATTAGGAAAACTTGTTTAGTCACTAGTCAAGGTAATAGTCAAGTCAAAGGAAACAAGATTGATCTACTAATGCAACAATATGAACAATTTACTATTCTCGAAGATGAAACTATAGATAGCTCATTTGCTAGATTTAATAATATTATTACTAGTCTTAAAGATCTTTGTGAAGGTTACTCTAGCAAGAATTACGTAAGGAAGTATCTTAAAGCACTACATTCCAAATGTGTATCTTAATTCTTTGTATCTTAATTCTTGTGTGTAATCCGACTTGAGTGCAAGCTCGGAATTATGTGTTGTGTTGATTCATACTAAAGTTTTGGTTAGAAACGTGTGGCCACGTGGGCTTTCATGTAGATTGGTTCTAGCTAGGATTAGGACTCGACATTCCGCTTAGTGTCGTTAAACCTTGTGTAAGCTTTGGTGTACGGTTTGTTCTGCCATAAGGGAGTGTGTTTGCACGGAACTCCCCGAACAAGCTTTTGCGGACTACGCATCCTCACGTACTGACGGAGCGGGAGACAAGTGGTTCACTTTCAAACCCGAGCAAAACACTTATGGTGATTCCTACAACTCATCTTGGAAAAATCACCCGAACTTTAGGTGGAAACAAAAACAAAACTCATCTCAAAACAATTCTTCCAATCCACCTAATCATTTTCAACCAAACGGTTCATCCTCAAACTGTACCTTTAACAATATCCCTCCCAACAACTCCAACAATTTTGAAGGGTTAATGTCTAATTTTATGGCATCTCAAGAAGCTCGTTTGACCAAGTTTGAAGCCAATTTTAGAAAAAAACAAATCGAGATGACAAATAAAATTGACAGCATGTTGAAGGTCCTCAATGATCGAGTATTGGGAGCACTCCCAAGTGACACCGTCAAGAACCCGAAACTAAACATTAACTCAATCTCATCGGTTTCGTCTCCTAGTTCTTGTCCTCAATTTTACTCGGTCAATGCTATAAACACATGTTTCAAACAAACTCAAATTTTTCAAAAAGACCAAGAAGATAAACCATACACTAACGTGTTGGTCAACCAAGTGATTGAAACATCATCCAAACAAGATCTCGATGAAGGATTCAAAGAACTTCACCTTGAATGTCTGGTTATCGATGTTTTAACTCGTGCTCCTTACTACAATGCCCTTTTGGAAAAATATGAGGAGAAGCTTAAGTTGGGAAAGAATGGAACCGCTTTTGTTCAAAATAAGTTGCCTAAGAAGTTAGATGATCCGGGCATATTTGTCCTACCTTGTAGGATAGGGAATTCCGAAGCTTTTGATACGTTAGCCGATCTAGGATCAAGCCTTAACTTACTTCGGTTATCCCTTTACACAACTCTCAAGTTAGGTAAGTTAGAAGAAATGGAAGTGGTGATTGGTTTAGCGGATGGAAGTGTTGCTTACCTGGTTGGAATAATAAAGGACATGTTAGTGCATATAGGGAAATTAACTATTTTGGCGGATTTCCATGTCCTTGATATGGTTAGTGACACTACATGCCTATTGTTAGTAGGAAGAGGATTTTTAGCCACCGCTAGTGCCATGATTGATTGTAGAAGTCTAAGATTTTGGAAGGAGCATTTGGTGGAGATAGTGAGTAAGGAGTGCATTGAGAAGGTGGTGTTGTCACTTCATCATCTTTGGTGAGATCAACAATGAGAGGTTTGGATGTTGGTCTAACGGTGATCCTAGGTTTCTTGGAGATATGGGTTGTTGATCCTTATGTGGAAGACATGGTGAATGAGTAATGTAAGGTTGAAGATGATATGCAAGAGATGCTTGCAATGGTAAGGCTTTAAATAGACAAAAGTTGCGGGATTTGAATTAAAGTTGGTGGAAGTGTCATATGGTGTACTGAAGGAATCTTAGGGTGTATGAGAGTTCGTAAAATATTGCAGGTTTGAGGTTAGGGATGCAAGAATCTAGAGGAAACAGTGAAAATTCATCAAACAAGGGCACGGTACCACTTGTAACACCCCCAAAATCTGGTATTGCGGAAATATTCGGGGCATAGGATGCTACTAAATTGAAAATCACAACACAAGGTAGTAGAGAACGGAATACATACTCCATTTTAATACATTCAACCAAGTTAAAATATGTTTACAATATAGTTTGAGTTCATAAAATAAGGCCCATAAGTTCAGTTGTCCCATTCAAAAATAAGTCATAGTTAAATGCCACAGTAATTCATATAGTAGTCTATGACCCTTGCCATGCCACAACCTTGTCATAATCAATCAGCTTAAACACCTGAGAAAAACATGCTAAAAGTCAGCAAAAAGCTGGTGAGTTCATATGTTTATCAATAAGCAGTAAAATCAACAGTTTGGACCATGAGTTTGGTATATGAACATTACAACCCATGTAATGTCATATAAAAATATAGTCTATAACGCTAGCACTAAGTTCATGCAACCGAAACTATAACAGTGCGCATGCTCTAGAAGCATGTTAAATATAAAGGCCCGGTAAGTGTTTATCCTAGACACTTGTGTTTTGACATGGTATACGTTCGTTTGCCTGTCCGGTCAATCCGAACGGGGACGTTAGTCCCAATAGATCTATTTATAACATTCATGCTTCCCAGCAGGAATTGACGGTTCATGAGTTGGGCATAATGGGACATAACAGGGCTTAGGCTAATCCACGTAATAGCATAGACAATAGTTTGGTAAATAAAAGAGTTTAGCATGTTTCTCACCCCAATTGTAAAACAAGTTTAAATAGAGTGGGGCTATAAACCTAGCTCGGCAAATAGCAGTCAGATAATACAATAGTTCAGATAGTGCTCAGCACCAACACGCGACCTAGATTAGTAAGGTTTGTTTTAGTTCACAGACTAAGTTTAAGAACTTATGAAATTTAATTAAATTCAAAGGTTTAAAAGTCTATGTTATTGTTGCTGGTGTGGCAGCATATAAGTTTAAAACAATTTCCTAGCATTTGGAGGTATTGGCTCTTGAATGTGCATAAGTGTATATTGAGAAAAATATCAAGACGAATAAGTCTCCGGTTTGACAGTAACCGAAAGACTATGTACAGAAACAATTTCTATCAAATATTAGACATTGACGACATATGGAAACGTTGTCATTAAGTGAGCACATATTACTAAGTGCGTGTATATATATTACATGTGTAAGTGTGTGTATGAGAAGGATGGTGTGTACATATATATATATATATATATATATATATATATATATATATATATATATTTATATATATTGTTCTTATAGTCCAGTTGAGCTCGAGTGACCTCAATCCATGGCCTCTCGGCACATAGTACAACTGAGACACGCAATTCTTTATTAATTTTTAACACAAGACCAAGGAGGGTTATACCTACGACTCGAGACAATTAACACAACATCACACACCCTTCGTGGGTGTGTTTTTCTAAAATCAAACAAGGACTAATCGACCTAAGTATACCACTCGACCTAAATGAAATCCGAGCATAGTCACAACACAATCCGAACCTTAACACAAACACAAAATAGAGCATGGACACAACCAAATCCGAACCTTAACACAAACACAAAACCGTTCTTAAACACAACAAAAAATCCGAACACAAGCAGGAAATTTGAGCATCAATGCAAGCACTATTCGGACATAAACTCAAACACCATCTGAGCATATACAATCCGAATGTGAACACAAACAAAATCCAAGAATCACACAACACAGGATTCAAGTATAAACATAAACACAAAATTTTCATTATCTATTCAATTAAATCCTTAACTGCTTACAATCTCGATCAAAAAGCAATGAGCAACAATCAGATGCATTAACCTATGACATATACTTCCAAACCTTGAGCCAATCATAGTTTTGATTTTTGTTTTAGATTTCCAGTTTCAAGTTTTACCACACCACACAACAACACAAACAGCATATCGACGGTACATATTACCACGAGATCATAACAACAACAAGAAAGAAAAGGAAATATATCGATTCAAGTATTTAATCGACAACATCAAATCAAGATTTATAGGTGATAAAAGAGTTAAACCTTGCAAACAATCGAGATGTCGATTGACAAGAGTCACTAACAAAACCCAATCCCGATCTTCCAAGCAATTCCACACACACCACTGATTGCCTCTCGAACCCTTCGAACCTTGTGAGAATTATTGTTGTGAGGTGTGACAGTGTGGATCATTGCTGGAATTCGGTGGGTACAAAAGGAAGAAGAATAGGAAAGCCTTCGGTTCTCTTTTGATCATTAGAGGATAAGAACACACTATATCCAGCTTCTCTCACCATCTTCCTTCAATCTCCAGGCGGGGTTGACTTTGGGGAAGAGGTTTATGACACGACAAACACCTTGGAAGGATCGAAAGCACATAGATCCAGAAATTTTAATGGTGATGGATGAGGGTCGATATGGTGTGAGGAGAATGAACCAAGAAAAGGTCAAGGGATGATATGGACGGTTGTGGTGGGGATAATATCAAGAAAGAAAAGGATAAAAAGTCACGTGTGTGTGGGTGTGTTTTATTATATTAAGTGTATTTTTTGTACCCTATGTTCCGTTGAGCTGGGGTGCAATTGTGGTACCCCGGTTTCACATAAATGTGAGACATATAATTCTGGAGTCATTTTTGGAAAACTGGCAAAAAGAAAAATTTATTGACTCCGAACATGAATTATAAAATTAAACCATTACTAATGTGGTGTCGGTATACGTGTGGTGTCGTTTTTCAAGAAAAATGAGATAACCTCTCATTTTTGTTACTTTGGGGTCTGTAAATGTCAGAAAGTGAAAAATTCACCTTTTCTGATAAAGTCAAATAGTTTTGGTGAGTTACTGTATGCTACAGCGTGCGGGTTTGCTTCCCATAATAGTTATGTAAACACATAAATGCTTAATCTAACAGTTAAGTAATAATAAATGGACATTTATTATTAAAATATTTGTGCGAAAATTACCGTTTGTCACATCCTTCCCACCTTAGAAGGAAAAGCGTCATCGATTTTCACTTAGAGTATCCCGAAGAACTTGAAAAATATGTGGGTATTTACGCTTGATCTCGTCCTCACTCTCCCACGTGTATTCGGGACCTCTTCGAGAGTTCCAACGAACTTTAACAATAGGAATCCGGCTTTGCTTAAGCCGTTTGATTTCTCGGTCCATTATTTCGACAGGTTCTTCCATGAAATTCAGTCTCTCGTCAACCTGGATTTCCTCTAGAGGAATGGCAAGTGTTTCGTTTGAGAGACATTTCTTCAGGTTGCTCACGTGAAACACATTGTGCACAGAGTTGAGTTCTGGTGGTAATTCGAGTCGGTAGGCTACCGACCTGATTCTGGTAAATTTTTTGAAAGGTCCAATGTATCAGGGATTTAATTTCCCACGTTTTCTAAAATGAATCACGCCTTTCCATGGTGAGACTTTTAACATAACTCGATCACGAACTTGGAACTCAAGTGGTTTTCGTCTCTTGTCTACGTAGCTTTTCTGACGGTCTTGAGCTGCTTGCATCCGGCTCTTGATTTGCACAATCTTTTCAGCCCAGCATATAGGTGATCTGCACTTTCGACCATAAAGTGCCTCATAAGGTGCAGCTTTGATGCTCGTGTGATAGCTGTTATTGTAAGAAAAATCGGCTAACGGCAGGTGCCTATCCTAACTATTCCCAAAGTCTATCACACACACTCGCAGCATGTCCTCTAAGGTTTGAATGGTTCTTTTGCTTTGACCATCTGTTTGAGGATGGTACCCGGTGCTCATATCAAGATCGGTACCCAAAGCATCTTGTAGTGATCTCTAAAAGTTCGACGTAAAATGACTATCTCTATCAGAGATGATAGAAATCGGGACCCCATGTCGTGCGACTATATCCTTTATGTATAGCCATGCAAGTTTATCCATGTTGTCGTTCTCTTTGATTGGTAGGAAGTGGGCGGACTTGGTGAGACGATCAATGATTACCCAAATGGTGTCGTAACCGCTTGATGTCCTTGGCGGTTTGGTAATGAAGTCCATCGTTATGCATTCCCACTTCCATTTGAGAATCTCGGGTTGTACAAGTAAACCCAATGGCCGTTGATGTTCAGCTTTGACTTTCGAGCACGTTAAGAATTGACGTACATATGTTGCAATGTCAGCCTTCATATTAGGCCACCAGTATAGTTTCTTCAGATCGAGATACATTTTGTCAACTCCTGGGTGGATGGAGTATTTAGATTTATGGGATTCATGCATGATGCGGTCACGTATCCCACCATAGAGTGGGACCCAACTTCTGTCTTTGAAACACAACGTCCCGTCAGCTCTTTTCACGAATCTGTTTTCGCTCTTCGGCATCCCATATATCTTCTCGTTGGGTCTGTTTTCTTCCTTGAGTGCCTTGGCCTGAGCCTCAAGGATTTTTGATGGGAGAGGTGAGACAATTGTCATACCCAATGATCGTACTCTCAGGGGTTTTGGTCGTTCTTTTCGGCTAAGAGCATCTGCTACCACGTTTGCTTTGCATGGGTGGTATCGAATTTCGCATTCATAATCGCTGAGCAATTCTAACCAACGACGTTGTCTTATATTGAGCTCCTTTTGGTCAAGGATATGTTGCAAGCTTTTGTGGTCGGTGTAAACTACACACTTGGTGCCATAGAGGTAATGTCTCCAAATTCTGAGTGCAAACACTACTGACCCCAATTCCAAGTCGTGTGTAGTATAATTCTTCTCGTGTGTTTTCAGTTGTCGAGAGGCATAGGCTATCACCTTCTCTCGTTGCATCAAGACAGCTCCTAGCCCTTTGTGTGAGGCGTCACAGTAAACCACAAAGTCTTCACTGCCTTCAGGTAGGGCTAAGATAGGTGCGCTGCAAAACTTATCCTTAAGGAGTTGGAAGGCTTCTTCCGCTTTATCTCCCTAGTCGAACCTTACATTCTTTTGAGTTAGCTTACTCAAGGGCTTTGCTATCTTTGAGAACCCTCAATAAACCTTCTGTAGTACCCTGTAAGTCCTAAGAATTGGTGTATTTTGGGGGGTTTTGTGTGTGTCGCCCAATCCTTTATTGACTCGATCTTTGCACGATCTACATGAATGCCATGACTATCAATCACATGTCCTAGAAATTGAACAGTTAGTATCCAAAATTTTCACTTTGAGAACTTAGCGTATAATTCCTCTTTCTTCAGTAGCTTTAAGATTAGTCTGAGGTGTTCCTCGTGCTCCTTTTCGCTCTTAGAGTATATCAAGATGTGTTGGTTAAGCCAAATGACATAACCTGGAACTGGTAGTGACCATAACGAGTTCTGAATGCCATTTTCGGGATATCCTCTTCCCAAACCCTAAGTTAATGGTATCCGAATCTCAAATCAATTTTTGAGTAAACACACGAACCTTGAAGTTGGTCGAATAGATCATCAATTCTCGGGAGTGGGTAACGGTTTTTCATGGTTATTTTATTTAGCTCAAGGTAGTCGATGCACATTATGAAAGACCCGTCTTTCTTTTTGAAAAACGGAACTGGAGCTCCCCAAGGCGAAGAAATCGGCCTGATGAATCCTTTCTCCGAGAGTTTCGACAATTCGTTCGATAGTTCTTGGAGTTCCGTCGGAGCTAATCGATAAGGTGCTCGTGCCACGGGTGCGGCACCAGGTACTAGGTCGATTCGAAATTCGACCTGTCGTGTCGGCGGGAGTCCAGGTAAGTCTTCAGTGAAGACTTCCAGAAAGTCTCTCACGATTGGTACATCCTCTAAACGTTTTTCCTCTGGCTCCTTCTCTTTCCTTTCGGAGACTTGTGCTAGAAAAAGAAGGAATCCTTTCTCGAGGTATTTCTGAGCCTTTGTACAAGAGATGATGTTTAGTCTTGATGTGTTTCTTCGGTCTCTTCTGTCACCCTCTACGATTAAGACTTAGTTCCCATAAGGCAGTCGAACAATTTTCTCGTCGCAAATAATGGTGGCACGATACTTCGACAACCAATCCATGCCTGTTAGGAAATTAAGCTTAAGCAGTTAGTACAGCTGAAGATGGAAGTTAGTACTGCTGAAGAGTTTTGAAGATATAAGCAGTTCGTACTGTTTGTATGAAGAAGTTAGTACAGTTTATATTTTTGTGTAAGATAATTATAGAGAAGATATTGTGTATATCTTATATGATTAGGTTGATTGTTATCTTGTAAAGGAATCCTTAGTCTATAAAAGGATTGCCTAGGTTAATGTTTTGGAATGTATTGTTTTGCTAAGATTCAAGGTTGTAAACCCTAGTGATAGGAGATCACTCGTATTATTCATTAATAATATTGAATCGTTGAAGTTGAAGTATATTGTGTTCATTGTTCATTCATTGGTTGATTCGTCTATACAAAACACAAACAAACAAATCTTCTAAGTGCTAGCTAGTAAATTCCGCGTGCTAGACTAGACATCATTCAAAGTATACATCTAACACAAGGAGTGTGTGTAGATCCGGTCAAGTGGTATCAGAGCCAGGTTACTAATACTTTGGTTTAGAAAATCCAGAAAAATTTGTTTAAGAGAAGATGGACATGGAGACAACAACAAGTAAGACTAATATTGCTGCTAAGCTTCCAATGCTTAAACCCAATGAGTTCGATATGTGGCGATTAAGAATTGAGCAGTTCTTCCAAGTTCAAGATTATACTCTCTAGGAGATTAATGAGGATGGGAATTCGTTCAAACCTACAACTACAACAACCATTGATGAGGGTGTCACTGAAACTAAGTTGCAAACTAAGCCAACCACTACTGAAGAGAAGGCACAGCACAAGAATGATGTTAAGGTGAGAAGTTTGCTTCTGATGACTATTCCCAATGATCAGATGTTGAACTTTAGCAAGTTTAAGTGTGCTAAAACCCTTTATGAAGCTATTGTTGCAAGATATGGTGGGAACAAAGCCACCAAGAAAACTCAGAAGACCCTTCTCAAGCAACAGTTTGAGAATTTTTCAGCAATAAGCAACGAGTCACTAGATCATATGTTTAATAGACTTCAAAAACTAGTGAGTCAATTGGCTGTTCTAGGTATTGAGATGCCTCAGGAAGATCTCAACTCCAAATTTCAGAGGAGCCTACCAGCTGAATGGGCTATGCATGTAGTTGTATGGAAAAACAAGCCTGATATAGATTCCATGAGCTTAATGGATCTCTATAGCAACTTCAAGATAGTTGAACATGATATTAAGAAGTCTGTTGGATCAAGCTTGAGCTCAAGCTCAGGGAATTTGGCGTTTGTATCCACTCCCAGTACCTCAAGTCCAGATGAAGAAGTTCAAGTGACTGGAGCAGTTGGTACTGCTAGTTCCAATATTGGTACTGCTATCACTTCAAGCAGTACTAATGGACTCTTGGATGAGAATACTTATTGTGCTTTATTGACTACTCAGCACAATGGAAGTATGTTGACTCATTCAGATCCTCAAGAGATTGATGAAGATGATATTAAAGAGATGGATATCAAGTGGCAGCTCTCTCTTCTCAGCTTGAGAGCTAGGAGATTTTTGAAGAAGAATGGCAAGAAGATTTTCATAAACAGCAATGATGTTGCAGGGTATGACAAGTCCAAGATTGAGTGTTTCAATTGCCACAAGAAAGGAAATTATTCAAGGGAGTGCAGATTGCCAAGACAACAAGATGGAAAGAGCAGAGGATATGGAAACAAGTCAAGGGTTGTGGAGGTTACTGATTCAAGCTCAAAAGCCATGGTTGCTATTGATGGCTTAGGGTTTGACTGGAGCTACATTACAGAGGAGGAAGCAGAAGCATCTACAGAGATTGCTCTCATGGCATTTTCAGATTCTGAGGTACAAGTTTCTAAATGTTCTAAATCTTGTGAAGCTTTAAAAAGATCTAGAAACTCTTAAGAAAAGATATGAGGATCAGAGAAAAGAGCTAACCCAAACTGCTTTTAACTTAGCAAATCATAAGAGGGCTTTAGCTGTGTTAGAAGAACGAATTGTTCATTATAAAAGTAATGAGTCAAAGTTTTCTGATGATATGATTATTGTTAAGAGAGACTTAATGTTTAGAGAAAATGAAATTAGTGTGTTGAAACATGAGCTAGAACAGGTTAAGAAAGCAAAGGAGAACATTCAAATGACTGTTGACACACTAGAATTTGCAACTCAGGGTGTTAGTAAGATTGTTGAGTGTCAGATCCTCAATAAAGCTAAGTCAGGCCTAGGTTATAAGTCAGTTCCACCTCCCTATAGAGGAATTCCAACACCCCCAGGCATAGACTTAGAACACACAGGACTACCTGAATTTCAACTACCTGAGCTTAAATATGGTCTTCAACCTAAAGAGAATGTAGTTGATAAACCTGTGTATGAAAGTGCAAGTGATAAATCACTATCTGAGGACAAGGTGTCTTCTAATAGGTCCTCAGCTAAGGACTCAGATGCTCCAACCATTGAGGAATGGACTTCTAATGATGAGGATAATCAGGCTGTGGTTAAGCCTGTTAGTGTTAAAGTGGAGGAACCAAAAGTTCCAAAGATGGTTAAACCTGAGACTGTTAGGCCTAGATTAAATGCCAAACCTTTTAGACCAACAGTTAGGTATGCAGAAATGTATAGAACCATAAACAAGCCA
>CP139502.1:212795866-213051978 GCA_021014915.2 Artemisia tridentata subsp. tridentata
TAAGATAGCGGTAGGAGAAGGTGATACAAGGTCAATCTATGATGTCAAGAAACATGCTTATGATAATGATGAGGAACAATTACCTCACTGGGTAGCTATGGATACGAAACCATCGAGATATGGCCCTTGGATTAATGGAGATTTCATTGGACCTCAACGACCGTTCTATTTAGAGGAGGAATTTGTGAACAAAACAAACTCTATAGAACAAATTTTGGCTAGGGATACCGAGCTAGACCCATTTAAGGATCCTTTAGTTTTTAGGAAAATGATTGATTTCCTAGGAGCCTTGCCAATTAACTTAGGAATGAATAAGTGGAAAAGTGAGAGTTCAAAACATAAGTGGAATTGGAATAGGCCACCAAAAGAGGGTGATGGCTCATGCCACATAAAGATGACCATATATTATCCCGATGGAGAAAAGTTTGAAAAGACATACCGAACAAAACGTACTAATAGGAAATTAAAGGAAAATTTTGGTCCAAAATATGTCCTCGATGAGGAACTTACTCACATAGGTACGTTGGCCACGACTTTGAGTCTAGCTATAAGACTCGTTAATAAAGAAAAGCGCTTCTTTGGAGGCAACCCATGTTTCATTGTTTGCTTGTTTGTTTTTATTTTATTTGATTTCATATATATGCTCCATCATAATTGTTTATCGTTCATGTTTTGAATAATTTTGTGAAAATGTTTTTTTTAACCACGTCTTAATCACATATAATGGTATTTTACAAAAAAGATAAGTGTAGGGAAGACCGTACTTGTTTATTAGAACGAATTCAAACATGAAAGATAACAATTAATGATTAGCATATATATATTTGTGTGTTTGTTAGAGTCAAATGCTTGTATCGAGTCACAATGAATGTTCTGCAGTTTTTCCAGATTTTTAATAATCAGATTTTTTCCAGAAATTTTTTAGAAACAAAACGTAAAAATACTGTCAGGTCTTACCTGACGGCGTCAAGGTTTACCACCTGATGGCGTCAGACATTGTAGCAGCACAGTTTTCCAGGATTTTGTTATTCTGTTGGAACTTAATTTTTTTGAAAAAATTTTCAGAATTTTAAATTTCCAGGAATCTGTGGTAATTTATTTTGCAAGCATTATATCCTTTTAATTTTTATATATATAGTTTTTACCGCCGATTTTATGCGAGATTTTGTGTTTCGTTTTCTTAATGAATTACAGGTTATATTGGACAAGAAGATAAGGATGAAGTGTTTTGAGCCCTTATTGTATTTATTTTCTTGGAAGAGGATCTAACCATGTTTTCACATCGTCCATGGCGAGAAAATCAGGAGAGTATTAGTTTCTTTTATCTCTTTTATTTTTTCCGTTATCATAACTTTGATGCTTTGTAAGAACATTGGGGACAATGTTCAGTTTAAGTGTAGGGAGGGTAAAATGGGATACCTTATAAACTATAACTTCGCTTGATATTTGTTTTGTTTAAAAGTAGATGTGTAATAAACTAAAAAATATATTTTTTAGGGAAATTTTAGCACCAAATTTAAATTTTTTTACAACCTGTAGGAGTGAAACTCTAGTCTTAATAAGCGTCTCATGGATGGGAATTATATAGCTAGCACAAAAACCCTACCACTCAAAAATTTCCACCCCAAAAATGTGAGGTTCGCCTTTAGATCTTTAGGAAAAAGCATTCACCTTTAATGCTTATGAGTGTACCGGTAGTATATAGATTCTAGAACTTGCGTTTGTGATGCATCCCGAGATCGCTAGTGAGACTACATTCGTGTAGTTAGGATTTACTAAACGATAAGAGGTATTGGATAACCCTTGTTTTAAACATGTATTATAATTATACTGGCTTCATTAGTCAAGTAATTTTCCCACATCCTTGCGATGTACTCATCTTTAGTACACGATACCTATAGTACACCCCTCAGAGCCTATCTTTTTCGCGGTTCTCATGATATTTCGGTGGATTCCAAAATATTAATGAAGAGCATTGTTTACAATCCACCCATAAATGTACACCCAAATCGCCTTAGCCTACCTTGTATGCACTCACTTTTAGTGCATTATTGTTATTTGTTAAACCCTTTGTCAATTGTCTAATTGGTTACATGGTTGCTAAGTCGAGTCATATCTTG
Organism: Artemisia tridentata subsp. tridentata; assembly: GCA_021014915.2. Lineage (NCBI taxonomy): Eukaryota > Viridiplantae > Streptophyta > Magnoliopsida > Asterales > Asteraceae > Artemisia > Artemisia tridentata. Next base: position 212,797,987 of record CP139502.1, read on the forward strand.
TAAATACAGTTTTGGGACGATTGGGTCTCATGGGTAAAGTACTAATTTCTATGGAGTAATGGGGAAGAAAGTCATGTGTTACCCCCATACGTACGTTAATGTTTAATGTACTCCACGTGTTTTGATTTTCTTAATTCGGGTCATTAGTTAGTTATGTGTAAAGTATGTAAAAATACAAGTGTAGGGAGGTTACAAGTAATCCTTTTGATGTATTATTTCAGATGGTAGGGCAAGAGTGTATGAAAAAAAATCGAAAAAAAAAAGATAAAGAAATGAAAAAGAAAAAAAAAGAAAAAGACAAGAAAAAAAACATACGGACTACCATCCCGTCTTTTATTTTTGTTCAAGTCAAGAAAGTATCAAGAAAAAAATACAAAAAGAGTTAGTAGTTAGCGAGTTGAGTCGAGTCTTGGCTTAGCAACGCCTCATTGTACATGTAATTGACCAAGATAATTGACTTGCCACCAGTAAACTTCCCTTTATCCAACAAAACCGTGTTTCTCCATACCCTTACACCTAACGTTACAACCCTTCAAAAGACCTCTTTGATAGTTTATCCTAGGTGCTTACGCCAAAGTGGTGGAGGTTTGATCTGTTCTCAAGCCTATGGTAATCTATGTGCTATGACTGGTAGAGAGTGTTTTATTTTCCCATTTCCATATGTTATATCACTTTATACACCCGAGAGATGTGAGAATCCAAACACTTAATGTGAGGTGCTAGTATATAATTTCCGTGCTTACTTTGACTAACGTGGAACGATTATGTGTTGTAATTACTTTTATATTAATGTTAAATGACCCCTAACTTGTATTTTGATTAGTGTAACAACATATTTGCTTGGGGACAAGAAAATCTCAAGTGTAGGGATATTTTATTAGGATTTATTTGGTACCCTTTTAATGGGTCATTTAATCCTAAATTCGAATAAATATGATCAAATACTGCCTCAAATTGTTTCTTTTTGTATTTTAGGTACTTGGGACGAGAAATCTGGAAATCGGCACTTTTTGGACGTATTCGGACGAAAAAGTGAAGAAAACAACGAAGTCGCGAAAACCTGTCAGACCTGGAGCTCTGACGGTGTCACAAGCTACAACGTGACGCCGTCACTTGTTATTCAAGCTGGATTTCTAGTGGAAAACTACCAAGTGACACTTCAGGGAATTTGGAAGACTTTACAACCTGGCATCGTCAGGTGTTATTTAAAGAAGGGAGTCACGTGTTAAGCTAACAAGAGACGGCCCAGAATATTTATAAGGTGACGGCCTCAAGACATTGCTGGTGCCGTCACAACGGAGACACATGACAAAACGCTAATGACGGCAAGGCTGACGGCGTCACAACTTGCAATTGACGCCGTCACCAACTTATCAAGACTATCACAACATTCGCGCGAAGTAGCTGATACTGTTTTGGGCATATCTTTTGCATACGAACTCGGATTTAGGTGATTCAAAAGGCCACAGAATTGCGACAAAAAGATATACAATTTGGTAAAAAAGGCTTCACGATGCCATCATTTCTTAGAGCTGACGCTGTCACATCGTGCGACTGAAAATTTGCCTATAAATATAACCTCAAAACTTCACTTTTTTTAGACCCTAAACCCTAAGTCCGATTCAAGGGTTTAGGTAGGTGTTTTTCCAGCAAATTAGAAGGTTTTAATCATTCCATAAACATCTTGTAATGGTTTGTTAATTCTATCTTAATTATGTCTTTAATTATCATTATTGTTGTTTGCTCTTCATTGATTATGCTTGGCTAATTCACCTAGTGTCTACTTATGATTGTATGAAACTTGTTGATGACTAATTAGATCTTATTGTTTTCTTATTGATGTTTGTATCTATCTTCATCATTAAGGCGTGACAGATTCAGTGAGTTTAATTGGTTATAGTTTATAATTCTTATTTCCTACTGTCTCTTGTTCGATTGATTGCCTCACGTTAGGCTAAGAAAACTAGCTAACCTCTTATATGTAACTAGCTTGAACGTCTTAGAAACGCAACCGTAGAGTGCACTATTGGTTTTTCTCGTTGTATTTATTGAGTGAGTTACGGCTTGTAGGTCCTGGATAACTTAATAGACTTTAAGGGATTTAGGGGACACTAAGACTCATAGGGTTGGGGACTTCGACACCTCCCCACGACCAATATTAAGGAATACATCGCTTCAATTAAAATAAGGACGTAACAATTCAGTAGGTAGAATGGGATAGCTAGCAAGGAGTAATATATCATAGGTAGATACGCTTCACTTCCCTTGTAGAACCCTAATTTACTTTTCTTGTTATTAGTTTAATTATTAGTTTTGGGTTAGTTAATTAGTAAGTAATTCCGCCCACTCCTTCAAAACCGATATTTTTACTTGCTTTCTAAAAAATAATAAAAAGACAAAAAGAATAATCCCTCACCTCTAAACCGATCTCATTATACATCTTGACCTAACGACAATATTCCTCTAGAGAACGATCAATCCCCCGGACATACCTATACTACACTACAACGATCAGGTACACTGCCTGGAGGATTGTAAAACCTTTTGCGAGGGTTCGCAATCCTCGCATCACAAGCTCAAGAGAAAAGCAATTTCTTTTGCTTTGTCTCAATCATAGAATCTAAGAACGTCAATGAAGCATTGAAAGATGAAAGTTGGATCATCGCAATGTAAGAGGAATTAAATCAATTTAAGTCAAATGATGTTTGGGAGTTAGTACCAATACCTAAGTACGTGACCATAATAGTAACCAAATGGGTATTTAGGAACAAATTATACGAGAACGGAATTGTATCTAGGAATAAAGCAATGTTAGTAGCACAAGGCTATAATCAACAAGAGGGAATTGATTATGAAGAAACCTATGCACCCGTAGCTAGCCTAGAGTCCATTACAATATTATTTGCCTATGCTTGTGCGTCAGACTTTAAGTTGTTCCAAATGGATGTGAAAAGTGCACTCCTAAACGGTTTCATAAATGAGGAGGTATATTTAGCACAACCTCCACGATTCATTGACTTTAAGAAACTCGAGCATTTTTATAAACTCAAGAAAGCTTTGTATGGTCTTAAGCAAGATCCTAAAGCTTGGTATGATAGGTTAAAAGCTTTTCTACTTAAACATGAATACTAGATGGGAATGGTAGATAACACTCTTTTCACTAAGAACAAAGAATCAAACATCATCATCGTCCAAATATATGTCAACGACATTATATTCAGATCAACTTGTCAAGACATGTGTGATGAATTCTCTAAAATCATGCATGACGAGTTTGAAATGAGTATGATGGGCGATCTTAACTTCTTCCTTGGACTCCAAATAAAAAATTAGAAGATGGAATATTCTTTAATCAATCTAAGTACATTAAAGAAATGCTTAATAAATTTGGATTAGAAGATACTAAACCAATGAAAACTTCAATGGCTACGAACACAAAGCTTACCAAAGATGAAGAGTGTGAATCCGTAGATAGTACTAAGTATAGAGGTATGATAGGAAGTTTATTATACCTAACGGAAAGTAGGCCCGATATCATGTTTAGTGTCTGCCTTTGTGCTTGCTTCTAAGAAGATCCAAAAACTTCTCACCTTGAAGTGGTTAAGTGTATCTTCCGATACATTAAAGGCACTATGCACTTAGGATTATGGTATCCTAAGGGGACCGACGTAGAAACCATAGTATATGCCGACTCTGATCATGCGGGAGATTATGTGGATCGAAAAAGCACTAGTGGCATTTGTACCTTCATGGGTTGTTGCTTAACTTATTGGTTTTCCAAGAAACAAACAGCACTAGCTATCCCCACAACCGAAGCCGAATATGTAAGCGCTGGAAAGGCATGTCAACAAGCACTAAGCTCTCGTAGACTATGACATCACACTTGATGACATCCCAATCATGTGTGACAATAAATGAGCCATTGATTTAAGTAAGAACCCCGTGCAACATTCTCGCACAAAGCACATAGAAATTCGTCACCACTTTCTTAGGGATAACGTACAAAAGGGAAACATCTCCATCGAAAAGGTTCCAACGGAAGAAAACATTGCGGATATCCTCACCAAACCTCTCAAACGGGAACCTTTCTTCTATCTTCGTCTAGGATTAGGAATGATGGAGCACATCTCTTCTTCTTTGGTTCCATAAGTCTCTTTCTTCTTTTCAGAGTCTAGGATTCTTTTCCGCACAAAATAAAATTGGGGAATTCTTTCTTTAAAACTTTACCTATCTTAAAAACAATCCTTGCATGATTAAAACCAACTCTAAATCCGTTTTGTGCATGAAAAAAAATTCATTATTTTTAAAAACTTCTCACGTGTAGGAAAATCATCTTTCTCGCATTGTTAATACAATTCAAAAATGATTTTCTCATGCATGCATAACGTACTCAAAATCCCTGATCGGATCATGTAACTAATATATAATCTGACATGTAAAAATGAGCAAGATTGAATTAAGGAGACTTTGGATTATCTCTTAGGTTTTCTTTTGACTAGAGTTGAGATAATCACATCTCCACATATGTTTAATGTAGGCACAGACTGGGAATACCTTCTTCCAAAGGAATTTCTATCTTACTAGTGGAAGTCCCTTATCTCCAGACGGTCCTCAATTTATAAAGGACCGTCGCCCTATATACAGGACCGTCTAGCGTGTCTTTTCTGTCGTTATCCTCCTTTCTGATTCCTTGATTCTGCACTCTTAATAATATACTTGCTAGTCTAACCTACACATCCCTTATTACTTAAACATAATTTGAATTAGTTAAACATAAGATGCATACTTTGCCTAAGATAGCACTCCCTCCTTCTATTTAAACCTTCATCTTCCTCCTCAAATCTCATGGCATAACTTCTTCTTCCTCCTTCCTCCCAATGTCATCCCCTAGAAACCCTAGAATGTCGGTCAAACCCATTTGTAGGAAGTAACAAAGCCTAGGCAACTTCATGAATAATTCCACCACTTCAAACACTCACAATCCCATCTTCAACCTAAAATCTCCAACTTACAAAGAAGCATCTTCCTCATCCTTTTCCTTCTTTGCTTCACAACCCTAAAATGAGTCTCCATCCATTCACATAGAGTCTCCTAACCTCAATCCTCAAGATCATTCATTGCCACCAACATATCCACCTCTAATGACAAATCCAAACTCTCTACAGTCCATCAAAGCTCAAGAATTCTCCCATCTTGTTGACTTGAGCCTCCTAAACATGATTCTCTCCCAAAAGCTTCACCCTCCAACCATGCCTCATCCCTCTCTTGACCAAGTGGATGCCCATGGGGGTTATTTTTTTGTTCCATTTACAACCGCAACCACTTTCAAAAGATCAAGAATGATCTTGACTTCATCACAGATCTTCTCTTGCCACCCGGCTTTCCAGCACCTTCAAGCAACACTCTTGCACCACCCTTTCTCTGCAAGTCTCAGACAACATGCATGCTCTACAATAAAACCGGACCTATCTTTGAAGACTAGACTAGAAATAGGACTAGTAATATAAGACTTTGTTGTAATGGTGATCCCTTTGTATGACCTTGTCATGTCTTATGAATGTTTAATTTTATGCATGCTTAGTTATATTATGTCTGATGTCTAACTTACTTCCGATGGTCTCTTAACTATCCGGCGGTCCTAAATATATAAAGGACCGTCCAAGCATTTACGGGACCATCCAGCAACTGCTACTCTGATTCTAACTTTTCTTATTCTCATCTATTCTGTGTGTTGCTTATGTATACTCTTGCACCTGTATGCTAACTTGTTTTGTAGCAAAATACCATCGATCGATTCCCCAATGCCCTCATCTAGGGGGAGCATTAAGCAAGGGAGCCTTGATACCATCGATTTCTTTCCTTTGTACACATCGACGAAGCCCTTTTGATTCTACAAAAAGGGGGAGAAGAAAACGAAACTCATTAAAAACTTATTAAACCTTAATTTTACCTCAAATGATTTTATATTTTGTAATCATCAAAAAGGAGGAGATTGTTAATACAAATAATGTCAAAAACGTCATTTTCATTCTCTAGTCTCTACATGTTTTGATAATCACAAAATATAAATACACGTTACGTAAAATTACGTTTAACAAGTTTATAATCGAAAAAACTCGTTTCAATCACAACATCACTTAAGGTATGAACAAACAATCTACCAACTTAGTTAAGTGAACAAATAATTTATTTTTCACTAAACCTCACATTTTTATGTGACAAAACATTTTTACAAAAGTATTTTTATAATTTTAAAGAAATGTTTTATTAAGAAAATAAATTTGAATTTCAAATTCTCCAACAACTAGTTTTCCTACCAAAAACCAGATAAGTTTTTCACCAGATAAACTTTCACCACATCAGGACAAAAATAGGAGCGTATGTCGGGACGGTCCCGTAAACATGGTGACGGTCCCTTATATATATGGGACCGTCCAACTTTAACGGACCGTCCCCCGCTGCTCCTGGTGCCTATAAATACTGAACTGTCTCATATTAGAAAAACCACCTCTTGAGCACTAAAACTTTATGTCTTCTAAATTCACTCTAAATACTCTTCTTTGATCACATTAACGGGTTGTAAGTTGTTTACAAGTGATCACATCCATCCTTCCTCCAAGTGCAAGAGAAGAACACTCGTATTCATCAAGAAACGAAGTGTTTAAGAATAGTCATTCACCTCATAAACCGTTGTTATGGATTTCTCCACAACCTTCAATCTTTGTATCTTAATTCTTGTGCATAATCCGACTTGAGTGCAAGCTCGGAATTGTGTGTTTTTGTTATTCGGACTAAAGTGTTGGTTCGAATAGTGTAGCCACGTGGGCTTTCGTGTAGATTGGTTCTAGCTAGGATTAGGACTCAACATTCCGCTTAGTATCATTAAACCTTGTGTAAGCTTTGGTGTACGGTTTGTTCCACCAAAAGGGAGTATGTTGATATAGTGTTTCTGAAACCATCGAGTGTGTGACTCGAGGAGTAGAGTAGGGCGAAGAGTGAGCTTTGTAGCCGAACCACTATAAATCTCCGTGTCCCGGTTTGATCATTTCTTTCCCTATCTTTATTTACTTGTTTATTATTGTGTTCATTAATTGTTGTATTGATATCACATAAGATTCGAATCGAGAAATATTTCAAAACAAACTTGAAAAGGAAATTTTTGAAAACGTAATTAAAATAGTGAAACTATTCAACCCCCCTTCTAGTTTCTACACTATCTGTTGATAAACTCATCGGGAACTTAAAGGTTCACGAAACAATAATCAAGAAACACTCCAATATAGTTAAGGTAAAAAGAGAGAAAGTAAGATCTCTCGCCTTAAAAGCTAAAAAGAAGTCTAGTGATGATGAATCATCGACCTCCGAAAGTGAAGATGAGGAATACGCGTTGGCAGTTAGAAATTTTAAGAAGTTTTTCAAAAGAAGAGGTAGATTTGTTAGACAACCTAGAGATGAAAAGAAGTCATTCCAAAAGTACCGGGATGACAAGAAAAGAAAAGGAGACATGAAGTGATTTAGATGCGGAGATCCGAATCATTTAATTGGAGAATGTCCTGAACCACCGATAAGTAAGAACCAAAAGGCGTTCGTCGGAAGTTCTTGGAGTGATAGGGGTGAGGAAAATGTGGAAAATCCAAATGAAGAAACATGCCTCATGGCACACAAGTCAAATGAGGTACAATCTAACCCTTTTTATTAAAGTGAAGATAATTTCTCTATAGATGACGATATATTAGATAACGAATACAAGAAATTATGTGAATTAAGTCTAAAAGTCATAACAAAAAATAAGATGCTAAAGATTATGAAAACGAGACTTGAAAGTGAAATTCTTGAACTTAAAGAAAAAGTCAAGATGCTTGAAAGAAACAAGCAAGTCGATGTTGGATGTGTATCATGTTTAGAAGTGTCTAACATAAATGAAAAACTTAAAAACGTACAAATTAAGATGTTGAAAGAAGCATCTAAACTACCTAAACTTGAAATTAGTACCAACTCATTAAATGAAATGTCAAGTTGTCGAAAACCTTCTAGTGATAAAATCAGACTAGGATTTAACATAGAAGAAGCATCAACTAGTGGAACTAAATAAGTAAAATATATCAAACTGTGAGATAATGAAAATTACCAGACGGTACTATTAATCATACCAATGGTACCCTTATCAATAAAGGTACTGTGGTACTGTCTATGTCGGGAAAAAGCTCAGCTTCAAAATTTAAATCTAATAGAAATTCTAGAACTGAGTTTGTCACAGTAAATAAAAAGAAAATTCCAGTAGCTAGTAAAGAAGAGGTTAAACAATATTACAAAGCTTCTTTGAAACCTGGAATTGGATATGTAAAACCCGAACTTAGATCTAAAACTCCACCTCCTAGGAAAATAAACTCTTCTCAACCTAGGTCTAAAACACCATATCCAAGAACTAACTTTAGAGGACAAAGTTATCCAAACAACCTTCCCGTAACATTGAATAATTTTCAACAAGGTTATTTATCCTTGAGAATTTATCCATCATTCCAACACCCAAATCAAATGTATCAAACACATGGAATGTACAATGCTAACAACCTTGGACCCGTGAGATATTGGGGGACCAAATGTTTGAATTATTCGTGTAAAAACAAAATAGGAATGTCTCAAGATTAAGATGAAGAATTACATTCAAGACGACAACCTTGGGGACAAATGCTGGATTAATGATATCCAAGAAGAATTTAAAGAATTCGTCAATCACTATGTGTGGGTACTAGATTCATCTCCCACAAAAGTGACATATGTCAGAACTAAATGGATATATAATGGAAATATTATTGATCCTCTGAAGAACGCACGTACTCATTAAGGTACGCTTTCTAATTATCTCCATTTATTGGTTAATGCTTAGATAATGTATCATATATATAGTCTCTAGTATAGAATATATTAGAATGTATTATGTCTAGGTATGTATATATGTACTTTGCAATTATTAGTAGTTCTTAGAATTAATAGATACTTAAGATAATCATATTCACGGAAACATAACTCACATATAATGAAGAAAGTAAGTCCGTGAATATTAATATATACGTAGATATAATGAATTACGCATTATATCTAACGGCACGTAGACTCCATAGTATGTATAGCCTCAACCTATTAAATGGGTAGATGTATCATCCGATATAAAAGAGATGCTATATACTTAGAATAGTATTCTAAGAGAGTTAGTATAGAAGCTATTGTCTATATCGACTCTAACTATTTGAGAGAGTATGTGGATTGAGACAATGGTAAATGTGTAACATTTACTATCTCCACGATCGAAGCAGTATAGGAGAAAGCACCGGAAAGGCATGAAATAAATCATTATGAATGATGTAAACTCCCAATATCAACCTCAATGTTTTTACAATAATGAACGAAAATTACTCTCCCTAAACACCCACACACAAAACACCATTAAATTCTATAACCCTTCGTGGCCTCAACTATCTTGAGTCTCGATACTTTCTCTAAATTCTATAAACATCTCCTCACAACCACCTATGGAACAAAATAATAACATCTGAAAACAACATCATCAATACATCAACAAGATCGACAATACTTCGTCCAAAATATCTTAAGGATGATCTATTTGCTTAATGCAATTCCTTTCAAAAGGATTTGATGAAAATGATTCAACAACGTCCAAATGAAGATGTCATCACGAAAACAATCCGTCAGACAACAACATCATGCCTACTCCATACCGTTATTGATAACTTAAATATTTTGTCCGAATTATTTAAGTAACTTTAATTCACGAAAAGCAATTAAAGGTCAATTTATCTCGTAAAATCTCATCGGGTAAACTCATTCGCTCACCAAAATTCTTACCATTCCTAATGAACTCGTACACAGTTCCAACTTCATAAAAAGTAGCAGCTTTCATAAAATGTGTTCATACAAATAACCATTTCACGAGATTTTAATTTCCCCACAGAAGGACAAAAAACGGAGCGTGGGACGATACCCTTAGTGCTAGACGGTACCATTAAATATTGTTGGGTATGCTTCTCGCACAAAAATGTGACAACATATTTGGGATTACATTAGTTATCTTATTAGACTCAAACACAAGGACTGAAATCATCATTTATGTAAAGTCATGTTTATGTTAGCTATAAATACCCTCCTAGACTTCACTAGGAGGGTTGGAGCTTGTGTGTTTATTTTCACCTTTCATATTATCAATAATATAATCAAGTTTCCATCTCTCTCTTTCTACACTTTCCCTCTCTAACCCTTACCATGAAGATGATGTTCTTTCATCATCCAAGGCCTCCCGATTCACAATAAGTTAACCAAAACACGATCCATCAATTGGTATCAAGAGCCATGGTATTAGTTTTGGTTGATTTGTGTGATGTTATCTTGTCAAAATCGTATTTTTTGTATGGATCTAAACTGTTTTTTATGAATATGTTTCACTACTTTGTCTGGTCCTTATTTTTCTTATCAAATAAGTACTAAACAGTTTCTACATAGTAATATCATATAAAAATATGGTCCTTTCATCAGTCCGATAAAAACTCAGATTGCAGTCGAACGAGGTTTGTCATCGAAGGAGCATTCATCGAACGAGACAAGGGTAGTCAAGTCAGACTTACTCTTCCAAATTGATCGAACGACATAGTCGAACGACTTAGTCGAACGACATAGTCGAACGACATAGATTTAGTCGAACGACATTAAATGAAAAGAAGAAGATCAGTTACTACCATTCACAGTCAACATCACTAAAACAATAACAAAAACATATCGTGACAAACCAACATCATAACCCCTATAAACCAACATTATAACCGATTACTAATCCTATACCCATCGACAATCTCTGTCATCCACAACTACATCTATCACCTCCTTCTCACACATCAAACAGCTAAAGATCTCAAATCCGTGAAACTCATGCATAGATCTTTCAAGATCTAAAAGGTTATACACGTTATTTTCATCATTGATCAATTTTGGATTGCTCCTTTTGAATATCCGAACAAAATAAAGAGAAGAAACATAACTAGAAAGTTATCTTCTTTCTTTGATTTTTCCAATGAAAAACGAAAACACAAAAACAAAAACCTTACCCGAGCCACTTTATGGATCTTGAACCCAAGAACTTATGGTTCTTGTATGCTCCAAATTTTACTATAGAAGATTAAAAAATTTGTTTTGGGTTCGGTTAATAGCACCTGTTGACCATAATGGGTGTGTTCAATTCGTCTTTGTGATTTTTTTTTTGAGAAAATCAAATGGAGAGTTGTTTGATTGTGTGTAATGCGAGTTGGAGGAGTAGCAGTGGGGGCGGATATATTTGGTGTGAGTGTGTGATTAGGGTTAAAGTAGAGGTTTATATCCTAAAAATTAGGGTATGGAAACTTGGGCTGGAGGTGAACGTTTCCTAACTAATTATTGGGCCGTGAGTATTTAATTTAAATACGTTGGACTACAATTTGTGTTGGGTTTGTTGGGATTTGCCTTGATGAACCGAACTTGAACTATTAGTGGACAGTTAAAGTCAAATGAGAATTTAGGCTTCAATGAATTTATTGCTAATTGCAGTTATTTAGTGTCAACTTTTGGTAGTTATTTGGTTCATAATTATATTTGCGGTTCGATATATCAATGTAACTAAATTTTCACGGGGATACGTTTTTGACAAGATTGGGAAAAACCATTATCATAGTTCACTTAAACCGTCAAAAGGCTAGTGTTGGGTATTGAACCGCAAGATGTGACTACGGGGTTAATTCTTTATTATTTATTTGAGGTTGAAGTGGGATATCACGGGTACGTGTACTTAGTATCTTGAAGATATCGGGGTTGGTTGGATGCATGATTCTTCGAGATCCTTGTTCGAGCTTATAACCTTGAAAATGATTAAGACTTGAGTTATCTAGTTATACCTGATGTAAGGAGTTACGTTGTTGTGCTCACAGAGTATAGCTATCACTTTAAAGGAGTTACGTTGTAGTGCTCAAGTGTCACACAAAGATGTGGATATCCAAGATGAGTTCATATATAGTAAAGGATGGTTGGATGGGTATATGAAACGACCTATGCTTTAAGGAGTTACGTTGTAGTGCTTAGTATAGGTACTTAGTCAGACAATAGTGCAAGTTTAAGTCACAAGCTTGGGTTATTTTACTTCAGTCTCAAGTTCGTAATACTAGGTTTTCTCCATCAGTGGTCACTACAAAAAGCCGTCGGAATGATAATGGGGTCGGTAAAGAGTTAGATGAGAAGAGTATAGAAGAGTAGAGATTTTATCAGCAGTTGATTCTCACGGGCTATTTATGGTACTTCACACATCTTCGCTTAATTGGACATACAGGGTGTACGCTGCCTTCGTTTCCATCGTAACCATAGTGTGTATGCTTCCGATTCTGCGAAGACATCGTGGGGGAAGAGAGAGTAGATGTGCTTTGACTTTCTTTGACTTTTCTTGCATTTTTTGCGAAAACACTCTTTTTCCAGATGGATCTGCATTCAGGGGGAAGAAATGTGCACATCAGGGACGCATAACAGACTCACGTGATCGAACTTATAATTTTATTACTACCGGAAGACGTCGGCAGAGATGATCAGTGGTTCAGTTTTGTGATTTTGGTGTACTCGTTTCAACTTTCGCAGGTTGTGAAGTGCGAAGTAGCCTACTTATGTGAGAAGCTCTTGTTGATTTCATGCATGTTACCCCCCCCCAATCAGAGTTCCCGCATTGAGCATAATCGTTACTGAGTGACTAGTCAGATTTCCTTGGTGTGGTTTATGATGTCATCTACAAATTCCGCTGTGTACTTAAAACTTCAAAAGTTAGAAGACATGGTAACTACATCAAAGTTTCGAATCTGCTGAAGACGGTTGTCAGTTTGGGGGGAAGCTGATTAAGAAACTTCACCAAAAAGAAGTATGAAGAAGCCGTTAAAGACATGCAGCATGAATTGGGGGGAAGTTAATCCAGTTTATGCATACTACATCGTTTGACTACAAGTGAAGACTGTATGAAGACCTTTCTTTATTTGTATTTGTACTTGTAGGAAATGATGTAAGTAATCCCATATGTTGCCACATTGGGGGAAGATTGTTGGGTATGCTTCTCGCACAAAAATGTGACAACATATTTGGGATTACATTAGTTATCTTATTAGACTCAAACACATGGACTGAAATCGTCATTTATGTAAAGTCATGTGTATGTTAGCTATAAATACCCTCCTAGACTTCACTAGGAGGGTTGGAGCTTGTGTGTTTATTTTCACCTTTCATATTATCAATAATATAATCAAGTTTCCATCTCTCTCTCTCTACACTTTCTCTCTCTAACCCTTACCATGAAGATGATGTTCTTTCATCTTCCAAGACCTCCCGATTCACAATAAGTTAACCAAAACATGATCCATCAAATATATAAGGGTACCGTCCACCCGTTGAACGGCCAAGTTTTCCTGGCCTATACATAGCAGCTCAAATCTCACATTTTCACTAACCTTTTCCCACTGAATTTGTCTGTTATCATTTCACACATTCTAATTTCATTTCTTTGATAATAAACTTAGTTTAATCTCATTCATTAGTGATCCAATCCTTCTTCCATTACAAGTGCAAGAGAAGATCACTCACATTGATTAAGTTATCTAGAGTCTTAGTGTTGTTAGATCATAAGTAACATTAGTTACTTTCTTGTTGTATTTTAGCATACATCAACATCATCATCTCCATTCTTGTGTAGTTGTGTTGTTGGGTAGATTGAGTTGATTGTGAGGATCTAGTAAGTTGTGTAGCTTGTGAGTTGTTTGGGTAGATTGTGTCAAGATCGGGTGGATCTTGTGTGTTGTGTAGTTTTTGTGTTGATTGTGTCAAGATCGGGAGGATCTTGTGAGTTGTGTAGTGTGATCGTGTTGATCGTGTGGTAGATTGGTTCTAGCTAAGATTAGAACTCGACATCTAGCTTAGTGTCGGAAATTGGATAAGCAACGTGTACGGTTTTCTCTGCCTGAAGGGATTTTGTTGACATAGAGAAGTGAACTCTCGAGTAGTGCTCGAGGAGTGGAGTAGGACGAAGAGGAGCTTCGTTATCGAACCACTATAAATCACAGTGTTACCCTTCTAACTCTTTACTCTTACTTTACTTTCATTATTTCATAGTTATTAGTTGATATAGTTTATTGTGTTGAGTGTTTATATTGTTATCGATTGATTTCACATAACATAGAATCAAAAGTTTCCATAAACGTAATATTTTAAACGAAAAATTGGTAAAACTATTCAACCCCCCCCCCACTAGTTTTCCACAAAATGTTTGATAATACAAATGATCAGTTGAAGATTATGAAGCTATTGATGAAGGTTTGGTGTTCGGGTTTGTTGGGATAGCCTTTTTACCTGTTTGTGAAATAGTAATTTCTTCTTGTTTGTGCTTGTGTGTATATTGTTGCATCAGTTAAAACCGTTGATGATGCATTGGTTAAGGGTGTAGCAGATTCTACATTTGATTTTGAAAAACTTTTTTTATCTCCCCCTCAAACATAACATTCTCAAGTTCTTTTTGTTTTGACAGGGGAGTTTTACAAAATACTTTAAACTTTTCAAGAGGAAGTTTGAAAAACTTAAAAGCATTGGTTGTAAAGCTATGATGTCTGCAAGCCTTTCATTTCTAACACGAGTTGTAATCTAAAATAATTACAAACCATTTTATAAAGACCAAATCTGTTATGATTAATATTTGATGATAAGATTTAGTTTTACACACAAACTATTCTTAAAACCAGTGTTGCAAAACAAGGCTTACAAGGCAGATTAATCGCCACCTAGGCGCTACTGGCCCCCCAACCTTTCTGATGTGTATAAATCGGTCAAACTAATCGGTTAAACATGGTCAACGGTGGTCAACGATTGTTAAACTTGTTGGGATAGTGCAAATCTTTCCAGAAATACCCAAAACTCATAATAAACTAGTTTTAATTATGTCTATTACAAGATGTTTTTTTTAGGAAAATCTTGTCAGGAATACCCGAAACTCACGAAAAATAGTCAAAATTTGCCCGAAATGCTAATCCGAGTAATCGCCCCTAGATAGATTACAAGCTACAAGGGGGTCGACCCCTCGACTACCAACTCACGACTTTTGCAACCTTGCTTAAAACATTATTTTGAAGACAACTGATAACATCAAATATAAACATAATTTAAAAGTCATTATCCCGGGTTTATGGCTCTTAATTATTGTGTTATTATGATATTTTTTACAGATTTCTTTAACATTATCATTTTAATATTAATCCAATGGAACGAAAAGACACGGAAACAGACAAGAATTAAGCTAAAACGAAGAATTGGTGCCAGAAGTCGTATATGGTGTTGCAAGGTAATCCTTGCTACGGCGTAGCAAGATGCCAGATATCAGTACATCCTATTCTTAGTTACGATGTAGAGATCTCAACACCTCTATGCCATAGAGAGAAATTGTTGCACGTGGAATATTACTAATAGAAGACCGCTACGACGAAAGAGGTCAAAACCATGGTCGACACCTCAGTGTCGTAGAACCAACGGGCCCATAAATCTATAAATATAAATCCTAAACTCGACTTTAGGTTACACTTTTACCACCCCATTTGATTTCTAGAGCTCCCAAATTATATTCCACCTCCATTGAAGCATAGATCATTAAGAGAAGAAGATTTTTCCATCAGAAACAATTTTTTAATTCGGTTTGATTATTGTTTTCGCTATAAATAATTTTAAATTATCGAATCTATTATCTTTTGTCATTATGATTGTGATAGGTCACCATAATGATTCAAACACAAGTATATCTTAGTGAGAGAAAGTAGAGAGAGAGAGAGATGGGAGGAACACGTATGAATGAATAATGAAGTGTAAATTCTATAACATGAACCAACAACCTCAAAGTGAGGTTTACATAAGTATATATAGGGAAGCAAGTAGGATAATGCCTACTTGTAAGTTTTACAGACTTATCCTAAGGCCCATAGGCTTACTTCATGAACCTTGGACTAATTACAAACATATAAGCCTACTAACTAAGCAACCTATTGCAAAAGTTAATGACTGATACTTTTACTTACTACAAGTAATCCCAACAATCTCCCCCTAAGGGTTGGTCATCAAAGGTTGCTTGACGTCTTCTTTGCTTCTTTGGCTTTGACGTCTCTTGTATCTTTGTTTTGTGTTCTTGTTCAAGTGATGTAATGTCGGTTATGTCTTGTCTTCATCAACATCTCGTACTTGGTTATCTTTACGTCTTTTCCAACATGCTCATACGTCTTTTGACTTTGATTCTTCATTAATGTAAGGTTTTCAATTCTTGTCATTGATCTTCATCTTTAAAACTTTGTAGATTTCTTTGATTTAGATCCTGAAATGTCTTGAACTTTGCTTTGCTTTGATCTTTTGGTTAGAACTTATCTTTCATGATGTTGTAAGCATGAGCATGTGGATCTTGAGTGTAAGTTGATGAGTCATGATAATAGCAGTCTTTCCTCTAAGGATCATTCATCGATATCTGCATGGTAAACATTAGTTAATAATCACCAATCGATCACGGTGGACTTTTCATAAAGATTAGACAATTACGATTGTTTTACTGATAAATGACATGATTCCATTCACCTTGGTCGGGTACATCAGCCGTCCGAATCTCATTAAGGACAGTTATCAGTACTTTGGATAAAATCTAAGTACCGACCCACATTTTCAGGACTCGATTCGTGAAAGGAATCTCCTTAGCGGGATTTCCAGCACTTACAGGCTCAGACTTCGAGATAATCAATAGCATAGTGTGAAGACTCTCTCTAATCCTTACAAAGGCTGTTCCTGAATTGGATACCCTCAAGAAGGCTTACACAGGTGCACCGAAGTACACTAAAGACCGTTTGAAACATAGTAACAACCGCCATGATATGTGTGGCAAGATCCAAAGATCTCATAAAATACTCCTACAACTTGTGTTCTTTTTGGCGAACACAAGTGTATGTTTTGGAAAGTGTATCCTAAGATATCTTTTGATGAATCTCATGGCTCTAGACTCGATTAAGTGCATTTTGGTTTTAGTAGTCGGAGGCATGGAGCAGAGTGCCTCCTTTTCAATATCAACACATCTCGGAGTGAGAGGTTGATAGATTATGCGAGGTTCTCCATGAGAAATGAAACAAGTATCTTTTAAGAGATACCTGAGTAGCTAGAAGGTTAAGTGCAGTGCGTCACTGGGTCCATGGTGTCTTGTATTCAATACCGGCATCGCCTCGGTGACAACCAGTAGCATATGAATTGAACCCGGTTTCTGCCCTAAGGTTGAACATTTGGAGGGCTATTTATGTTCACCATTTCATTAACTTTTCTTTTACATTCTTCAACCCATTCTTACTCCTTTCATTTTTTACTCCTTTTTTTTTTTCAATAAACCTAAGGACTTCTAGTTCCAAACTATTGGTGTTGTCCTTGGGTAGATCCCTCTGGCTCTGGCGGTTCATAGGACATAAACCTAACTATAACCACCTTATCACTCCATGATTATCCTAGATTTATTGATCTCATGCCATAAAAACTATTGTAAAATCTCTCAAAGTGTTTATGATTATGAAATATAATTTGTTAACACTTTGAGAGTTTTCTTTTTTATAAAATACTCCCCCTTCACATGTGCTCACTAGTTTTAAAGATAAGTTTACACATGTTGGGTGGAGTTCACACTTTTAAATTGAGTTATTCTCAGTGAACATGACTGATTCGAGACACGCTTACATCACTAGTTAGACTAGCTTGAAATTATTACCCGTCCTGGTCACATTCAAAGAGAATCTCTCAGAATGGTACACTCTACTTAGACAAGTCCTATTCGAGACACGCTTACATTACTGGTTAGACCAGCTTGAAATTATTACCGATCCAGGACAAGTCCTTTCGACTACTGACAGTTAAGTTTCATCAATTCATTGGTTAAATCTAAGTCGAGCTCATACGAGATTCCACACATTTGTTACCATATTTTAATCACAGTATATTCTCCCCCTCAGAAATACCATATTGATGTTGTTTTTGGAACACATTTTAATTAAAATATGTTTTTTGAGGTTTGTGGGAAGAAACCAACAAGAATTTTTCATTATAAACAAAGATATTTCAAGTACTCCCCCTCAACAAGTGACATGACTTTTTGAGGTTTTAAGAAACGAGAGGGAATACTTGTTCTTTTGAGCAGAATTATGAGAAATTATTTGAAAATTTTGATTAATTCTACTCAAAAGTAAGAAGCCTTTGCTCCTTATGTTAGGATTGAGGCACTGAAGCGTACCCCAGGGTCCTTTCTTTACAAAGAACGGGTTGTGCACTGTTATGTGTGCTCATGCCATATAATAACACACAAATCATATATCAAGATTAATAAATCAATCACTAACTAACCAATCATTCAGGACGTTGGAGTGCCAAGATCAGGAAACTTGGTCTTCCTTCAATATAGCTTTCCAACCGTTTAATCTGGTCCCGATGCTTCAACCTCTGTTCAATTCTGGTGATAAACCTGCGAACTTCCCTTGCTTCCTTCGCATTCCATCTCTTGCTCTGGAAAAGATTTATGTCCTTTAAGCAACTAGCCAATCCATCACGAACCGACTTCAATGTTTCATCACAAAACTTATGAATTTCGTCATATGCCATAAAGCAATTGCGAGCGTAGGCACTTCGATAGATGAAACCAAATGTAGGTTCTTTCCGTAGAGTGTACAGTGACAGTTGATTGATGTTATTGAAGTGGAGGAGTGGTTTGGTCAGATTCAGCTTCCTTTGATAACTTTCAACACCTAATTTAAGGTCTTCAACTCATTCCCGAACTATTATACTCCTTATGAAGATTAGAAGTGAAGTAATGAATGCAAGCTGCATATCCGTTGGTAAATTACGAGTTTTCCCTTGAACTTTGAGGAGATACATGTCTTCAATGTCATTACGGTTCAACATTGGAAAATCAGCTTCAGAGAATTCATACTCCTTTTCATCTTGACGTTTGACGACAATCTTCTTGAGATAGGAGTAGCCCCATTTTGTTGCAGTTGCAATAGACATGATGGCAATAATTCGTTTGCAATGCATAACGTCCCCCTTTGTTTGTTCTAGCCTACTACTGCGATAGAAGAGCTGTCGCCTTGTAGGCCAGTGGTGAATCCCGTACAAGGCGTCTTTGTCGTACATCACAACGTTGTCCGTAAACAAGTGTGTTGCATCTTCTTCAATGGTTGTATTCGTGTATCTTGCTGCAGGGATTCCAAAGTTCAGGGAGGTTGCATAATTCTTGTTAGTTTCGCTCCCGTGTTGTAAGAACACCAAGTATGTGTTGAAAAAGAATCGGTATGGGATATTGGGTTGCTCAGGTTTTCCGACCATTGGTAGAGGTTTGGTCCAATCTGTGTAGTACGGTACAGTACTTTTTGAGGTGTGATCCACGTTGCACGAGCAATGTTTTCCAAATGATATTCAAGTTCGATTGCACTCCCGGATCGATCTTTGAGAAGGTTGAAGGTTGCGTTCTTAATCCGTTTGAGCTCCTTTTTGTTGAGTTTCTTTATGCAAAATTCATGCTTGATCTTCTGAACATATTCCACAGTTCGACCATCCACTGGTTCTTGATCATTTGCTAGTGGTGGTTGACCGTTGACCATTTCATCGTAGCATCCGTATTCGGCCGTGTTGTCATTGTTTAACCATGAGACAACTTGCGGCTGTTTTTCTTTTTGATCTTTCTGCTCTTGAATGTTGATGAAGGTCCAGGTGTAGTTTGAGGTTGAGAGTCAGGATGTTCCAAGTTTTTATCACCGGTATAAACGAAGTGATCATCTGCTTTTGGTGCTGACTCGGATGCTTTTGGTTGGTTGGCTGTAGTAGTTGTTGTGGAAGGTTTGACCGGTTCCTGATGAGAAGATGAAGGACCACCGGTTGACTTCTGTTTCTTTGATTGTGAGTTTAGATCGGGGGCTTTATCTTCTCTTGGTCTCTTTTGAGTGTCAGCCGCTTCCTTGCATGAATCTTTTGATATGTTTGCCGAGATAGCATCAAGGATTGCTATTTCTTCTGGAGTCATAGTTGTCTTATCAGACAATCTTTCAAACGCTTTAAATTAAAGTTCTTAAAGTGTGAGTTCCTTCGATGCTGGAACTGTGTGAAAGGTGAGGGGAGTGAAAGAAATCACTTCATTCACGATTTGTCTGATAATTTGCTGGAGTTGCTCTTTTAACGGCTTAAGCTGATGTTTCAACTCTTTTGAAGTAACTTTGACCATATTTGTCAATAGATACTCTTCAGTGTACTTCATGATTAGCTTATCCATGTCTGCTTGGGCATCTTTGGATAGGTATTCATCGACTTGTTGCTTTGTCTGTTGTAGCTTGATAATCTGCTGAGTCAATCATGTTACCATGCTTGTGAGAGCCTGCAGTTGATCGTTAATCTTGTCCTGCTTCTTCAATCAAGCTTTCTTGATAGCCTTTTTGACTTTGATTGTTGCTTGTGAGATTAGTGTGTTGACCGGTTTCTTGATTGATTTGGTGGTTGATGTTGTTTGTGTTGGTGGGGGTGATGATTGTGTTGATGATTCAGGAATGGCGGAAGTGTCTTTGTTAACATTTGAGTCTAAGTCTTTTGGTGAAGGAGGGGAAGATTCTGGGTTGTGATCGGGATTGTCTTGGATGTAGGTGTTAGCTTCATCACGTAGCCTTTCTGCTTCGGCTAATCTTGCATCCTCTATCTCCTTTAAACTTCTTTCCTCTTCTTCTTTAGCTCTTTCCTTCATAGCGAATTCTTCCGCGGCCTTTCACACATCATCATCGGTAACAAGCAATTTCTCCTCCATGTCATCATCTTGAGCTTCGGTGTCTTCCATCTCTTCATCCTCAGGTTGCTTTTGTGCTTCATGAATGACCATTGTAGATTCTTGTGCAGTGTCAACACCCTTTTCCTTACTGGGTTGATTAACCAGATTGAAATCAGGTGCTATGATGGAACCCTTCTCCTCACTGGGTCGATTAATCGGAAGAGGTTAGGCTGTTTTGCTGGAACTACCTTCCTCACCGGGTTGATTAACCAGAAGAGGAGGAGGTGGTGGAAATTCTTGTCTACTTTGTTGTAACCCGATGATGAGACTTTTCTCGTATATTTCTTCAGTGGTCATACCAAAGAACATGTCTGTGTCCTCATCAGCTTGTTGTTCTTCGGTCATTGGCTACTTCAACATCCTTTTCTGATTTACAAAATTCGTCAATTTCTCTATCAAGATCATCATAGGACATCTTATTTTCATCCTCTTCTTGTTGTTTCAGCTCTGTTTCTTTAGTATTTAAGGTTTCAGTTGCATGAGCTTCTTTATATACAACTGGTTCATCAGACTCAGTATCATATTCGTATGATGGTTGAGGTGAACGTTCAGGAGATGGTTCAGGTTTGATGATCGTGACAAGTACTTTTCTATTTCTTGTCTTAGGAGCGTATTTCTTTCACTTTGTTGTACTTGTAGTGCTCCCAGTTTTACCTCCTCTTTGTCCTCTTGTTTTGATTGATGAAGCATGAAAGTCTTCGTCTCTAAATCCGACATTCTGATCTTTAAGAGCTGCTTCATAATATTTGTAGGATGATGATGCTTTAACCTTGTCGGTGAGAAGACAATCAGGAAGCCTTATTCCTTCTTTTTGAGTACTTGTTCCTTGGATCCTGATGATTTTCATTGCATGCTCATTCTTAATTGTGTGTTTTTCTTCATCATCTTGACGTCGAGGAATATCATCAAATTCCTCGAGAAAGTTGTGGATGAGCAACTTAGTGTATCTGACAAAAGGGATCTTGCTACCTCCCTTCTGAATATGTTGCACTAAGTCTTCCTAAATGAGGCTAGCATAGTCAATTAGCTTCATGTTGACCATGCCCCAGAATATTTGAAGATAAGGTAATTTGGGATGCTAATGCCCACTGTCTCTTCCAGATATTGACTTGGCAATGATGATGTACAAGGTTCTCCAAGGTTGTGGAATATACTTGATACCCACTCTTGAATGTGTTGTAACTACCCCAACTGATTCATCATAACCAATTTCTTTTAGAAAGTCAAGAATTTATTTCTTTGACAGGGTCTGATGATACTCTTCTGGAGGAGTCACCGTTGATAAGAGAAGTACAGAACGAAGTAATTATTTACCCACAGTTACTTGAAGCTTGTGAAGGGTGCATGTAAATGATTCTTCACCAATATCAAGTTGAATGGTGTTCCAGAATTGATGAATGTAGAATTCGAGGACAGATGCGAACTTAGTCATCATGGATCTGTAAGGGTGGTTCAACAGAACTTCCAAAACTATTTGGAAAGAAGACTCGGAGCATGAGAACTTGTTGAAGTCAACAAGGAGATTGTTCTTGCCAATGAATTTGTTATAACCTTCAGAAAAGGTGTTTGCCATTGTGAGTATTTGTGTGATGTCAACATTTTCATGTGATGCAGCCATTGTTGTGATCTGAAAGAAGTAAGTCATAGAAACAAACATTGAAACAAACACAAATTGTTAGCAATTGGTTTTTAGTCCGATTCATTGACTTAGGCCATGTTTGTCATTGTGTATTTAGTGTATTGATTGTTAAGCTTGATGAATGTATTAACCTTGATATGCAAAATTACATACTTAACACTAAAAACATTACAACTTTGAAAAGATTTTGCACAAATTCTTAAACATTAACAAGTTTGTAAACAGTGACAAATTAGTAATCTGAAACAAATTAGTAAACTGTGTCAAATTTGTAAACTGCGACTAATTCGTAAACAGTGACAAATTCGTAAGAATGTGACAAATTAGTAAGATGATGTCATATTCGTAAAGTCTGACAAATACGTAAGGTTCAGTCATATTCGTATAATGTGACAAATACGTAAGAATTTGTCAAATTCGTAAAAATATGACAAATACGTAAGAATCTGACAAATTTGAAAAATATGACAAATACGTAAGCATATGTCAAATTCGTAAATATGACATCTTCGTAAAATTTGTCAAATTCGTAAGAATTCACATGTTTACGAATTTCTTTCCAAGAAATTCGTATTTTACTGTAGACATAAATTCGTAACCTTTGATTTTGTTACAAACTTCAGATTCCTATTAACGGAAAAGACAACCACTGATTAATACACTTTTAAACATGTTTATACACACAACAGATGACTGAATTACAACTTTCAACCACTTATGCACAAATTCGTAAAACCCTTTGAACAAATTTTTCTAACTTTTGATTTACATGATAAGTGATTGATCTAATGATTAATGAGTGTTCCTGTGGTGTATCTAAGTGTATTGGATCAAGTATTAACATTTTTTAACCATTGAATTTAAAGATTGAGCCTTAACTTGTTCTTGATAAACCCTAAATTCCAAAATGATCAATTGATGTTCTTGGGTTGAATTAAACACTCAATACACGTTTTAAACTTGATATAGAACATTTCCCACAACAAAGATTGGATCAAAACACTCGAGAACAAAAATCCCCAAATCAAACGTATGTACCCTAAATTTAAATTCGATCAATTGATGATTCTGGGTACGATTGATCACTCAAAACATGTTTCTTGCTTGATTTAAAACATTTCCCACCACCCTAATCGATCACAAACACATCCATACGGATTTCCCCAAATCGACATAAACCCTAATTTTTAAAATCAAAATTTTGAACAATTAGGCCGTTGGATTTTTATGAGATTAAAAACCATCTATTGTAATCTTATCAAAAACATGTAAACACTTACAGATTTGCAAATTAACGAACGGATTGGAAGATCGAATGTGGGTCGTTGATCTTAGTGGTTGGGTGTAGTAAACGCTTTTGTAGAAATTGTAAGTGCATTAAATGCACTTAGGGTTTTTTTTTTTTTTTGTTAAAAAAATTTACTTTTGAAGGTTTGACACATTTGGTCCCTTAATGACAAGTTTTGCAATTTTAGTCATCTACCCACAAACAAAGTTAATAAGACTTAAACTTAATTTTGACAAGAACAATTTTAATACTCCCCCTCGACTTGTGACAAAATAACTTTTATACTTTTAAAAATTAAGTACAAGGAGCGTATTTCCTAAAGAATATTTTACCAACACAACTTTGAACAAAAGCCTTTTTTTTTTTTTTTTTTAATAATATGCAAGCACAAATTTTAGATAAGAAATTTGAAATTTCATTCTTTCCCTCAACATTTGTTCGGGAAAAATGATTAATTATTGTTTTGAGAGGACCAAGTGTTGACAAAAATTTTGTACTTGCATGTTTTAAAAGAACAAAATTAATTAAAAATTAAAAGAAAATTGGAAAATCTTTTTGTGGTTTTTTAAGTTTCATATTTTTGTATTTGTTTTTTGATAAGCTATTTACAACGTGATTTGATGTTTAACTTTTTCAAGTTTGTTTGAGAAATTTTTTCAGATCTTCTGGAGTCAAACGCCGCATACCAATTTGGTTAACTAATTCCACAAATCTTGCATGAGGCAAGGCTTTGGTGAATAAGTCTGCCAACTGGTATTCCGTACCCACAAAATATAATTCAATTGTACCCTTTTCAACATGCTCCTTGATAAAATGATATCTGAGAGCAATATGCTTTGATTTTGAATGTTGAACCGTCTTGCAGGAGATGGCAATTGCACTCTTGGAGTCACAGTACATCGGGATTTTGTCAAATATGTATCCATAGTCCATCATTTGTTATCTCATCCAAATGACTTGAGCACATCATGCTGACATGGCAACGTATTCAACTTCGGTTGATGACAATGAAGTGCAATCCTGCTTCTTTAACTGCCAACCTGCATGGTCAGCATCTGAAAAGGCTATTAGTTCAAAACCAGAATCCTTCGGATACCAGATCCCCAAGTGAATGGTTCCCTTTATGTATCGAAGGATTCTTTTAGCCTCACAGAGGTGTCTTTTAGTTGGGTTTGACTGATAGCGGGAGCAAAGATATACTGCAAATACTATATATGGTCTGCTGGCTGTTAGATACATGAGAGACCCAATAATACTTCGGTATTTGGTAGGGTCAACTGGTGTCCCATGTAAATCAGCATCCAGCTTTGGTGAAGAGGCAGACATGGGAGTTTTATAAGTATCATAACTGGTCATGCCATGTTTCTTTAGAATTTCAAGAGCATATTTGGACTGGTTTAGAAAAATGCCACGGGGGGATTGATGAACTTGGAGTCCTAAGAAGAACTTTAGTTCACCCATCATGGACATTTCAAAGTTTTGTTTTATTAATTTTGCAAAAGCGACTGAATATTTTTTCTTTGTTTATCCAAAAATGATGTCATCAACATAAATTTGAACAATCAAAATGTCCTCCCCATGTCTTTGAATAAACAAAGTTTGATCAACTGATCCTTTGGTAAAGTGATTAGCAATTAAGAATGAAGACAGTTTATCGTACCATGCCCTCGGGGCTTGTTTAAGGCCGTAAAGGGCTTTCTTGAGTTTGTACACATAATTTGGATGATCTGGATCGATGAACCCTTCTGGTTGAGAGACATACACTTCTTCACGGAGTTGACCATTGAGAAATGCAGTTTTAACGTCCATTTGATAAACAATGATGTTCTTGTGGGCAGCATACGCCAGAAACATTCGTACAGCTTCAAGTCTAGCCACTGGTGCAAAGGATTCTTCAAAATCAATTCCTTCCTCTTGAATTTAGCCTTTGGCAACCAGACGCGATTTGTTACAAATCACTATTCCATCAGCATCAAGTGTGTTCTTCCAAATCCATTTAAGTCCGACGACATAGACTCCACCTGGTCTTTCAACCAATTCCCAGACTTCAAAATGTTTGAATTGATCAAGTTCTTCTTGCATGGATTCAATCCAATTGTCATATGTCATTGCTTCTTTAATGTTCTTTGGTTCGGTGTAACTGATAGTAAGAGCATAAACACAATGTTCAGTGTCTGTCTGAAGTCGTTGTCTTGTCATGACTGGATTTGAGGAATTGCCAATCACATTTACTAAGGGATGATTTTGTGTCCATTTATGTGTTGAAGGGCGATGTTAATAAAAGGTGTGCATATTAGATGGATCCAAGTTACGGGTTGAAGACTCTGCAATATCAGCAACAGTTGGAGCCGGAGCAAATGGATTGAAGAAGGCATTTCCATCATAATCTGCAGGTGCCATTACTTGTTGTTCTTGTTGATTTTCAGCTACATCATTGGTGTTGGAAGCTGTTTGTTCTTCTGTTGTTGGAGAATCGAATGAAGGTGCATCAGTTGCAACAGTAGTTGTTGTTAGTTCAGGTGTACCAGGTATTGGAATTTGATCAGGTTGTGCAGCAAAAATAGTTGATACATCTGAAGCACGTCCTTCGGTTGTCTCATTGAACAGAGGAGCAAACAAAGTTTCCAATTGTTGACGAGTGAATACGGGTAATGGTGCAGCTGATGATTCTGGGAAATTTAAACGGTTGGTTGCGGGTCCTAAGTTGTTTACTCAGAATCCATATCTGTAAGTTCATCGAAATTAGCATGAATGGTTTGCATGATTTCTCTAGTGCGACTGATGAACTCAAATAAGTACATTTTATTAATATCATTTATCCTATTAATTTGACTTGTTTTATTATATTATGTATGAGGATTGATACTTAATCGTTTACTTTTGTAATTCTCAGTTGAAAACAAGCATTTGGTGAAACTTGGCGATTTTGGACTAATTATGGAGCAAAACATGCAAGAAGTTAAGAGTCTACTGAAATGTACAAGATCAAGACTATTCTGCTCCAGATGCGCCGCATCTCACTCATTACATACGGCGCATCACTATCAATATTTCACCAGATACGATCCAAGATACAAGAGGACATGCGCCGCATCTGTTAATGGGGTTACGCCGCATCTTCTGGCGGTGTACGAATATTCCTGAATATTATAATCTTGGACCCCACGCGAAGTTAAGTCAATGCGCCGCATCTACTTACTAGATGCGCCGCATCTTACCCTCAGACAGAAACTATAAATACCCCAAGACCAGACGAATTCGAGAGGCATATATATTATTATATACGAAGACCGAAGTACAGAAACCTAGGACGAATTCAGTCGAATAGGCAGCACAAGACACACCCGATCGAAGATACAAGAGCTGTAAGAAGGTGCTGCATGTGTTTAATTCATTAAGTAGTTTTGTTTTATTGTGTTAGTAAACTTTAATTCATCAGGATTGATGGCTTGTGTAATGTGACAACGGAAAGGTTGCACTCCCTTAAAACTGCTTTCCCATCAATTAAAGTTTATATGTTGATGTCTTTGGTTACTACTTATTAGTGCATTGATAACCTCTGTGTTTATTAGTGGCCTGCGCATTTGATTGCGGAAAATAATGTGGCTCCCACGGTTGTTACTAAATTGATCACTTAGGAATAACTTTTAGACATAAGTAATCATTAAGGGTTTACTCGCCGATAAGAACAGGACCAACGAGAAAGGATTAACTACATACACTTCATATAAAGCTATCAATAAAACAAGTGACAAACTACTTAATCATAAGGACAGATCTTCTTATTGTCTCGAGTATTTATCTGTGTACGTGTGTGCTATTCGCTGATTCGTGCCTATTGGTTTATTTTATTATTTAATTGCAACCAAATCGTGCCAGTCTCTCAGACTGAACCCCCTTGCGTTAGAATATTAAAATACTGATTAGAATAATGAGATAATACGTTCCACTCTTAGTGATCGACACTCTACTTACCATTATATTCATACTGACCGGGTACACTGCTCGTTAAGTGTGTGTGTTATTGATAAGTCGGCTAAATATAAATTTAAAACTTGAGTAGGCATTAATACTGCTAAACCGCAACGACACATCGCACGCATCAAGTTTTTGGCGCCGTTGCCGGGGAGTGAATTGTTATTATCTGTTAATTTGATTAGTATTTTAATTAGGTTTTTAATTTTTTATCTAACAGCTAACTGTGTTGTGTATTAGATTAATTTGCATTCATTGTATTATTTTGCATATTTTCTGTTTTTGTGTGTTATTTGTTTTATTTGTGTTTATTTTCGTTTGTGTTTTTTATTTGTTTTTATTTTTCGTATTTTCTGCATACTGCTATCGTTGTACTGAGCTAAATCGAACGATACGGCGCATCTACTTTCATAGATACGGCGTATTGCGTTTAATTTTTATAAAATACAACGCGTTTAATTAATTCGATACGACGCATCTTTTCCCCAAGATACGGCGTATCTGTTTTTGATAAAAAAAATTTCTAAACGTTAACGATATACGACGCATCTGCTTTAGCAGATACGGCGTATCTATTATTTTAATTAAAAACAGTTTTCGAATTATTAAACAGATACGGCGTATCGATTTTTATCGATACGGCGCATCTTCTGAATCAAAAATCTTATATTTTGAAACGTAACGAAAATACGGCGCATTAACCTTTGTTAATACGACGAATATAATTTGATAAATATTGTTGATTTTTGATATTTACTTTGATCGGTCCGCTACTCTCGTGTGCAAGTTGTTTATTTTCAGGATAAATGATGACTCGAGCATCACCATGAAAGATTACATTCTGAACCAAACCGAGAGAAGCTAGCTGGAGTGATCAAACATAAAACAACAAGAGTGGAGGAAAACTCATTACTGGTAACATTAAACGTCCTAAATTCTTGAAATAGAATTCCAGGTAACTTCTACGATTATTCAACCAGCCCAAAGGAAAGTTCTCTACAATATAATCTCAATTTTATTATCCATATTATACGTCTGATTCAAATTGTAATCTTAATTTTGTATGCTTAATAACGATATTTGTTCCTAACCTCGGAATAAATCCCTATCCACTAAACAATAAGATTACAATTATTAATAAAACGTTTATGCCTATTGCTCTTATTTTGAATTCAATTACATCATATGGTATGACCGTTTAACCCCAATTGGATGTATAAAGAATTGTGTTGCGGAGGCCAAGGTACGTTCCTTATTTAAATTTCGTTCACTAACATAGCGATACGGCGGATCTAAATATCCAAAGCGCCGTATCTCTGACCAACTAGGACTCATTGACTAGTCAACGAGATTAAATAGATACGGCGCATCCCAATTTTCAATACGGCGCATCGTTTTGCCCTATAAATACGACGGGAATGCGCCGGATCTAAACTTTTTACCGCATAATCCTCACACAGTTAAGAACGTACACACAGTAAAATTACACTTCAATTCCGAGCATTTTTCTAAAATCCGCCTCTAATCCGATCTATAATCCTTCACCTAATCATAAAATTAAGGTAATCATTCCATTTCGATTTAATCTTGTATAATATGAAAATTAGGGTTTATGTGATTAATTCGATTAGTGCTTTAATGATATAAAGATATGATTAGGACTTGTATTAGATGATCTCCCCCGTATCTAATTTGTGTAAATCATCGAATTTCTAGCCTAGTTAGATTTGAACGAAAATTTAGGTTTTAAATTCGGTTTTGACTTTTAGTGGGAAAATGGATTAGTAGTGGTGCTATGAGCTATTAGAACTGATATAATGGGGTAAATGATACTGTGATATTTAGTGGGAGTTTACGTCATGGATACGGATTCTTGAAAAGCCTGCCTGATTTCCTTTCTTTTATACTGATATACTTTTAGATGCGGCGCATCTAGGATAATTGATGCGGCGTAACGACCTATTTCCAAATTGATAAAACTTTAGATACGCCGTATTACTTAATCTCGATACGGCGCATCTCCATACGCCGTATCTCATTTCTTGCCCCGCATCTCTTATACTTTGTGCAGATACGCCGCACTGATTAAATCAGATGCGCCGTATCTACCTGATTTACAGACTGTTTACTAACTTTGAAAATTTATTTCAGATGGCATTACCAGAAGTTAAACAAAGACATCAGTGGTTACGTTTCGAGAATATGGGACTAACCCCTGGCACCTTGGAGGATTACTTACG
This sequence comes from Artemisia tridentata subsp. tridentata, assembly GCA_021014915.2. NCBI lineage: Eukaryota > Viridiplantae > Streptophyta > Magnoliopsida > Asterales > Asteraceae > Artemisia > Artemisia tridentata. The sequence continues at coordinate 212,828,040 of CP139502.1, forward strand.
GAGACTTGAGTCGATTTACTTTAAGAGAATATTCAGGGTACAGGTTTTGGATTTTGCTGATGTGGGATTAATTGGGGCAGGACATGCTGCTGAGAGTTTACAGCATAGGATGGAGATGGTAGTTACTGGTGATGATGAGGAGGTGGTATTCAGATCTAGTGCTTGGGAGAGATTGCTCAGGATTGACGAGCCCTTGGTACGGGAGCTCATGATGGAGTTTTTTAGTACAGTCTACTACAGAGAGACGGATACTGGGCTGGATATTGCTGACACCCTTGTGTTTAGACTGGGTGGTGTGCCAAGGCAGATGTCTATGAGACAGTTCATTTTGGCCATGGGTTTGCATACGGTTGAGGAGCTTGAGTCAGATGGGTTTGCCAGATATTGGGATGATAGTTTGAGAGCGGTCCCTGACAGAGGATTGTTCAGTGATTACTGGGACAGGATTTCTTCGGGGGTGATATCACTACTTCCACCCCCTCTTACACTTTGATCAGGGAGCCGATGAGGAGGCTGTGCCACCGTCTGATAGCACTTACCATTGCTGGGAGGGGTCAGTCACCTGAGAAGGTGACCACTCTGGACCTCTTCCTCTTGAGGAGCATGGATGAGGGGTTGTCGGTGAACATCCCCCACTTTTTGGCACACTACCTCCACCGATCAGCTGCAGGGAGAGATCGGAGGAGCCATATGACTGGCGGGCATTTTGTTTCTCGGCTGGCCCGCCATTTTGGAGTGATTGGAGAGGAGATCCCAGCAGGGCTGGAGGTTGTGGTGACCCATCTCCCAGTTATTGACAGGGATTATTTGGTTAGACTTGGGATCTGTCAGTTGGCTATGGGAGATTATGTTTGGGTAGCATTGGGGCATGCTAGAGCTGCAGGACCAGAGGCGGAGCAGGGAGGTCCCCCGGGAGCTCCGGCTGCTGCTCCAGCCCATCAGGAGGAGCACATGCACCAGTGCCCCCACCAGTACATGCACGCACAGTGAGTCAGAGAGTCGAGGCAGTCGAGGGGGAGTTGAGAGCCTTGAGAGGCATTGTAGATGGCATGAGGAGGGACTCAGAGTGGCTGGTTACGAGTGTGAGCAGACTTTTGGAGCAGCACGATATTACCCACACCCGTCCAGATGGTACTCATGTTGCGGGAGTGACACGTGCATACGCTCGCAGAGTCCGGCCTAGGACTGACGATGCCAGCACTTCAGGGACCCACCCACACGACCACACTGACCCTTGATCTTTTGATTCCACGTGTTTATTGACATTGTTCCATGCACATTATTATTATTCTTTTTGGATTGTACTAATCTATATTCTCATTTATGCATTTGATGTTTCAGTTTATATTTCTTAATATGCTTGACAAAGACTGGCATTAAGTTCAGCATGAGAGTACGAGAGGACGTGAGAGATGAACCATGGAATGAGCCATTTTACAACAGACTGTTAGCAGTCTGGCTGGTGAAAACATGCGCCGCATCTGGTAAACAGATGCGACGCATCCTATCCTTTATTTCGTTTTATTTTTGTTTCAGGCCGCAGAGGATACGGCGCATCTCCATCCTGAGATGCGACGCATCTCCTGCAATGGTCATATCTTTATTTTTCCGCATATTTTTATTTTCGACTTTAAAACTTTTTATCAGTTTATTTTAATGCGGCGCATCCCTGGTTAAGGATGCGGCGCATCTTTTATTCTGATCCGTATTTATTCCAGGCTCGATAAGGCGTATCTTCTTCCATAAGATACGGCGCATCGACTGACCTGATGATTTTCATTTTAATTTTTATATTTTATTTTTTATCTAACTACTAATTTATTATGCAAGTTTGAACCTTTCTTAATTTAGGTGTGTTTGAAGCCTTGGTGGTATTATAGATTCCTGTATTTCCTGTGGATACATTGATTATGAAGCTTAAACGTTCTAATCCACAAGAAAGATGATTTTTGCTCTTATACAAATGGAGGATCATACCGAGCAAATCTCAGGGGAGTTTTTCTGTTCTAATTCTTTTATTTTCCAGTTTTTAACCTTTCATACAAACAACGAGGACGTTGTTTAACTTAAGTGGGGGGATTGGAGAATTAGAACACTTAACACTTACTTGTCCTAAACTTTTCAAAATATGCTTAAAATGTGCTTAATATATCAAACATAAAATTTTTAGCATGTTTTTGTTTAAAGTCTAAGTTGCATAGCTGCACACATGACGTTATTTTCAAAAATTGTGACTTTTCAAAATTCACAAATCTATGAGTGTGCCGGTGACTTGTAAACTTTAGAACTTGGCTTGTATACTATTCGAGACCACCATAATAAGTATTATTGATATAATTGGAATGACTTGTCTAAATTGGTAAATTTCTAGGATTACACCCAAAAAGCCTATTATATGTTTTGTGTTATTAACTAACTACACTGGTTAGTTAACCCCCGTATAAACCCTTTTGTTACTCTCACTTTTAGAGTAAGATACCCCTAGAAAAACACTCAGAGCCATTCCTTTCGTTTTTTACACCTTTGTTAAAATGTTTCGTTACACCCTTACACCTTAGCCTACCCTATAGATTAAGATCCGTGGTTGGTTAATTGCTTTAGGCAAAGTGTGTTTCCTTACATTACCTGTGTTCGCGTGCGTAATTCATTATCTATGGTTAGGTCGGGAAATTGCACAATGCAATTGGAGTGAAAGTAAATATTGTATATCTTTGAGTTTATTTTTCGTGTGTTTACTACTTTCACTATTACCGTTATTTCTGAAGTCATGAAAAGTATGGAAAAATTATCCAGAATTATCATTATAGTGATGTGGTGAAATTTTACACATCTATGTTTATGTTTCAATTAAAAAAAAAAAAAAAAAAAAAAAAAAAAAAAAAAAAAAAAAATAGAAAAGAAAAAGAAAAAGAAGAAAGTTGGAAGTTTGTTAAACCAACAATGTAAAGTTATGTAAGTGGTCGATATCACCACTAATTGTTGTACTATATCTATGGATTGAATGGGAGTTGGCAGTTATGGGAATGCCAACTAAGGTTTATTCTTTGATTAAGATCTTGTTGAGTATAATTCGTGTCTACCTAAAGCGTGTGTTTCAAGTGTTAAAGCGTGAGTTATTCAATGATATGAGTCTTATTCATGGGATGGTTGGGATAGTGATTAACCACACTTAGGATTTTAATTTATTTGTTTTGTTTATTTTTCATTTTTACACCAATTTATATCCCAAATATTATCTATACCCTGTATTATTCTTTATCCAACCAACCCTTTGATTTATTGAGATTAGGGATTTGAGCAATCCTAAGTATCGTAGTCGTGGATTCGGCTATGTATTTATGATTTTGTCGCCCTTTTTGATATATAATTATTGGTGAAGTTTGGACCTATCTTTAGCCTATTCGAGTTAAGGATTTGAGCAATTGCAAGTATCGTGTTCGTGGATTCGATCATGTATTTGTGATTTTGTCGCCTTTTCTAGAATTTGAGATCGATAGAGATTAAGAAGAATAATTAACCCTTAAACCTCAAAACCCTTTTTACCGCTTTAGACTTGTTATTCCTTGGCTTTAGTGGTGGAGATGTGTATACTTGCCAAGCTTATGATAGAATATTCGTCGCGACTAGAGAGTTAAACGATTAGATTTGCTTTTATCAAATTATTTTATTTTACTTCTAATTCGTTAAGTGTTTAGTTGTGTGATTATGACAAAAATGAATACATGCTTAAATATAAAAATAAATCCTAATATCTTTTAGGATACATTTTCATAAGATTAATTCTAAGGTTTACTTGGGGACAAGTAAAGTTCAAGTGGGGGGATATTTGATGAACTCAAATAAGTACATTTTATTACTATCATTTATCCTATTAATTTGACTTGTTTTATTATATTATGTATGAGGATTGATACTTAATCGTTTACTTTTGTAATTCTCAGTTGAAAACAAGCATTTGGTGAAACTTGGCGATTTTGGACTAATTATGGAGCAAAACATGCAAGAAGTTAAGAGTCTACTGAAATGTACAAGATCAAGACTATTCTGCTCCAGATGCGCCGCATCTCACTCATTACATACGGCGCATCACTATCAGTATTTCACCAGATACGATCCAAGATACAAGAGGACATGCGCCGCATCTGTTAATGGGGTTACGCCGCATCTTCTGGCGGTGTACGAATATTCCTGAATATTATAATCTTGGACCCCACGCGAAGTTAAGTCAATGCGCCGCATCTACTTACTAGATGCACCGCATCTTACCCTCAGACAGAAACTATAAATACCCCAAGACCAGACGAATTCGAGAGGCATATATATTATTATATACGAAGACCGAAGTACAGAAACCTAGGACGAATTCAGTCGAATAGGCAGCACAAAGACACACCCGATCGAAGATACAAGAGCTGTAAGAAGGTGCTGCATGTGTTTAATTCATTAAGTAGTTTTGTTTTATTGTGTTAGTAAACTTTAATTCATCAGGATTGATGGCTTGTGTAATGTGACAATGGAAAGGTTGCACTCCCTTAAAACTGCTTTCCCATCAATTAAAGTTTATATGTTGATGTCTTTGGTTACTACTTATTAGTGCATTGATAACCTCTGTGTTTATTAGTGGCCTGCGCATTTGACTGCGGAAAATAATGTGGCTCCCACGGTTGTTACTAAATTGATCACTTAGGAATAACTTTTAGACATAAGTAATCATTAAGGGTTTACTCGCCGATAAGAACAGGACCAACGAGAAAGGATTAACTACATACACTTCGTATAAAGCTATCAATAAAACAAGTGACAAACTACTTAATCATAAGGACATATCTTCTTATTGTCTCAAGTATTTATCTGTGTACGTGTGTGCTATTCGTTGATTCGTGCCTATTGGTTTATTTTATTATTTAATTGCAACCAAATCGTGCCAGTCTCTCAGACTGAACCCCCTTGCGTTAGAATATTAAAATACTGATTAGAATAACGAGATATTACGTTCCACTCTTAGTGATCGACACTCTACTTACCATTATATTCATACTGACCGGGTACACTGCTCGTTAAGTGTGTGTGTTATTGATAAGTCGGCTAAATATAAATTTAAAACTTGAGTAGGCATTAATACTGCTAAACCGCTACGACACATCGTACGCATCAGCGACGGTTCCAAATTTGAAAGCCTTTAGAATTTTTACAGTATCCAACGATGACACCGATGTCCGCTTTTGCTTTGAGTTTGCCAAGGTCATCATGATCATTATTTGGATAGCAAAGGGCACAAAATGCATGAAAGTGTTTGATATTTGGTTTTCGGTTATGGACAAGCTCATAAGGTGTTTTGTTGTGGCGTTTGGTAATCATAGAATGGTTATGAGTGTAACATGCAGTTGAGACGGCTTCCGCCCATAAGTAATCAGGTAATTGAGCATTAATAAGCATTGTCCTTGTAGCTTCCACTAACGTTCTATTTTGTCGTTCAACTACTCCATTCTATTCTGGGCTTCTTGCAATGGATGTTTGATGTTCAATTCCCACTTTCTCAAAGTAACCGCGAAGAGTCTGATTCATGAATTCAGTTCCGTTGTCTATTCCAACTTTTCTGACCGTATTGCGAAGCTAAACTTGAATTTTTGTGAGAAAGGTGATAATCATGTTAGGCGCTTGATCTTTACTTCGAAGAAAATAAAACCAAGTCAATCTTGAATAATCATTAACAATTACAAGAATCTAGCATTTCCCGTTGATCGTTTGCACGCGCATAGGGCCACATAGATCCATGTGAAGAAGATGAAGTACGTGATCGGTACTGTGTTCAGCTTTTGGAGGAAAGTGAGAACGAGTGCTTTTCCCTTGTTCACATGCGGGACATAAGTTATCCTTGGAGTAACAAAATCTTGGAAGACCGTCAACTAGTTTGTGTCGTGCAAGTTCAGTCATGGTTTTGAAGTTCAAATGAGAAAGTCGTTTGTGCCGTAACCATGATTTTGTTGAAATTGCTTTGGAGAGCAGACATATTGGGGAAGAAGCAATCATATCAGACATGCAGATTATGTAAAGACTAGTTCCACGAGTGCCTAACATGAGATCATTTTCATGTAAATCACGAACAAAACATGTTTTCTCCCTAAATGCGACTTCCAAATCCCCACCACAAAATTGAACGACTGAGAAAAGGTTGTGAGCAAGGCCTTCGATGTAATATACAAGACTAATTTCAATGTTACCATTTACATAATCTGCGTAACCTATGATAGCTGCAAAATGATCGTTCCCGAGTCTGACAATACCAATGAACTTAGAAACAAAATTAACGAGCAGTTTAAGGTATCCTGTCATATGTCGAGTACATCCGCTATCAACAATCCAAAGTACGATTTAGATTGCCTGCATCACATGAAGACGACGAAGATGGAATAGTGGTAAAATTGGAACCCGTACTGGTAATGGGTTCCGTTACAGTAGAATCACACATGTTTCTAGATTTAGGTAACCATTTAAAACTAGGTGTATACTGTAACCATTTTTGCCATATCCAATTACTTTGGGCTTTTGTCTTAGTGAATGCACTAGGTGAGTCCGTTTTCATAAGAGTTTTGTTTTCAGCTATGGGATCACTTAACACACTTTCAAAAGCTACTTTTGGCTCTTTTCCTAACGCAGACTTAGAAGCTATAGTGGGCCTAAAAAGAATGCCATGAGTATGTTTTCTAGTGCGTAATAATAGAGAATTAGCAACACAATAATCATGAGTACCAAACATCATACTTTTACGACAAAAGATACAAGAAGCATTGACATTTGAAATGTTCAACGACATAGCATTCGTTACATTGATATTAGAATTACAAGTTTTTAAGTTCAAATCTAAATCATGTGCAACATGCGTTTTATTCAAATTCCTAAGGTGATCTTCTACTTCATTCTCTTCTAGAGGCATGCTCCTACGTTTCTAGATCCTATTCTTCTTTCTTGTGCTCATACGCTGTGATCTGCAAACGCTAGTAGTGGCTTCTAGTCATGTAGAAGTGGAAGCATTAAAATTAGTGGTCTGACTTTGTTTAGTATCTTTTTGCCTAGATGATGTTTCAATTTTGTACATTCCTGGTGTGATTACCTTTGTGTTTCCTAATTTCCCTTTGTTAAATGTACGTAGTTTCTCTTCTAACTCTCTAATGAGGAATTGTTGATATTGTATTTTTGCATCGAGTTCTCTATTTAAACGAGTTATTTTGATTTTTTCAACATTCATCATTTTCTTTTAAAAGTTCAGAACGTATCTTTTTCGAAGAATCATAAATTGTTTTATACTCATCTTTTAAATGCTCACTTTCTTTTTCATATTTGAAAACTTGACATTTTAAAACGCATTTTCATCATCAAGATTCTCAACTTTGGATGTTGTATGGTTTTGAAAAGCCATGTTTTCTTTTTGACGTTGTAATCCGAGTTCAAAAGTAAGACTTTGAGCCTGACACCATTGAAGTTCCTTTCAAAGTTGAGAAATCTCGAGTGAATGTTTTGTTTGAACATTATCATTATGAGTCAGGATTCTCTCATTCTCTGCTTTTAAAATCTCAATCTTGTGTCACAACGTATTATTTTCAGCATTGTGGTCGGTTATGAGCATGGAATTTTGTATGTCCTATTTAACTCAAACACAACCACGTAAATAAGCTAAACAACACGTACTACTACTTATGTATAAGCTACGAATAGAAAATAAGTAAATAACCTAATAGAGAATAAGAGATGAAGAGAAGAATTAGATGATTTTCATTCGAATGATTCAAGGACAGAGCTTACGCACACAATATGAAAACCAACAACTAAAATGAGCACCTAAGCCTTCTATTTATAGGCACAAATTAGGGCGACATGAGCTTATGTGCTTCTAGAAGAATAATTACAAAATGGCCGGCCCATGGACTCCTAATGGACCGCGCCTCTAATTCACTAACATAGAATCCATATTGAGCAACATCTTATCGAAAATGGCTAAGACTTGATAAATTACAAAACGTGTTCCTAACAATCTCCCCTTAAGTCTTAGTCATCAACGTTGCTCGACGTCATCTTTGCTTCTTTAGCTTTCGACGTCTTGATAATCTTTGTTCTTTGTTCTTGACTTTAGATGTTATGGTGTTGTCTCGATCTGCCAGTCTCCAACGTCTTCTTGTCTTTTCCACCATGCTCATATGTCTTTGACTTTTGTTCATCAACTGGTTCTCACTTTTCAATCTTTGATTTCTGAAAGGTTGTGGAGCTTGAACTTTAGACTTTACTTTAATATCTTTGAACTTTTGCTGTTTCTGAGTCTTTTGAGAACATATCTTCAGTATGTAAGCATGATGGAATCTTGGTGGTAGAACTTCAGGTCTTCAAGATCCTTAACAGCAGCAGCACGAACCAACCGGCACTTACAGGTTTTGAATTCGAGATCGTCAACAGCATAGTGTGAAGACTTTCTCTAATCCAAACCCAGGCCGTTCTGAACTGGATACCCCGAAAGGGCTAACACGGACCACACCGAAGTGCACCCACGATTCAGTGAGTCGCTGGAGATCACCCCACGACTGTAGACCGTTTTAGAACAAACACTAAGCGTAACCCACAAGGAGTTACCGAAGTGACCTGCTGTCAGGGTTGTTTGATGTTATCCTGGCAGGATTTCCATTCTATCACTGAGAATCACAATTGTGAATTCTCTCAAGAATTTTCTCAGCAGATTGCTAAGATCTGCGAAGGACTCTTCTTAATTTTACAACTGTTGCCCATGATGTAAGACAACAATGTAATACTAAGTGTTCCTAAGAGATCTTTGATGAATCTCATGGCTCTAGACTCGATTAGTGCACATTTGTTTGGTCGTCGGAGGTGTGGAGCAGAGTGCCTCCTTTTCAATATCAACACATCTCGTAGTGAGAGGTCGATAGATGATGAAGGGTTCTCCGTGTGAAATGAAACAAGTGTCTTTTGAGAGACACCTGAGTGGCTTAGAAGGTTTAGTGCAGTGCGTCACTGGGTCCATGACGTCTTTTGTCTTCAATACCGGTGATGCTCAGTCAACCAGTAGATTATGTATTGAACCCGGTGTCTGCCCTAAGGTTGAACAAATGGAGGGCTATTTCTTTTCACCCTTTTCTTTGCTTTTCTTTTTAATTCTTCAACCCCTTCTTTCTCCTTACATTTCATATCTCCTTTTTCAATCATACCTAGGACTTTCTTGTTCTAAACTATTGGTATTGTCCTTGGGTAGATCCCTCTGGCTCTGGCGGATCATAGGACGGTTATTCCTAACCTTAGTCACCTTATGACTCCATGACTATCCTATTGATGCCATAAACCAAACCTTTTGAAAAATCTCTCAAAGTGTTTATGATTATGAAAAACATATTTTGTTAACACTTTGAGAGTTTTGTGATTTTCAAAAAGACTCCCCCTTAACATGTGCTCATATATAGTTAAAGAAAATTTGCACATGTCGGGTAGAGTTGGCACTTTTTGAATTGATTGATTTTCAATGAACATGATCGTCGCGAGACACGCTTACATCACTAGTAAACTATCTTGAAATTATTACCCGTCCAGATCACATTCAAGGAAAATCGCTCGAAATCGGTACATTCTACTCAGACACGTCCTTTGCGAGACATGTTTACATCACCAGATGAACTGGCTTGAAATTATTACCCGTCCAGGACATGTCTTTTCGACTACTTACTTTTTCCTATCGTCAATTCTAGGGTCAATTTTGAGTCAAGCACTTATGAGATTCCAGCATTTGAGACACCATATTTTAATCAAGTTTTTATTCTCCCCCTCAAAAATAGCATACTTATGATGTTTTTGGTAAAACGTTTGATTAAAATATGCATTTTTGAGGTTTGTGGGAAGAATATCAAGAACGTTTTTTGGTTTGGAACAAAGATTATGTTTTTCAAATACTCCCCCTTAATGAGGGAATATTTGTTCTTATGAGCAGAATTTCTGAAAAACGTTAGAAAATTCTGGTTTTAATTCTACTCATAAGAAAGAAGCTTTCGCTCCTTTGATTAGGATTGAGGCACTGAAGCGTACCTCAGGGTCCTTTCTTGAAGGTACGGGTTGTGCACTGTTATGTGTACACAAACCATAATATCACAGTCATATAGTAAGAATGATGAATAAAAAATGATGAATTGTTAAATCAAGGTCTTACATTAACCTCCTTTACCAAACATTGTGAGCACCGGATCTGTTCTTTGGAATAGTCTGATTGGGAAAGATGGACGACCGCCAACATAACTCTCCAATCTCCTTATCTGATCTCTGCGGTAAAGTCTTCTCTCGATCTTCCATATGAACTGCTTCACTTGTCTCAACTGATCAGTATTCCATCTTTTTGACTTTCCTAATTCTTGATCCCGAACTCTAAGAACCAACCCGTCACGAACGTTCTTCAGTGTATCGTCACAGAATTTGTGGATCTCATGAAATGACATGAAGCGGTTGATGTTCGTTGCACTTCTGTAGACGAAACCAAAGAGTGGGTGGCTTTTCATGGTGTATTGAGGATCATGGTTGTTTTCAAGATGTAAGACAGGCTCAACAAGATTCAACTTATTTTGGTAACTTTCCACTCCCAGCTGAAGATCCTCTACTCTTTCTTTTATGATCGTTCGTCTGATGAAATGGCAGATAGCCGTACTGAAAGCTTATTGAAGTTCGGTAGTGAGATGATGCAACCTTCCTTGTACTTTCATTATGTACATGTCTTCAATATCATTTAGGATTAAATCCGGAAAGTCTGCTTCTGAGAATGAGTAGAGTTTATCGTCATGTCTTCGGACGTTGATCTCAGTAAGGAAAGTGTAATCATACCTCTTTACTCCCCTGACACTAACCACTGCCATGATCTTGAGGTCACTGTACACTGTACCACGAGAAGTCTCAGTAAGTTTACTCTTGTACCATGTCTTTCTTTTGTCAAACCAGTGATAAATGCCTAGTTCTGCATCGTGATCATAATTCACTTGTTGCTTGATGAAAAGGTGTTGGTGAAGAGCAGCTTCATCTATGGCTGGTTGTGAATAATGTGCAGCTGGAGTGAAGGTGATTGAAGTTGCATACTTTGTTTTGCTTGACGCTCCATGCTTGAGAAGTTCTAGATCATTGTTGAAAAAGAATTGGAAAGGTATTTCTGATGTGTGATGTTTGCGTATCACGGGAAGTGGCTTTGTCCAGTCTGTTATATAAGGATGATTTTTGTTGTCTTTGCCATCAACCCTGATTATGTCTGGATTAGTCCAGTCAAAATCACTTGACATTGCTCGAGCAATGTTTTCAAGATGATACTCCAGTTCAGCAGCACTTTGGGATTTGTCTTTGAGAAGATTGAAAGCATCATTCTTTATTCGGTGAAGTTCCCGTTTGGTCATCCTTTTGATGTTCAGTATACTTTTGATATGTTGAGTGACTGCAAACGAGCTGTCCTCAATCTTAGACACTTCGTCCTTTTGGATTTGAGCACTAGCTAGTTGATCAAACCAGTCATTGCCTTGTATGTCATCATCATTATCAAGCCATGAGACTACATTGACTTGTTTGGAAGATTTTTTGCTTCTTGAAGGCTTTGACTTTGGAGGTGACTTTGGTGGTGATTGTAGTTGATCATCTTGCAGTTGAAAGTCCACATTTTCTGTGGTGAAATGCTCAAATTGATGCTCATCAGTAGTTGGACCAGATTCCGGAGCCTTTGGAGGTTGAGAAGAAGTTGTTGTTCCGGTTGGCTCGTTGATGTGAATTCCAGATCCGCTTCCAGTCTTGTGTCTTTTTGCTGTGTTGTCCTGGTCTTGGTCTTCGTCGTCATCCTCACGAGTACGTTTTCCCTGATCAGCTGCGACCTTGCATGATTCCATATTAGCCCGAATGGCATCAATGATAGGTACTTCTATGTAGGTTAGGGAAGGTTTTGCAATGAGTTTGGTGAGAAGGGCCAGCTGAAGTTCTTCAACAGAGTAATCATAGATGTGTTTCTGATGAGATGTTGATGCAGCTATGTCTTTAAGCTTTTCTTCGAGATATTTGTCGATGTGTTCTTTAAGGTTTTCCCGAACTTCAGGCAAAAATTGCTTGACATAGTACTTTGTAATGCCCCGAGTCGCCTTGAGCAAACGTTCATTGACATTGTCACTCAGAAACTCATCCATTAACTTCTTCGTTGTATTCAACTCATTAACTTGTCCGGACAGATCCTTGACCAAAGTTTTCATTTCATTTAGTTGGTTGCTTAGTTGTCTGTCTTTCTTTTCTCGGGTAAGTTTAGCTGCCTTCTTTAACTTCTTTGCAGCTGGAGAGATGACTTCGACCCTTGTGACACGAGCAATCTTTCTTACATTCTTTCCTTTTATGACTCTTTTGATTATTTCTGACATTGTTGCTTTGCCTTTTGATGGTGATTGGGATCTTGAAGATGATGTTGTGAGAGAAGGAATTGATGATTGTGAGTTGAGAGGTGTAGAATCCTTGGGAGGTGAGGACGGAGGTGTTGGATTTCTTGGAGGTGACTTAGGAGGTTTAGCGGGATTTGGAGATGAAACTGTTGGTTGTGACTCTTGTTGAGGTTGATAGACCACGATAGAAAGATGAGGTGGAGTTTGAATGTAATTATCTGCCTCTTCCTCTCTTTCCTTCCGCTTTCTTTCTACTTCCTGTTTTCTCTTTAATTCTGGCTCATGCTCAGCTTCAAGTATTTTGGCAGCTTCTGTAGTTTTCACCCCGGTAATTTCCCGTTCATCCTCAGATAACCAATCAATTGGGTCATCAAGATTTACTCCTTCTTTCTCCTTATCACTTTCCAACATGAAGTCTGGTATTTCTTCATCTGTCAAGACCTTCTCTTTCTCCTTCTCTGACTGTGTTTGTTCTTCCAAGTAGGGTTGATTAATCGAGCTTGGTGGTGGAGAAAGAACAGACTTAGCCCTCTCAGGTTGATTAACCGTATTGGGCTGAGCTGTGGTGGTAGCATCTTCAGACCCTCCGGGTTGATTAACTGGATCAGTATGTGTTGAAGGTACTTCTGGGACAGTTCTGGATCCTCCAGCTCCCTTTTTCTCTTTCATTTCCTTCATTAGTTTGACTCGTAGTTCAGCCCTTCTTTTCTCATCTTCTTTAGCTGACCTCATGCTAGCTTTCTTTGCATTAAGTATGTCAATTTCAGTTAGAAACTTAGCTGTTTCTTCATCCATATTCACTTCTTCTTCTGATTCTGTCTCTTCAGATTCAGTTGGTTCATCACGAATCCCAATTTCTTCAGCTTTAGGCCTAGGATCAGTCCTTATTCTTCTTTTAAGTGTTCTAGGGTGTTTCTTTGAGGCACTTGCGGCACTCCCAGTTTTGCTGCCTTTTGAACGTGTTTTGGATGATCCTGTTCCTTCTGCAAGTTTGGTGATCCTAACCTGTTTCATTTCATAAGCTTTTTCATAGATTGCAAAAGCTGTAGTCTCCTTGACATCATCAGTTAATAAGACATCTGGTAATCTTGAACCTTGCTTTCTTGTACTGTCTTTGGGAAAATAAACCGTTTTGACAAGCTTATCCATCCTGTACTGATGTACTTCCCTGTCTCCAGGACGTGAGGAGATATCCTTGTTTTCATCAAGCAGAAGACTTATATGTAGCTTGGTGTATCTGACGAAAGGAATCTTGGTAGATGGTCTACGACCTTGGATTTGAAAGACAAGGTCATCCCAGATAAGTTCCGTGTAGTCAATGTTCACTAGATTCACCATTCCCCAGAATATTTGAAGATGTGATAGACGAGGATGCTCGTGACCACTATCCCTCCCTGAGACAGATCGAATTATGATGTAATAAATGGTCCTCCAGGGTTGTGGTATGCACTTAGCATTTATTCTGGAAATCTTGGTGAGTGGTGTGTTTGGTTGAACATCATAACCGATGTCAACAAGGAACTGAAGAACATCAGTTTCAGAAGGAGAATCCATATATCGGTTAGCTGGTTCAGATGGGTCTGGGAGGCTTAGGGCTTTTCGGAGGTGTAATGGTGTGACTTTCAACTTCTTGTGACCCAAGGTGCATGTGAAGTACTTCTCATTATCTGACATCTTGATGGTACTCCACATTTGATGAATGTACAATTCAGGGATACTGTCTGAGTTTTATAGTATGCTTCTGAACTTGTGTCTCTTCATAATCTCTATTTGTTAGGAATATGAATATTCAGCTGAAGACTCGGTCACCCCGAGTAATCATTAGTTCTTCATAGCTCGTAGGATTATCAGTAATATTATTAGTAGCTTAGTTATTATTATTAGTATTGTGGAGTGGGTCGGGTCTTTACCCTCTGTCAGCTCACTCTACAGCCCGCTGGGGGTATATTATGTAGTAAGTATAAATACCCCTTCCCACACAAGGGAAGGGTTGGAACTTCACATTATCTTAAGCTAATACACACATTGTTTCTCTCTCTAGAAGTTCCCATCACTTTCTCACTCTTGTTCTTTGTCCATTCGATCCATAACTAAGCCTCAAACTAGTGTTTCTTGCATTGTGAATACCCTACAATTGGTATCAAGAGCCATGGTTAGGTCCATGAGAGTTGGTATTCACGGATTTGTGTAGTTTTTGAGGTTTTTTGGTTCGATTTGTTAAGTTACATTTATTTCATTTTGTGCTTTGTTTAGTGATTAAAAGTTGTTATACCTTGTACTTTCTAGCTTAGGAATAGTATAAGAGTAGTATTTGGTGCTTGGATTCACAGATTTAAGGTTTGTGTGGCATTTTTGGGTGATTCGAGTGGTTTTTATCCAAGTGTTCTTGGATGCGGTTTGTGTATTTTGGACGTTCTTGAACGCGGTTTGTGTCACATCGGGTACGCGGTTTGTCCTATTACTAGTTTAGGCAAAAGGACAAACAGCATTGAAAGTGACGTGTTTGGAAGTTTGTGCCAACGCGGTTTGTCTCTAAGGTGCGTACGCGGTTTGTGTCAACGCGGTTTGTATAAGCAGCGTGAACTCGGTTTGTGTCAACGCGGTTTGTATCTCTAGCGTGAACTCGGTTTGTGTCTATGCGGTTTGTATCTGCAGCGTGAACTCGGTTTGTGTCTACGCGGTTTGTCTTTGAGGTGTGTATGCGGTTTGTATCAACGCGGTTTGTCTCTGCAACGTGAACTCGGTTTGTGTCAACGCGGTTTGTATCTCCAGCGCGAACGCGGTTTGTGTCAACTCGGTTTGTCTCTGCAGCGTGAACTCGGTTTGTGTCTACGCGGTTTGTCTCTGCAGCGTGAACTCGGTTTGTGTCTACGCGGTTTGTCTCTGAGGCGTGTATGCGGTTTGTGTCTACGCGGTTTGTCTCTGCGGCGTGGATGCGGTTTGTCTAGGCGGTTTGTATCCAAAATTGACTTTTTACGTCAAAACTTCAAACGGCCATAACTTTTGAACCGTAACTCCGTTTTCAGCGAAACACCTGTCAAAACGACCGTGAGACCGAGGAGAATGAAGTTATTGAGTTTCTAAGTTTTTCAGACCAAAATTTTGCCATAATAACTTGCAACAACCATACCAATCAGATCAACAAGTCTACCAGACCTTCATCATAACACATATCAAGCATCATTCCACGGTTCATTCTTGATTTTTGTAAAATCCCGCGAAAGAATCTATTTCTCGGTTTAAATCATAGAATTGTAAAATCCCGTGCACGTTTACATCATGTCTGCTACTTCAGATTCCTTCATATCTGAGGTACTCAAGTTGTACGACACATATGATAAACAAAATATTTCCAGTTCTGTACAACAAATAAACGTGGGTGATTCTGATAATACCAATGTGGAATCTTCGTGCCCGAATTCACAAGAGAAAAAGCTTCATCAGTCACTTATAGTGCTTAATGCAAAGGAAAGTCGCATTGAATGTTTTCGTCTACTTCATTCACATATCACAGTTCTGTTTGAGAAACCTGAATACGGGATGGGTTACACGCGGGCTTTCACAACACTCTTTAGTCAAGATGTACATGATTTCACAGTCAAAATGACTTTATACTTGGATCAACTTGAACAACAACTTGACAAAGGAGAATTTTTTGAAGACGGATCCATGGCTGCTTTTTGTGTGATCAACAACCAACTCCAAGTGTTCATTGATTCGCAATTCCCTTTGGATCATGATTATGACAGTCAAATGACGGAAAAGTGTTTTGCTAATCACACTGGAATCGAGGTTGACGTGTTCAGAAGGACATTACTTCAACTTATGAGTAATGTTAAGGGGTTCATTGATGAAAGGGCTCAACATGTGGGAAATGGAACAGAATCAGACACGCATGACAGTAGCAGCAGTTATGTGACTCATATCACACATGTTGTGGATGCTGATATCGGACCAGTAAATGACCAAGAGCCATTTGCTGAGGTACATTTAACTGTTCAACATAATGTCCTTGCTAATGAACATCAACATTCTGATCAAAGTAAACCTACTTATGACACATATCTGTTGGAAAAGACTGATAGCAATATCACCTCTGAGTCAACAAATATGAGTCATAAGGTGGGAGAAATTGATCAGGATGCTGATCATGATGATGCGTCAAGTTATTCGCTTATAGTTGAGTCTTCCAAATCAAATGATATGGTTGAAAAAGAAGTTATTGATGAACTTTCAAACAGATTTTTACAACTTGAAAAACATTGTATTGATCTTGAAATATCAATACAACAAAAGGAAGAAAGTATTCAAACTAAACTACCATGTAAAAATCCGGAACTCCCTGAATTCCGTGACTTTTTTATAATAAACGATTTGAAAGCTCAGCTACAAGCCAAAAATGTGACGATCAAAAACTTGAAAAACCGGTTGTCTGAGATGCGTGAAATGTGTAATGAAGTTAAAGCTAAACAGGATGTTATTGCGACTACAAATGCTGAATTTGTACATAAAGTGGCTGAATTAATTAATGAAAATGAGTCTTTGAAAATTCATTGCAAAGAACTGAGTGATACAATCAAAGAAACGAAAACTAAGAATGTAGAGCAAATTACCTCTTTGATTGCCAAAAATGATGAATTCAAGGCTCAACTTCAGGAAAAGGGTTTTGCGATTGCATCGTTGAAAAACGAATTGAGGAAACTGAATGGAAATGATGTGAACACTAAATTTGCAAAACCATCAATCTTGGGGAAACCACCACTTAGGAACCAATCAGTTGTTAGACAACTGTCAGCGTTTAGATCTGAACGGTCAAATGTTTCAAAGACACGGTTTGCCTCCCAAGTTGATGCGGAAAAAGTTTTGTCAAAACCAGTCTCTTCACAGTCTAGACCTAGTGAAAAGGAATATGCTGTTGCAAAACCACATCACGTGAGTGCATCTAGTTCTTCTAGGATTAGTTCAACGCGTGTGTCACTTGTGACACCAAAGGAACATGTTAGACATAAAGACATTGTTCAGAATCAAAACCTAGTGGACGCTAAGAAAAACACACATGAAAAGACTAGGAATTTGCCTGTTTCTAAGAGTAGCTGCGTGCCAATTAAGGCAATTCCCGTAGCCAATCACTCTAAGAACCCTAGATCTTTTTCTGATTCCAAACACTTTGTTTGCTCGACTTGTCAGAAATGTGTTTTCAATGCAACCCATGATGATTGTATAACAAAACTCCTGAAGGAAGTGAATGCCCGTGCTAAGGTTCAATCCTTTAAGACTAGAAACAACAACAAGCCCGTAGAACCAAAGAGTCATACTCAGAAACCTGGTAGGCAGATCGCTGTAGGACAAAGGTCTTCTCTAAACAAGTCATCCACTGTACATGAGAAACCACACACTCCTAGATCGTGCCTTAGGTGGATACCAACGGGTAGAACTTTTAAGATTGTGGGTCTTAGATGGATACCTTGTAGAAAGATGTTCACTGAGTGTAGAACCAAGATTGACAGTGCAACCCCAAATGGCTCAACTGCTGATATCACTAACCCATATAAATGCAAACAAACTCTTAATGTCAATGCAGGAAGTCTTTACTTAAGTGCAGGTACATCGTTCCCTCCTATTAAGGAAAGACTCAGGGTTTGGGTGCCGAAAAGAGTGATATCTCACGATGTAGGGGTTCAAACAATTCAAGCTTGATGAACATCAACGACAATGACGTCTGTACACATAAGTGCAGGCCTCGTTCTTCATCGATTATGACGTCTGAATACCTCAGTTCAGGCCTCGGTCTTCATCAACTACGACGTTTGAATACAACAGTTCAAGCCTCGGGTCTCAATGTCAACATTATGGCGTCTGCAGATATCGCTTCAGGCCCCGTTCATCAAAGAAAAGAAAAGTGTACGCTTGAGTGCACTTTATCTTCAAAAGAAGAGGAGTCTTCTTATTCATGGCCATTCTCATCATCAAGCTTCATGTTCTTCTCATGCTCATTCAGTCATCAAGTGAATCTACTTACCGCCGATGGTATTCTTATTCACCCGGTCTATCAAAAATGGCAGTTGACCGTCATATGCAATTTTTGAGGGGGAGAAAGGTGAATAAACTACATGGTGATTGAGATTTGAGAAGTGGTCATACGACTCTCCATGTTTCTGACTTTTCTCATACAAAGGCTTCATACTTGCTCCATGCTCATTCAGATATCAAGTGGATCTACTTCCATCCGATTGGACGTTTATTCACTCAATCAAAAATAGCATCCTCGTATGCAATCTTTGAGGGGGAGAAGTGTGAATAGTGGACCAACCTCATATGCACTTGTTCAATCAAAGATGGCATCCTCGTATGCAATCTTTGAGGGGGAGATGTGTGAACAAGTGATTCGATGTACATTTGGTTGTTGGTTCACTCACTTGAGCTGGGCATCTAATTGTGACCATGGAGTTGATTAGGTATCACTTATTCGAGATTGAAGTTGACTTCCTCAAAGGCGTGATCTTATCCTATCTTGAAGTCGGGGTTGGTTGGATGCATGACTTTATATGATAACTTGCTCGTGCTTAAGATTTAAGTTGAAGACTTAGGTTATCTAGTTACCAGCAGTCGGGGTAACTATCACTTAAAGGAGTTACGATGTAGTGCTCAGTGTCACACGCCGTTGACGTTGTGGATAATCATAAGAGGTGTTAATGTCTCATACCATGGTTAGGTTTTGAGTACTTAGAGATTTTCTTGGAGCACTAATTCTCTACACCGTTCTTCCAACATTAGTGCAAGCGTAAGTCACAAGAATGGGGAATTCTATCTTCAGGCTCAAGTTTGGTATATCGGGTTTGCTCCATCAGTTATCTCATCATAAGGCCTACTTGAGGGTTGATAAAGATAGTCAGAGACGGTTTCGGCAGCGGTTAATTCTCACTTGATCTACTTGAGCCTAAGTTGTTCTTCTCACAAGATTTCAAGAATATGTTCGTAAAATGTGTTGCTGATTCTGAGGTATCAAAACCAGCAAGGGGGAAGGAGACATACATCTGAATGCACAATGAGTACACATGATGGGCTTTATACTTCTTCTCAATTGAAGATTAACTCGTTCTTTCTGGTGTGTCATTCCAACTAAGTGTGGGAAGAGAATGTCAGTTTCTGATGATAAAAGAGGTACACAATTGTATGATGGTTCCTATGGTTAGTCGGTATCCTACTGAAGGAAATGTGTACATCCGGTACTCAGTAGCTGTTATGGTACTGTCTTGGTGTTATCATGTCGACTACATACGGGATAAATTGCTTACACTCGGGACTTAGCTGAATTTGGTGTAACAATTCTCATCTGCAATGTCCTGAAAGGAGATAAGGGGATTTTCGGGTCTTAATTGATCTTGATGATGCATTGTCGACTTCATTAATGGGATTGAGTGTGTACTTCGGGTTTTTGGGCTTCATATATCGAGACTGGCTGCATCTCTTCAACTACTTGGGGGAAAGTGGTCTCTGGATACTTTTGGTAGGCATTTCTTCAATCTTCAGCGGGAAGAAATGTGAGAAGAATTATTCAAATGTGAGATGATTCGTTGCTGATCTATTTGAGGATCCCCGAACGGAGAATCACGATGATTATTCTTAAAAAGGAGCAGTAATACTTGATGTGGTTTGCTACGGTTTCCGCTGTACACTTACCTTATGTAAGCTTGAAAGAGAGCTTAGAATCTGCTCAGTATGAAGATTGTCGATTTGGGGGGAAGCTATCAAAGCTGTACATTGGGAAGGCTCAAGTTCCGTCGATTGTTCAGGAGCCTCGAAAGCTTTGGTGGTGAAAGTTTAAGAGATGATTGACCACAGATTTCTACAACATACTGAACGTATCCTCATTTCGGTATTCATTTCATCATCGTCCTAAACTGAATAATATAGTTTGTACATATCTTAAAACATACTGTAAATAGAAAATTATAGAACCAGAAAATTGTATATAGAAAAATCTAGTGAAACGTAAAATCAGAAAAACCATAAAAATTAAAAAATTAGAAAAGACCAAAAATAGTTTCACCTAGGCATGTCTTCTGTTTATCGATAACATTTACGGACTTAGAAATGTCATTCAATAATGGCACGGGTCTTTAAATGAAGCTCGAGCAGAAGTTAAAATGGATGGTTAAAACATGTCTTAATGGCTTGCTATTACTTTAGATAGCAACCCGCGCTTCATATTGGGGAAAGCACGTCGCCAAAAAGACGGCTGTTCCTCCAACTGGGTGATGTTCACCTGGGCATGGATTACTTCATATCCATGTTTCCTGATTTGATGTACGTTTCAGTGCATCATTTCTTGTAAAAGAAGAGAAATCTTCTTTGTATAACAAATAGTTTTCATTCTATGATTCTTCTGAAAATTATTTGTGAGACACTTGGTGAATATGTGTTGTATGAAATTTGTTTATACTTGGATTATGCATAAAATTTGTCACTCAATCAACGACTACAAAACCTCATGACAGTTCTTGTTTGATGAGTTGTGGGGTTAAGCTTGATTTTAGTTGAGGCTCAACTAGAATACGGGTCATTGATTGAGGGGGAAAGTGAATTCAAATTTTATATCATCAAACGGGTTTCTTGATTAATTCATGACTCTTAGAAAAGGTTTTGCAGTTAATGGGGTATTAGTTGAAGAGGATATTGCTTAAATATATCAAATGACCAAGTGTGTTAGTTGCTAGAAAGTTTAGGACATTATGTGCAATTTGCTTGTAGTATCCTAGCTTCATATAACTAGAAGGTTCATTTGTATCTCTTTGGAATCCTCGTTTAATCCCCTAGATACATTAAAACTCAAAATCTGAAAGAAGTTAGAAAACCCGATGTGTTTGATGTTCTTGAATGCTCCACTGACATTTGTATGAACTAAGTGAATGAGTTTCAAATGTTGTTTGTCTCTGCTGCTTAATGGTTGTTGATATTGTGCATATGTTCTCAGGATTCGCTTAGGTAGATTGCTATTATGTTAGAATCATGTTCCTAAGATCCTGAATTGAATATTGAAATTCGTGTGAATTGCCATGTTCATGATTGCTATTTGCTCTTCATGCTAGATAGTGGTTTGACGTAGTTCCTGATTGGGGTTTGATTATAAGATGAACTTGGTATTATAATGTGGCAAGCTGCTGAAGGGTAGCTATTAAGGGATAGTGTATCTGTATGCATGTATATCTGTGTTGATATTCTTATGCAGATTCCATAGCCAAAATGAATGTGCCAGTTCCCATTCTAACCATTTAATCAGACGTTCAAATTCTATTGATTGGCTCGAAATTCACCACGACAACAACATCGGCAACAACAACAACAACAACACCTTCACCTCCACCACCATCATTTCAACAAAGAAGTACTTACTCGGATCTCGCCAAGAGGGGATCGACAATACTTGAGAAGATTTGTTGGTGGATGGATGATTGATCTTGACCACTGACTCACTCAGAAAAGCGGGTGATTATATCGTCTGCGCAAAAAGGTCAAAATCATATGTGTCATAATAATCAAATGTGCAAAATAAGCAGTGAATCTCCCTCTTAGATTAAGGGGGAGCGTAGTATGTTCTCATCATCAGAATATATTAAATCGGACACATTTTCTCCCACATTTTCTAACTTATTTAAATCAATTGGGATCACAAATCTCAAATGGTTTGAAATTTTTGATCGGGGGAGAGAATGTGATTTAAATATGAAACCTGATGAAAATGTGATGTTTTGGACTTAAATGTAAGCTCTCCCATATGTGCTAAACTCTTTCGTATATCGATGCACATATTGAGGGGGAGCGAATTAACAAAAAGGATTTGGCATGCATCTTATGTGAGCAAGGCTCAGACTTCACCAAAGAATTGACGAAACTTGAATTGTCATCAATCGAAAGGATACGACTTGGCCAGGTAATAATTTCAAGCTGGTCTAACCAGTGATGTAAGCGTGTCTCGAAAAAGACGTATCTGAGTAGAGTGTACCATTTCGAGAAACTTTCTGTGGACTTGACCAGGCCGGGTAATAATTTCAAGCTAGTCTAACTAGTGATGTAAGCGTGTCTCGAATCGGTCATGTTCACTGAAAGTTGATCAATTCAAAAAGTGCGAGCTCTACCTAACATGTGCAAATTTATAAAACAATCTACCGAGCACATGTTGAGGGGGAGCATTTGAAAAATATAAAACTCTCAAGTGTTTGCAAAAATGTGTTTCAGAATCATGAACACTTTGAGAGATTTTTCAAAGATTTGGTTTGGCAATCGTGGATGAATACCAAAGACCGACCATTTTAATTAATGTATGGAGTTATAAGGATGGTTAGGTTAGGCTCAAGTCCCCACGATCCCGCCAGAGCCGGAGGGATCTACCCAGGGACAATCCACTAGTTAGTGTAGAAGTCCTTAGGTATGATTTAAAAGGAGAAAAGTGAATGAGGGAAGAGTGCCGACTGAGATGGAGCTAACACTGGAACAAACCCAACAAGGTGTTAGTTATGAAGTCTCGGTAAGCACTGAAGGGGTTGAAGAATGAAAAATAATTGTAAAGAGAAAGGGTGAAAAGAAATAGCCCTCCTTACACTTTAGGCAGAAACCGGGTCAATACATATGCTGTCAGAATCACTTAGATGATTGCTGGCATTGAAGACAAAGTATCATGGACCCAGTGATACGCTGCACAACCCTCCTTAGCCACTCAAGGTCCCTCAAAGGATTCTTGTTTCAATTGTCACGGAGTTCAATACATTCCTATCGTCTCTCTCACTCCGAGTTAGATGATATTGAAAAGGTGGCAGTTCTCTCCAGCCTCCGCTCACCAAATCATAACGCACTATCGAGTCTAGAGCCACGAGATTCATAATAAGATCTCATAGGAACACGGATTATTTCTACACTGGTTGTTCTTCATTAAGGACACCAGTTGTAAACTTATGAGTCCTACGCAGATCTTTGCAATCTGCCAGAACATTCATGAGAGACTTTACAAATGTAATTCTCAATGATTGAATGGAAATTCCTGCCAGGGTCAACATCAAGCAGCCCTGAAAGCAGGTCACTTCGGTAATTCCTCGTGGATTACGCTTAGTGGTCACGGCGGTTTCAACCGGTCTACAGTCGTGGAGTGATCTCCAGCGACTCACCTAATCGTTGATTTACTACGGTAAAATCTTAAAAAGCCCTCTGTGGGTTTTCGATTAGGAACGGTCTTGGTAAGGATTAGAGAGAGTTTTCACACTATGCTGTTGACTATCTCGAAGTCCAAACTTGTAAGTACCGGTCAAATTATTGCTAACTGTCGTATGCAGGAATGTCTGGCGCTTGTAGCAGTGGAATGCTGTAGCTGGTTGCTGTTGTAGCTGGTTGCAGAAAAGATGCCAATCCATCACCACATGCTCACACCACATCATCATCAAAGAAGTCATGATCAACCTAAAAGACCTTCAACACAGCTTCTGCTAACTCTGATGCTGAAGATCATGACACCATATAGTGTGAGCATGTCGGCTCTAAGTATATTTCATCACATGGAGACCTACTTCTGAAAGATGACTTGGAGACTCAAGTAGGATGATAATTTCAAAGATTACTCAAAGTTCATCCAAGACAAAAGAGAAGTCATCTTAAGATCACGGATGTTTGCACAACAATCAATGATATTGAAGAATCAATGGTTACGAGCTATGATGTCAAGATCTAAGGAAGAAGTGCTGAAATTCAGAACATTACTTCTGGGGTGACCTCCCTTAGGGGGAGATTGTTAGGAATATGAATATTCAGCTGAAGACTCGGTCACCCGAGTAATCATTAGTTCTTCATAGCTCGTAGGATTATCAGTAATATTATTAGTAGCTTAGTTATTATTATTAGTATTGTGGAGTGGGTCGGGTCTTTACCCTCTGTCAGCTCACTCTACAGCCCGCTAGGGGCATATTATGTAGTAAGTATAAATACCCCTTCCCACACAAGGGAAGGGTTGGAACTTCACATTATCTTAAGCTAATATACACATTGTTTTCTCTCTCTAGAAGTTCCCATCACTTTCTCACTCTTGTTCTTTGTCCATTCGATCCATAACTAAGCCTCAAACTAGTGTTTCTTGCATTGTGAATACCCTACACTATTGCAACTTTACAACTTGGTTCACTGCATGAGATCTTGTTGAAGTCAACTCTTGCATTGTTGTCACCTAATTCAGCAATGTATCCATGCGGGAAAACTTCTTCTTTTGAGAGTATTGGTGGTGTTTGTTGTGATGAGGTAGCCATTTTTGAGATTTCGGAAACATCATTTGGACACAAATTTCGAGGATACATGAAAGTTAGCATTAGATAACCGTTAAGTTGCACATGTGATCCTTTTTAATTGTTTAACATGTTTTACAAGTTTACACATGATGATTTCTATAGAAATGAGAATTTCTATTGAATTGAACAATTTCTATAGAATCTGTCAATTTCTACACAATTTTAGCAATTGCGAAAAAAATTGGCCATTTGCAATAGAAGTTGTCGTTTGCGATAGAAATTGTCGTTTGCGATAGAAATGATCATTTGCGATAAGATTTTGTGTTTGCGATAGAAATTGGCGTTTGCGATAGAAAATGTCATTTGCGATAGGAAATGCCGTTTGCGATAGAAATGTTGTTTGCGATAGAAATATCATTTGCGATAGCAAAGGCATTTGCGATAGCAAGGTCATTTGCGATAGCAAATCCAATTTCGATAATTTCTTATACAAGAAATTTCGACAACACTGTAGACGTATTGTTTCCCAGATTTTTTGCAATTAATCTAAACTTGATTTTATGCTACAACAATTTATTTCAATCGAATCCTATGATGTATTGAAACAATCTGACCAATTTATAACACTATCTATCCACTAAATCTCGAAAATCAAACTGGGACTGTGTTCGTGTTCTTCATAAACCCTTAATCTCAATAAT
Source organism: Artemisia tridentata subsp. tridentata (assembly GCA_021014915.2). Classification (NCBI taxonomy): domain Eukaryota; kingdom Viridiplantae; phylum Streptophyta; class Magnoliopsida; order Asterales; family Asteraceae; genus Artemisia; species Artemisia tridentata. The sequence continues at coordinate 212,853,432 of CP139502.1, forward strand.
CACATCTATGGTGTTTCTGGGCTTAATACAAACATGCAATCATTCAATTTAATGCATAACAACAACACAACAACACTATAATTACACTAACTCAGTCATAATTGATTTTCCCCAATTCGTATGCTTAAACCCTAATTCATGAACATTCAAATTACAAGATTCTGGGTTTAATTAAGCATGCATCCATTGTTTATCTTCATATTCTAAGCATAATCGTACCATTAAACACATCATAAACACTTAGAATTGAGTTTCCCCAATTTTACGCAAACCCTAGATCTAAAACAATTATTTCTGACAATTTCAACCGTTGGATCGTAATATCCCTAAGAACCATTGCTTAAGATCATATTACAAACGTTAAAACACTCACAATTTCGATAAATCTTGAGTCGATTATGCAGATTGACTATGGGCCGTTGATTGGGTGGTTGAGTGTGTTTAATGTGTTAGATGAAATATGACAGTAGAATTAACTGCGGTCAGATTTTATTTTCACTTTTATTTGATTTTGAAGATCTTTGCTCGTTTCACACTATTAGCCCCTAAACCTTTACTTTTTGCATTCAAGGTCCTAACCAACTAATACACTAACTTTAAGTCTTGATCTTTGCAATTTAGGCCCTTGTCATCTTTTTAAAAAAATACCACCATCATATCTTTTTAGAAGCAACAATTTTCAGAAATCACGCAAGTAAAAATTTTGAAAGATTTAAAAATTGATTGTCTCTCCCTCAACACTTGTTCCAAAATAATTAATGACATTTTAAAAAAAATTGAAAAAAGTGTTGAATAAGGGTTTGTACTTGCCCTTTTTTTTTTTTTTTTTTTTTATTTAATGAATAGAAAGTCTTTTTGTGTTTTCATAAAATATTTACATGGATAGTGTTGATGTTTGACTCATTTAATTGTTTCTTAGAAAATTTTCCAAATCAGTTGGAGTCAAACATCTCATACCAATTCGGTAGACCAGTTCCACAAATCTTGCATGAGGCAAGGCTTTGGTGAACAGATTTGCCAATTGGTGTTCAATTCCCACAAAATATAGTTCAACGGTACCCTTTTCTACATGCTCCTTGATGAAATGGTATCTGAGATCAATATGCTTTGACTTGGAATGTTGCACAGTGTTGCATGAAATGGCAATGGCACTCTTGGAGTCACAGTACATGGGAATCTTGTTGAAGATGAATCCATAGTCCGTCAGTTGTGATCACATCCATATGACTTGAGCACAGCAGGCAGACATGGCTACATATTCTGATTCTGTTGAGGACAATGATGTACAATCCTGCTTCTTTGACTGCCAAGACACCAGTTTGTCACCTAGGAATTGAACTCCTCCTGGTGTACTTTTTCTCGTGTCTAAGCACCCTGCATGGTCAGCGTCTGAAAATGCAACAAGTTCAAACCCAGAATCCTTTGGATACCAGATCCCCAAATTAATGGTTCCCTTTATGTATCTAAGGATTCTTTTAACGGCTGACAAATGCCGCTCAGTTGGTCTTGACTGATATCGGGAGCAAAGGTACGTAGCAAATACAACATCCGGTCTGCTAGCTGTGAGATACATGATCGACCCAATCATACTACGATATTTGGTAGGATCAATGGGTGTCCCATGTATGTCAGCATCTAGCTTCGGGGATGAGGAAGACATAGGGGTGTTATAGGTGTCACAGCTGGTCATACCATGCTTTTTTAGGATTTCCTGAGCATACTTAGACTGACTAAGGAATATACCACGGGGTGATTGATGAACTTGCAGTCCTAAGAAGAACTTCAGTTCACCCATCATGGACATTTCAAAGTTATTTTTCATTAGTTTTGCGAAAGCATTTGAGTACTTTTTATGTGTTGATCCAAAAATGATATCATCTACATAAATTTGTACGATGAGAATGTCCTCCCCGTGTTTTTGTATAAACAAAGTCGGGTCCACAGTTCCTTTAGTAAAATGGTTTGCAAGTAAGAAAGCAGATAACTTGTCGTACCAGGCCCTTGGGGCTTGTTTAAGGCCGTAAAGGGATTTCTTTAGCCTATATACGTGATTCGGATGTTCTTGGTCCACGAAGCCTTCTGGTTGGGAAACGTACACTTCTTCCCGGAGTTGGCCGTTGAGAAATGCAGTCTTCACATCCATTTGGTAAACAGTTAGGTTCTTGTGAGCCGCGTAAGCCAGAAACATGCGAACAGCCTCGAGCCTTGCAACTGGAGCAAACGATTCTTCGAAGTCGATTCCTTCTTCTTGGCTGAATCCTTTTGCGACCAGGCGGGACTTGTTACGAATGACAGTACCATCTGCATCTAACTTGTTTTTCCAGATCCATTTTAATCCAACGACATAAACCCCATCTGGTCTTTCTACTAGTTCCCAAACTTCTAACCGTTTGAATTGTTCCAATTCTTCTTGCATGAATTCAATCCAGTTGTCATAAGTGAGGGCTTCTTTGATGTTTTTGGGTTCGGCTTGACAAACGGTGAGTGCATAAATGCAGGTTTCACCGTCTGTATGTAGTGTTTGTCTTGTCATGACTGGGTTTTCTGGATTACCAATGATGTTTACTAAGGGATGATCCCTTGTCCATTTGTGAGTGGATGGGTAATGTTGAATATTGTTGTGCAGATTTAACGGTTCCATATTGCTTGAAGAAGATTCTCCAGTTTCTGGAATGGTTTTTGGTGGAGCAAATGGATTAAAAAATGCATTACCGTCATAATCTGATCGTGCGGAAACTTGATTAGAATTGGGGGAAGAATCTTCAACTGTAGGTGGAGGTGTTTGTTCTATGGATGATGATGGTTCTGGTGGAGGTGCATCTTTAGCAACTGCTGTGGTAGAAGTTGCAGGGATATCAGGTGCTTGATTTGAAACGGTTGGAGCAGCGAAACTGGTGGAAGCATCTGAGGCACTACTAACAAGAACGTCATCAAACATTGGAGCAAACAAATCTTCTAAATCCTTCCTGTTAAATGGTAAGGGTGCAGTTGAAGATTCAGGGAAGTATAGACGGTTGTGAGCGGCTTCTAAGCTGTTTTGCTCAGAAGCCATTTCTGTGAGTTCATCAAAATTGGCGTGTATAGTCTCTATAATTTCCCCGGTCCGACGATTCCAAATTCTAAAACCTTTAGAGTTTTCAAAGTAGCCAACGAATATCCCAATATCTGCTTTAGCTTTTAATTTACCAAGATCATCACGATCATTCTTTGGGTAACAAAGTGCTCCAAAGACATGAAAGTAGTTGATGTTTGGTGTTCTGCCCTGAATAAGTTCATATGGTGTTTTTTTATGGCGTTTGTTGATCATGCATCAGTTCTGTGTATAACAGGAAGTTGAAACAGCTTCAGTCCATAGGTAATCTGGTAACTGGGCATTGATCAACATTGTTCTTGCTGCTTCCACTAGTGTACGGTTACGTCTTTCGACTACACCATTCTGTTCGGGGGTGCGAGCAATTGAAGTCTGATGAACAATCCCATGTTTCTCAGTATACTCTCGAAGAGTTTGATTCTTGAACTCAGTGCCATTGTCTGTTCTGATTTTCCTGACGGTGTTACTGACTTGAACTTGAATCTTGGTGAGAAACGTGATGATCATCGAAGGGGCTTGATCTTTAGTCCGAAGAAAGTAGACCCAAGTCCATCTCGAGTAATCATCCACTATTACCAAAATGTACCTCTTCCCGTTGATAGCTTGAACCAGCATTGGACCACACAAATCCATGTGAAGCAGTTGTAGGACATGATCTGTGCTGTGTTCTGCTTTGGGAGAAAATTGAGCACGGTGACTTTTCCCTTGTTCACAAGCAGGAGACAAATGATCTTTGGCATATCTGAATTTGGGTAAACCGTCAACCAACTTTTTCCTTGCAAGGTCAGTCATGGTTTTGAAGTTCAAATGAGACATTCTTTTGTGCCATCATAACCAAGCCTTTGTGGGATGAGCTTTTGAGTGTAAACAAATCGGTGTAGATGTTGTCATATCCGAGAAGGAAATTGTGTAAAGACTTGTTCCGCGTTTTCCTTTCATTAAATCATTCCCTTAAAGATCTCGGACAAAACATGTGTTCCCCCGAAAAGCTACTTCTAACTCTCCATCACAGAATTGTCCTACTGAGAAAAGATTGTGACCAAGGCCTTCAACGTAGTAGACATGACTGATCTCGATGTTCCCATTTACATAATCTCCATAGCCCATTATTACAGCGAAGTGATCATTCCCAAATCTGACCGTTCCGATGAACTTTGCAACAAAGTTTACTAGAAGCTTGAGGTTGTCGGTCATATGTCGGGAGCACCCGCTATCAACAACCTAGAGAACAATTTGGATCACCTGCAGCACAATCATTGAAAACAGGTGGAGAATTGGTAACGGTTGGACCCGTTGGGTTAGTAACACAAGTTTTAATTATCTTTGGTACCCATTTAAAGCTTGATGTGTTTTGTAACCAACGTTGCCATGTCCAACTAGTCTCACCCTTTTTCTTAATGAATGCACTCAGTGATTTGGTTGTCTTAGATGCGGCTATGGGTGTGTCATTGGTCTTTTCTGAAACTACTAGTGGTGGTTTTCCTAATATGGACTTGGCAACAGTAGTGAGCCTAGAGGAAGTGCCACTAGTTTGTTTCTTTTTGCGAGACAACAGAGTTTTAGCAATACATTTTTGATGATTACCAGAGAAAATACTAGCACGACAAAATACAAAACTAGCATCAACCACAATATCATTCATAACATTCAAAGATTTAACGTCTGTTACATCATTCCTAGAATTAGACTTAGACAAATTTGATTCTACGTTTGACATGACATGCGTTTTATTCGAAATACTTGCTTTAGCTTTAACTTCTGCAGACTTAGATGATCCATTCCTAGGTTGCCAGACTCTACTCTTCCTTTGTTTCTTGTGGTTCTTGGAGCTGCTAGCCTTAGATGTGATGTCTAATCCTGTGGAAGTTGAAGTATCTGCATTAGTGGTTTGTTTTGATGCTTGGTTAGGTGCCTTGTCTGCTTGGTACATTCCTGGGGCAATCTCACATATAGCTTTTTCTTTCCCTTTTTCTAAAACTCTGAGTTTCTTTTTCAGATCCACAATGATGTGTTGGAGTTCTTGATTTTTTGAATCCAAAATTCTTTTTAGACGTACAGTATCATTTCGGTTTTGACAAAGTTCATCAATTTCTTTTTCATATTCAAACAGTTGATGTCTTAAGACGTCAATTTCATTTGTATTTTGACATTCTGAAACACGACTATTTTGAAATGGCACAGACGTTTTTTGATTTTGTAATTCTAGCTCAAATTTAGCACTTTGACTTTGTCACCATTCAAGTCTCTTATTAAGTTTGAAAATTTCATTGGCACACTTGTTTTCCACATCATTGTTGATCTGTCTCAGATTCTCATTCTCTTTTAACAAGTTTTCTATCTCAATTTGCCACATCTCAACATTCACAGCATGATCATTCACAAGTAACTCATTGCACGACATGTAAATTGAGTTCATAATCACAGAAACCACGTCATAACACAAAACATTTTCTAAGAGTCGATCAACCTCTTGTTCTAAAGCTTTCTTTTGAGATTTTTGTTTTTGTATTTTGTCATCTTTAGTTTTGAAAATGCTCATCATAGATGCAACTTCAGTCTGTAAGTCTTGTTCCCATTGTGTTTCATAATGTCTTAGGTGTTTGACATGAGGTAAAAATTTCTTTTGAAAAATTTCTTGCTTTTCTTTCTCTATTGGAGAAAGAAAAGTAGAGATTTTGATTTTAGAATTAAATTCAATTTCGTTTTCCAAGAGTTGAATGTCATCCATAAATGTCTTAAAATATCAAAGAATTCGATGTTCTTGAGGCATTTTAGGATCAATATCATCCTCTGTCAAATAACCCTTGATTTGTGCAACAGGTGTGGTAACAGGAGTAACTTCAGAAGAAGCATTTATGGTAGGTTTTGACAGTGTTTGTTCTGGTTTGTCCTTTGGAGGAACAAAAGATTTACTGATATGAGGTCTTGCTGAATAATCATATTGAACTCTTGAAAAAACCTTGTTTGACTTTGATCGACTCTCATTTTCATGTTCAAGATGTTCAAGTTCTTCATCATTACTAAACACAACAACTCTTTGAAAGGTGTCATCAAGTAAAAGTTCTGCATTGTAAAACTTGGGATTTTCTCTAAGTGCTTTATGTAGAAAACGTGGTTGGTCACAGCCAATAGCAAATCCATATCCTTTTGGATTTGGTTTTACCGTTAGCCTTTGAATTTGAGTTACAGAATCACTAGTTTTGTACACGACGTTCTGAAACTCGTTGAGTTTGGATTCCAACGAGACAATTTCATCAAGGTATGAGTCAACTCGTTTCTTTATTGTTTGTTTTTCTTTAATCAAAGTGTTTTGACATGTTGAGAGCTCTGTTTTTGTTTTAGAAAGTTCAGAGTTTAACATGTCAATTTGTTTTCGAAATTCAAACTGCTCTTGTTCTCTTTGAGAAATTAGTTCATTTTTAGAAATGGTTAACTCACGAACTTGATGTTCTAAATCCTTTGTTTTCACATATTCTTGTTGGAATGCAACCTCAAAGCCTTTCTCACGTTTTGCATGTTTTTCATAATTTGAAAGCTGTAGTTTATAGAACTCATTATCCTTTGTTAACAATGCAATTTTGGCCTTTAGATTTTGATTGATTTCTTTGCATTTTTCAATTTGTATTTGGGTGGTCAGCAATAAGGTCTGAAGTTCTGAATCTTGATAAGGTAAAAGATCATTTTGTTCAAGATGATCATTATTTTCATCATCAATAGAGTCATCAAATGAAACAACAGTGTTGTCATCATCAAATGACACAACGGTGTTTATTTGATTATCTTCTGGTGATGAGAATGATAAATCATGTTAAACAAGATTTTCTTGTGTAGATGAAGATGCAGACGGTGAAGCAATTTCATGTATAAGACATTGTGAATCTTGTACCTGAGATAAGCCATCGGTGTCATATACCGGGCCTGTCTCGGATATGTTCATCTCTTGCATGTTTGCCATGAGCATCACTGCAGCATTTGCTTCTAGGTCTTCCATCTCATCATCAGAATCAGCATTAGTCATGAAGCTCTATTCTTTCTCATTTACTGTGCCCCTTGCTTCATCCTTTAGTGTCATCATAAGAGCTTCCTTGTGGTATGCACTACCCATAGTACGAGGCTTTGGGCAAGCATTTGCCATATGACCACTTCCACCACAGTTGTAACAAGTAATTGAAGTATTTGCAATGCCTCTCATTTCATTTCCAGCAGTTTGATTTCTCCTTTGAGCATTCCCCACACTGTTCCTATTTCCTCCTGCAGTATTAAACCTTTGACCTCCTGACTGAAACCTTTGTGAACCATAGCTTCCCATGTTCCTGAAACCATATCTTCCTGAAGACCTATTTTGAATTTCCACTCTTCCATCATTGATAACAGCTTGTTTAAAACCCGAAATTTCCGTTCATTTGAAATTCTCGTATTGCCCTCAAAAGTTTAGAATTTTAAAAGCATAAAATATATATTACAATAACAAGGGTATAAATTAACCTAAGTATAGGAATTAATCTAAGTCTTACTTTTAATATAATTATGTTGCAGGACAAAATAAAAGATTGTATATATATATATATATATATATATATATATATATATATATATATATATATATATATATATATATATATATATATATATATATATATATATGTTGATAATGTCGCCCCTCCCCTTGCCCTTTTTAAGGGATTTGTAGTTATCAAAAATTGAACAATCAAATTAATTATAATAATTACCTTCCAAAAATTATGTACACTCCCTCTTATCAAATCAAAGACCGGCTTTGTCTCCCTCCTCCCCATTCCATTCGATACATCAAGAAAAAAAAAAAACCCTAAAATCCATATACAAAAAGAATCGGCTGCCACTCTCCTTGTTCTTTCCTGTTCGATAAAAAAGCAAAGCAAAGGAGGCTTGTTTGTGGCTCCTACTTGGTGGTTGAGTGTGGGTATTGTTTCTGGCTCGAAGGAGGTTCGAAGTCGTGGTGGTTCTTGGCTTCTTGATCTTTGTTCTTTCAATCCGATCACACCAAGGGTAACGAGCATCATCTTGTTTTATTTCCTTCATTTTGATCCCTTCACTAACGTTTAACATGTAATCTAAAAACTAATATGAATCGGCTCAAATCTTATACATGTATACGTATAGAATGTCACACAAAATCATGGAAGTTAGCACATAAAATAACAACCCAAGAACCTTTATAATCGTTGTCATAGAATGTTTTGTTGACGTGTGTTATATGAAGATTAAACCTAATGAATTACAACCCTAAAACCTGATTGTAAATTAAAGAGAATCGACTAAATTGAATATGCTTGAATCGGGTTTAATAGTTATGATGTTTCTGTCCTATCAGTTGCTGACAGAAACTTTGGGTCGAATTAAGAGGGTCTATTTTAATGATACCAACGTGTTTTTGAGTGATTCTTGAGTCTAAAATCAAGTTCTGGAAAAGAACTTTCTGAATATGTAAGCCTTATAATTTTTGGAGGTCGGGAGAAACGTCTTTTCTGATTTTACAAGTTCAAGAGTCAAAATTGTCAATTAGTAATCCGAATTTCAACCTTGGTAGATGATTTTTGTTTTGAAATCAGTAAGGAATCATTAGCTCAAATTTCACAGGGCTTAAATATAGGATGTTTTTGGTCTCTGTGATTTTTGGTGGAATTTTTATAGTAGCACAACATGGTCTCATAATTGCTTACTTTTTGAGTCTCAAATCTGTTGCCGAATCTGGACTAGTTTTGATAATGAATTTTTGTTCAATAGTTATACTACCTGGAAAATTCTATAAAAATTACACAAAGTAGTAAACATATGTATCTACCAGGGGTAATTTTGATAAGGCTCCAGGAGATGCACAAGTATACCTTAAAAATCCGGAATTGTGATACATGTTTTGATACTAAAAGCTGAGTTTTCTTAAAAGGTGAATTACACACTCAAAGCCTATTCTATCGTTAATATGTGTAACCAAATTATAATGAATCTTTAATTAAGTGTTTAATACAGTAAATGAACTACCTACAACCTCTATATAACCTAATAGAGTATTTAATTTGACTACTACATGTTTAAGTATGTAAAAAAAAACCCTAATTTACTATCAACGGGAATAATAACCTAGTTAAGCATGAGTAATTGTATTTGTGATGTAAAACACTTATGAATCAGTTGTAAACATAAGTTATGTGATACCCTAATATGTCTAATGTGGAAATCTGCTAATTTTGGGAAGTTACTAAAAATGGAAAGCCGACTAAAATAAGTAACCTGATTTATATGAACATAAAATAATACTTGATTATCACATTCGTGTAGATCCGGTGAAGCGGGAGTAGTTCTCATCCCTTTTGTGATCATCATTGGTGTTTGTTTGCTTTCGTCAAGGTACAGATATTCTGACCTTATCTCTTAAGGTTACTCATGATTCATTTACATCCTTTGGATATTAGTTTGATTATGATGCCTATGATATGAGCCTCCTTATTGTGGCTTTCTTATATGATCTATGCCTTTGCTATGTTCCCTTAGAATTGTGAACCTTAATGATGAACCTTTGCTTTGAACTTATGAACCTTTGATATGAACTCTGATATGATATGTCATTTGAACCCTTCAGTTTGATACCCGAGCCAAGTTCGTTTCCTATACATGAAGGTAACATGGCCGTGTCATTGATATACCAATGGCATGACTTTAGTGTGGTTGAGTGATGTTTCACACCGTCCCATTTTTATTATTTTATGTGCACATTATATTTATTATGGCCAATATTATTGTTCGGGGGCGTATGGATTCATCCTAGGTTCGATTTGTATTTGATGGATATGATATGATATGATATGTTCGGTGAGTGATGCTTGTGTGCAATACACGTCTTTCACATGTTTAGGAGTTAACTACTCCATGGTTACTATGATATTTGATTTGATTTGTGTTCGGGCTCGTGGTATATTACTGACCTTTCCTTACTTTTGATATCCATTTGGTTATACCTTATGCTTTTCCCAATGCACCATACTTTATATGTTTGTTCCTTATCTTTTGGCTTTGTTTATATATATATCTGTTCACGGGGTTTTTTAACCTCAGCCGTATTTTTTTTTCCTGCGGCAGGTTTTAGTAGGAGGCTGGGTTATGAGGGGAGAATACTTTTGGACTTAGAAGACTATACTTTGATAGCTATTCTGGATTAGATATGACTAGAAGTGATTACATTTTTAGACTTAGTAATTATTGTTGTTCTCTTTTGTAACCTTGTATTTCAGAGTTTCCCTTTGTAACCTATGAGATTCATTTGTATTATTTAAGTCATATGCTTGTGTTTGCTTTGATATGTCACCATAACGTAATACTTCTACCCTTATCGGGTTGGGGTGTTACAATTATGGTATCAGAGCCCAGGCTGCGACTTGTAGTACATTAAACCTTGACCTGTGAAGTTTGGACCCTTAAGTTTCCACTGTAGGCGCTCATAAGACAACCTTTGAGAATTTGCTTTAAGATCTCCCCATAGGAACTTAAATTATTACCGGTGAGGAATGGGTAGACTAGGACATCTATGTAAGTAGCATTGCTTCCGCATCACTCTGATTCATGCCTCTGCCTTTAGCTATGCCTTATAAGAACATTTGTTTCAGAAGCTAGAAAGTTTTTGCAACCTAAGCTTAGTAACCAAGTAAGTTTGGAATACCTCGGAAACTACATGGATACCTTACACCATTTAAGTTTCACCTTCTGATTTTCATCTCCAATTCCGATCTGTTTGATAAACAGTTTGATACCTTTTCGACCATCCCGAAGGTCATTCAACCATAATGTGTTTGACACATTCTATGAATTCATTACTCATGCCGGGTATGAAATGTATCATCTGATACTACTTGAATCTGCATAATCCATTGCTACTCTTATGAGAACTCTGGTAATTGTTAACCACATATATAGGAAGATTTGTTCCCTTCCTATGAATGATGAATTTTGTCTGCCAATCAGTCCCTTTGGAAGAATATGATGTTATTACTATCTCAGTATGGATTTGTTAACTGAACATGATGATGTTGACAACAGATATCCTATACATCTCACTTTTGACAATTATACTATGTTCGTATCACCAATGATACACACTCTACCTGTCACTTGTGCTAAGGAGCTAACAAGATTCCAACACCTTGAATAGTTCGCTTATCTATCTCAAACACTTTGATAAACCATGTACTTGACTCTGATATATGAACTATCCGTCTGGTTGACGACCGTATTCGTGCTACGAATCCGTTTGCTTTTGATATAATTGATTTTGAGGTCTTTTGGTTATGGATTGACTGGCTCTTCATAAGCTGCATAGACTACCATATCCGATATGTGACCTTTAGCAATCTACTTCATCTTACTTTGTTATGATGGCTCTCAACCACTTAAATCTGTTAAGATTAATGTTTGTTATGGAAGTGCAGACTCTGATCTCATTTGATTGTCAAGTTTCTCCTGACACCTATTAGTATCCACCCTTGGAAGCTCTGGCATTGGAAGTATTTTGTTGTATGAAAATTTTCAGATGTTCTCTGATAAACCTCTTGGTATTCCCTCCTGCTTGGGAAGTAGAGTTGGCATTGAACTGATCTCAGTTGACGAAACCATGGTGCCATAGAAGTTGAGAGATTGAAGGAGCTGATGGAATATGATTTTTTTCACCTCAGTGTTTCTCTTTGGATGCTCCTGTTGGTATGAAGAAGAAAGAGAAAAGTATGCGGCGGCGTATCGACCGTCGTGAACTTAACCGTATCACTATCCGTAATCATTATCCATTTTCGCGTATCAATGATTGATTTGGTCTACCTTTGAAACTCCGTATCAGATGGCCTCATTTAGATTTGAAGGACTGAGGAAGCAACCATAAGAACCTCTGAGAAGTAGGTTAACTAACAGAGAGTAACCTCCGTGAAGTATTTCAGTTTTATTCACGAAGAAGAAGGAACATGATATGCGGTGAATGTGAAGCATCCCTAGGAGTAATTTAAGGTTTGGTTATCATCTGTTACCTGTAAAGGAGCAAGACGATTCTTGAAGCTGCTTTTGCATTCGTTTTGATCATTTTTAGTTTTAATGATGCCAATTGTATTGGCTAATATGACAACTATTCTTACGCATCTGATAAAAGCATGTCTTTCGCAAGTATTTGGACAAATTGTCATAGTATGACATTGTGTTATGTTCAGAGATGAAAGAGGAACGTAGAGATTATGTTTGTATTAAGTTAGAATGACCCTTTGTTCTGGAAGAGTAAATTTGATTGGCGTTCAGAGATCGTAGTAGACAACACTATTATGTATCCTGTGGAGACAGAGTTTCCCACAAAAGGGCCTAGATTGAAAACAGTTATCGGAACTAGAGACCTGGTAAAAGAGTAGTAGGAGATGTTCGCGACAGGCGTCACCATGGAAGAAGCATATAAGAAGAAGAGAGAAACTGAGAAAGGACTCAATTATATTTCATGCAACACGTAGAAATTTTAGTTGGGCATCAGGACAATCAGATCGTAGGGGATAAACTATTCAGCACATAACTCGCAGTTTACAGCAGCGGTGTTCACCTTGAAGATTGGAAAACATTTCTTGCAAGACGAAGGTGATGGCGGACATAGAAGGAGAATGCAATCGAGTTGACGAATTTTGAGTTGTGCTAGAAGACCTGTCAAAGACACGCAGTCTTGCTTCTCTATTCATTTTAGTTGTACTAAGATGAATTGAGAGCAGAAGCAGACTTGCGGATGGAAGGATGCACAGCGATCATGTCAGAGATTCGCGTTACTATACCGCAATTCCGAGAAGAGTCGACGAAGGCTTGAGGAACCAGACTCAAGTTTATAATTCCTTTTCACCCTATGATCAGATGGGCAAACGTAGATAGACTACTTGGACTTGGAAGAGATTTGAAATCATGTATTTGAATGGACGGATTTTGAAGCAAATATTCATGTTGGGATGAGTTGATTCTGTGAGGGATGAAGTTATTGATGACAAAATTCACTTTTGCTTAACCCACTTAAGTTTCTGATTGCGTGGTTTTGTAACCTTACAACAGGTTTTACCTCTCGAGGGATCTCAAGAGGCTTACAACCCCACCAGGCAGTGTACCTGACCGATGTAGTATAGTGTAGTGGTAAGTACGGGGGATTGATCGTTCTCCACAGGGAATAGTGTTCGTTAGGTGTGAAAGGCTACTCTAATTAGGTCTAAGGGTTGAGGAAGATTCTTTTTATGTTTTTATAATTTTTATGAAAGCAAGTAAAATCTCGGTTTTGAAGGAGTGGGCGGAATTAGTTGCTAGTCAACTAACCCAAATTACTACAAATGCAAATAAAATAAAATAACAAAAATGAAAAGTGGTGAGAAACTTATGTGTAGAGAAATGTGTTTACTTAGATTTCCTTACTCCCTAACTATCTTTTACCGGTTAATTAGTGTGTATTAGTTGCGTGGATGACGGGTGTATTCCTTAATACCATTCGTGGGGTGGCGTACTTACTTCCCCAAACTCTACAAGCTCCTACTTCACTCCTATGTCGAGCCGGCTAGGAAGCTCCTAACATGGGATCACTAGAATTCGCTTGTGCATTAAATACAACCATAAAAACCTTTAGTACGCGTTTGGTTCATGTTTCTTAAGACGTTCAAGCAAGTTACCGAATAGGAAGTTAGCCAGTTTTCTTAAGCCTAACATAGATAAACAATCATCCAATACAACTAACAACACACTAACAACCAATAATCAATAGCTAGGTTTCATTAGATCTAAGCAAACACAAGATAAAATTAGCCTAACATGTTAAACAAAAGACAAGCATAAGATAGAATCAAACAACACATAGACATATTGAATGATTAATTGATAACTTATCTTTCAATGAAACATGGAAGATCTCAAGGCTAAAAGCCCTGAAAAAGTAGCTAAAATCGTCTTAGGGTTTTATCCCAAAATTCCACACACTAAGCTCTCCCCTCATGACAAAAAATTAGAAAACTATATATAGACTTTTGCATCTGACGGCGTCACCTTATGGATTGTGACGCCGTCACCTCGCCGCTTTTAGGGTTCTCGGATGACCATCTTGACGCCGTCCCTCTTTAATTCTCCAAAATCCGTTCTGGCCTATCAAGTCTTGACGCCCTCACCTCTTGAACGTGACGCCGTCCCCTTATGAATTAAGCCGTGACGCCCTTGATTTAGTTAAAGCGTGACGCCGTCAGAATTCACATGCTAACTCACTGGCCCGTCATGAGTAAATTTCACATCCCACTTTTCTTGCCAAGGCATGACGCCGTCAAGAGATGATTCTGACGCCGTCAAAGGTAAATTTCAGCCGATTTTGAGACTTTGTCGTATTCTTCACTTTAATGCTCCAAAAACGTCCAAAATGCCTCCTTTTTCAGATTTCTCCTCAAAAGTACCTAAAATGACAAAAGGAACGATTTAGGGCGATATTTGATCAAATAAATACGATTTCGGGCTTAAATGACCCCTTAAAAGCGGTACACTTTTCGCTTCATCAAATACCCTTACACTTGAGATTTGCTTGTCCTCAAGCAAATGCGCTTTTATTCTAATCAAAATACAAGTTAGGGGTCATTTAATGCTAACATAAAAGTAATTACAACAAATAATCTTTCCACTTCAATCATAATAAGCACGGAGATTACATACTAGCACCTCACAAGTAGTGTTTAGATACTCACATCTCTCAAGTGTCATCAAAATAAATCTCATAAATGAAAACGGAAAATATCTCTCACTACCTGTCATAGCAAATAGATTACCATAGGCTTGGGAAAGGATCGAAAACCTCCTCCACTAGGCGTAAGCACCAAAGATAAACTATCAAAGAGGGCTTTTAAATGGGTTGTAATGTTAGGTGTAGGGAAAAGGAAAACACGGTTTGGTTGGATAAAGGATATTTTACTGGTGGCGAGTTAAAAATCTTGGTCAATTACATGTACTATACAATGTTGCTAAGCCAAGACTAGACTCGATCTTAAGCTAGAAACGAAATAACAAAATAACAAAAACATAAAACAAACATAAAATAAAACGGGATGGTAGTCCGTATGTTTTTTCTATTTTTCATTTTCTCATTTTTTTTGTATTTTTCTTGATTTTTCGATTTTTTTTTTTTTTTTTTTTTTTTTTTTTTTTTTTTTTTTTTGCATACACTTTTGCCCTACCATCCAAAATAATACATCATAGGGGCATTGCATTCCCCTTACACTTGAATTTTTACATAACTTTACAAATACTAATCTAATGACTCGAATTAAGATAATTGAAAAACTTGGAGTACTTTTAAAACATTTAGCACATATGGGGGTAATAAATGATGTTCTTCCCCATTACTCCATTACACTAGTACTTTACCCATGAGTCCCAATCGTCCCAAAACAATATGTACAAGGATATGACTCGACTTAGCAACCATGTAATCAACTAGATAATTAACTTGGGTTTAAACAAATGTTGTAACAATAATGCACTAAAGATGAGTGCATACAAGGTAGGCTAAGGCGATTTGGGTGTACATTTAAGTGGGGTGTAACAAATTCTTCCTTTAAGTAAAATGCTTAAAGGTCGAAACGAAAAGATAGGCTCTGAGGGGTGTACTAGGGGTATCGTGTACTAAAAATGAGTACAACGCAAAGGGTGTGGGAGAATTACTTGACCAATGTAGCCAAAGTAATTATAACAAAAACACAGGTGTAAAACAATGGGTTAATCCTAATGCCTCTTATCATGTAGTAAATCTAACTACACGAATGTAGTCTCATTTGTGGCCTTGGAATGGTCCTAACGCAAGTTCTAGAATCTAAGTGCTACCGGTACACACATCATAGCATAAATGCTTTTCCTACCAATTCTAGGGGCGAACCTCACATATTTGGGGGTGGAAAATTTTTTAGTGGTACGGTTTTTGTGCTAGTCATATAACTCCTATCCGTGAGACGCTCATTAAGATCAAAGTTTCACTCCTATATGTTGTAAAGAATTTTAAATTTGGCACTAAAATTACCTTAACAAGTATTTCTCTCAGTTTTATTACACATCTACTATTAAACAAACAAAAATCAAGCGCAATTGTATTCTCTAAAATCGTACTTTTACCCTCCCCTTACACTTAAGATGAACATTGTCCCCAATGTTCAAAATAAAGAGATGTAAAAGAAAAAAGTAAAAGAATGAAATCAAATACTCCCCTGATTCGCTCGTTGGATAGTGAAATTACACGGTTAAATCTTCTTCCAAAGAGAATGTTGAAGCTCCATGACTAATGCATCGCCATAAGCTTGATTCCATAAACATCTCCTTGTCCAAAATAACCTGTTAAGCCTGAGAAAACAAACACGAAAACCTGCATAACATCGGCGGGATAAAATCTATATATAAGGATATAATGCTTGTGGAATGATAATTTTTGCAGATTCCTGGAGATTATAAGTTGGAGATTTTAATAAAAACTTTTTATGAAAACAAAACTTTCAAAAATTTCTGGAAATTAAATCTGACGCCGTCAGGTTATAACCCCTGACGCCGTCAGAAATGACCTGACGAAAATTTTCATTTTTAGTTTCCGGAAAATTTCTGGAAAAACCTTTACCTTACTTCCTGGAAATCCTGCAAAACATCACTATGACTCGATACAAGCATTTGACTCAAACAAACACAAATATGTATGTTAATTTATTATTATTATGATTCATGTTAATTTGTGTTCTACTAAACCGATTTAGATTTCCCTTACACTTAACTTTTGCAAAATACCTTTATATGTAGTTAAGACGAAGTTAAAAACAAAATAAAGCATTTTCACAATTTAGTTTTGAACATGAATCAATAATAATAATAATTAAACATACATACGGAAGCAAATAAAATCAAACAAACAAATAAATAAACACACAAAGCAAATAAAGCATGGGCTGCCTCCCAAGAGCGCTTGTTTTTGTTCGAGTCACGAGCCTGACTCTACCCTTATTTAACGGATAAAGGAGAGGTTTTTTCTACACTTAGGATTAAGTGCGGGTGATAGTAGCGATACACACCAGCTCGGTAGGAGTATGCCACGTGAGGAAAGAGTGGTGGATGAATTATATACTCAAAGGGGTGTGCTCCTTTCATCATAACCTTGCCTAGTTCACTTTGGTCAATGGGTGATTTTGAGTTTCCTCCTAAAAAGGGATCATCTTCTATCAACTTCGAGAGATTCCTAGTTGGGAATCCATCTTGACCTAATAAACCCGGTTTAAACCCATAATGTTTCTTGTGATCAATCATGAATGGGTGATGTAAGTATGTAAGGTCATGGTTCACTCCTATATTAGCTTCCACTCCACATGGCTTAGAGTCTACTACCTTCAACATAAAACTACCCGGACTATATGGTTTGATGGGTGGGTCGGGACCTAATTCAATTCCTAAGTTCACATCTAAAGATGGAAGATTAGGTAACGGTTTTGGTTGAGGCTCCGGTTCATCAAAAATAGGAAATCCCCTAGAACTAAGAGTAAGGTTGTGATCACTATAAGCATTCAAACCTATATCCTCTAGTTGTGTTTGGTTCAAAGGTTCTACCTCCATCGGGATTCCTAAAGTCTCTTCTACTTCATCCGGGTAAGTCACGGGTGGTGTGGGTGCCTCAAATGATGGTAGGACTTGTGGGGCACTTGGTGGGCTTATGTTACTTACCTCATCATTCCTTACGTCAAGCTCACCTATATCCTCATCATGCGTTTTAGTAGGATCTAACCCTAACATTTTCCCAAGTATCTCAAGTGCTTCTCTAGGCATTTCAACTTCTATGTCCAAATCATACGGATCATCCTCAATATTCTGACTGCTATATTCAAACTGCCTAAAAGATTCATCATGTGTTTCTTGAGATTCGACGTCATCAATCACAAAACCTAGGTCTTTTTGATCAATGTGATCATGTTCGGCTAAATCCTCCGTCATATCAAGGTCACCTATGTGTTTGTTTTGTACTATGGCATTACATGACAACCACTTAGGTATCTCAACACTAATGTATTCATCCCCAAACAAACTTGTTTCATGATCCAGGAAATTTATATTCAATTGACTTGTACTAACGTTTGTTGGGTTGTCTACCCTATAATAATATTGGGCACAATCTTCTATGGCATCCCATGCTTCTTCAGCACTTAATTCCCTAAAGTCCCCATTGGCAAAATCCTCAATGCGCATTTGGTCATATTGGCCAACACGATAGTAAAAGGTTCGGGTTAGGGATGCTAAAGCGAAACTATGATGAGGGAATTTTCGGAGTAAATTTCTAAAACGAGTCCATGCATCATATATGGGTTCATCTCGATATTGTTTGAAATTCGAGATGTCAATAGGGTAGAATGGCCTTTGTGGTTGGTGGTATGGTGGATTCGCGTACTCCATAATGGTGAACGGAAGAGTCAATGGAAATTTCTTTTACGAACAAAGACACAAAGAAAAAGATAGACTAAAGAAAATCCTAGAAAAAGAAAATAAAAATCTCACTAGAAAGGAATCTAGTGAGTAGACCTATAAAATAAAAATTCAACCTAAACAATAACTATTCCCCGGCAGCGGCGCCAAAAACTTGATTGCGTGGTTTTGTAACCTTACAACAGGTTTTACCTCTCGAGGGATCTCAAGAGGCTTACAACCCCACCAGGCAGTGTACCTGACCGATGTAGTATAGTGTAGTGGTAAGTACGGGGGATTGATCGTTCTCCACAGGGAATAGTGTTCGTTAGGTGTGAAAGGCTACTCTAATTAGGTCTAAGGGTTGAGGAAGATTCTTTTTATGTTTTTATAATTTTTATGAAAGCAAGTAAAATCTCGGTTTTGAAGGAGTGGGCGGAATTAGTTGCTAGTCAACTAACCCAAATTACTACAAATGCAAATAAAATAAAATAACAAAAATGAAAAGTGGTGAGAAACTTATGTGTAGAGAAATGTGTTTACTTAGATTTCCTTACTCCCTAACTATCTTTTACCGGTTAATTAGTGTGTATTAGTTGCGTGGATGACGGGTGTATTCCTTAATACCATTCGTGGGGTGGCGTACTTACTTCCCCAAACTCTACAAGCTCCTACTTCACTCCTATGTCGAGCCGGCTAGGAAGCTCCTAACATGGGATCACTAGAATTCGCTTGTGCATTAAATACAACCATAAAAACCTTTAGTACGCGTTTGGTTCATGTTTCTTAAGACGTTCAAGCAAGTTACCGAATAGGAAGTTAGCCAGTTTTCTTAAGCCTAACATAGATAAACAATCATCCAATACAACTAACAACACACTAACAACCAATAATCAATAGCTAGGTTTCATTAGATCTAAGCAAACACAAGATAAAATTAGCCTAACATGTTAAACAAAAGACAAGCATAAGATAGAATCAAACAACACATAGACATATTGAATGATTAATTGATAACTTATCTTTCAATGAAACATGGAAGATCTCAAGGCTAAAAGCCCTGAAAAAGTAGCTAAAATCGTCTTAGGGTTTTATCCCAAAATTCCACACACTAAGCTCTCCCCTCATGACAAAAAATTAGAAAACTATATATAGACTTTTGCATCTGACGGCGTCACCTTATGGATTGTGACGCCGTCACCTCGCCGCTTTTAGGGTTCTCGGATGACCATCTTGACGCCGTCCCTCTTTAATTCTCCAAAATCCGTTCTGGCCTATCAAGTCTTGACGCCCTCACCTCTTGAACGTGACGCCGTCCCCTTATGAATTAAGCCGTGACGCCCTTGATTTAGTTAAAGCGTGACGCCGTCAGAATTCACATGCTAACTCACTGGCCCGTCATGAGTAAATTTCACATCCCACTTTTCTTGCCAAGGCATGACGCCGTCAAGAGATGATTCTGACGCCGTCAAAGGTAAATTTCAGCCGATTTTGAGACTTTGTCGTATTCTTCACTTTAATGCTCCAAAAACGTCCAAAATGCCTCCTTTTCCAGATTTCTCCTCAAAAGTACCTAAAATGACAAAAGGAACGATTTAGGGCGATATTTGATCAAATAAATACGATTTCGGGCTTAAATGACCCCTTAAAAGCGGTACACTTTTCGCTTCATCAGTTTCCGTTACCTGATGATACGATCCATTGAATGATTCTGGTCCTCTGTTAGTATTTCCGTTCTGTGTTCTTTTTGCGTATGCTGGATGACGGTTTTGATATGAGGATTTTGAAAAATTGTGGAAGACCTGACACTTTTGACGACGTGCTTCATTTGATGATACTTGTTAGGTTCCGTTACGTTATGTGTACATTCAGTTTCTCAGATTTCGAATTTGTAATGATGATTGATTCGGACCAACCCTAGGGGGTAGAAGGACTGTTAGGTGGTTAAAATAAGTTGCTTATTTCCCGACTTGAGATAAAGTATGGTCATCATGAGGGCATATTTATATGATGCTAGTATTTTGACGTCTGGCCAACGTGATAATACTTACATCATATAACGTGCACTTATTGTGATCATAGGATATTTCGAGGAGTGCCTTAGAAGCCTTAGAATTTCTGATATCTGATTGAGACTTTAGGTTCATTCTACCTATACGCTTAATCTGCCTTCACTGTTTTACGATTTGATACGTTTGGATACTCGACACGCGTTTGCTGACCTCTGTACTTCCGATAAGAATCTTAGGTCCTGTTGTAGAGCTTTCTGCCGTTTGATGTTATCAAACAATCTGTTTTCTGTCTGTATGGATTCGATCTGTTACTATGAGGGAGTACACCTATGTTTTGCTATATATACGTCTCACATTCAATGAATCTGTTCATGATGATCTGTTATGAATTAAGATATGAGATTTTGGATTCTGGGAAAACAAGACATGTCTGTTTATGAGAATACCTTTGAAAGGTTATATTGAAGACGAGACTATTTGAAAATCTGAAAAGTTAAGCATATTTATCACCCTTATATTTCTGCGATTCGGTATGTTCTCATCTGTTTGTCTAATCAAATTCCACAGACGATATATCCGTCAAATCCTACGTATTTCCTGTATCTCTTCGGAGAGGATACGATTTGTGGAAAACTAGAAGGGGGGGTTGAATAGTTTTACTTCTTTTAAATTTTAGTGTGAAAACTTTTGTTTACTTTTAAAAAACATGATTCGATCTTATGTGACTTCAACTCTTAAACAATATGAACAAATATATACAAATATAAATAAGTAATGCAAGTAAAGTAAATGAAATGAAATGAAAGAAAGAGATGGAAAGATCAAACCACAACACAAGGATTTATAGTGGTTCGGCTACAAGGACACCTTCCTTGCCCTACTCCACTCCCCGAGTCACCTACTCGAGAGTTCTCTTCACTATGTCAACAAACTCCCTTATGGCGGAGAAAACCTTACACAACTTTAGCTTACACCGGCTTAACGACACAAAGCTAGATGTCGGGTTCTAATCGTAGCTAGAACCAATCTCACAACTTCTACACGACTTCTTCATGACTTATTCACAACTTCTTAACGACGGCTTCACGACTTCTTCACTACGGCTTCACGACTTCTTCACTGTGGCTTCACACCTTCTACACGACAACTTCACAACTTCTAGACTACGACTTCACAACTTCTACACAACTTCTTTACAACACAACTACTTACTTACACTTAGATCTACTTATCACAACTATACAACACTTTACTTTACACAACTACAAAATGATATGAATTGAACTACAATACTTCTTCTCTAGTTGAAGGAGTATTCTTCTTTTGCACTTGGATGATGAAAGCTTGGATCACTTGGAAACCAATGCTTAAGAGAATATGATCAAAGAATTTTAGAAAGGATTTACAAGGATTAGAGAAGATTTAGAACAGAAGGTTTGGGGTTCAAAAGGTGAGGAAAAAGTCCAGAGATGAACCAATATTTATAGGCAAATCTGAGGACCTAGAGGAGCGGGGCGGTCCCCTTAAATAGGTGGCCGGCCCCCTTAAAATTAAGGGGACCGCCTAGTATAATTAAGGGGGCCGCCCTTCCTGAACGTTGCTCAGATTTGTCTTTTTTTGTGGGGAAGGTTTTTCTGGAACATTTTTTCCATCTTTGGTTGAAAATTTGAATTCATAAATTTATACTAGATTAAACATATTTATTTAATACCAAAAATGTTTTTCTAAAAGATATAAAATGTTTGTGACATTTTATAAAAAGTTTAGTGATTAAGAAAAAGTTCCTTTGATCATATAATGCATTAAGCATTTGTTTATTCATACATTAAGTGATTGAGTTGTTAAAATAGATATTTACAACTAAATACTTGTTTACGTCATAATTTTCCGTTTAATGATTTTACATTTTGTGATTATCAAAACGTAGAGACATCGAAAAATATTAATAACGTGTTTAGGCATTATTTATATCAACAATCTCCCCTTTTTGATGATTACAAAATCTAAACTCATTAAATTAAAAAATTAATTTTTAGACAAGTATTTAGTGAGTTTATATCTACTTCTCCCCCTTTTTGTAGAATCAAAAAGGTTATGCTGACAAGTTTTAGATATGAAATTTGTCGGGACGAGAACTCCCCCTTGATGTGTGCTCCCCTTGTTTGAGAGCATAATGGAAACGAGATATGGAATACTTGCAAGAAAAATATTAGAAGCACAAGCATATATATAGCAAAAATAAGCAAGCATATAAAAGAAAGACATCCATTAATTAAAAGTGTTGTGTATAAATACACAACCAAGTGGAGTACATCATAGGTGAAACATACAACATGCAACAAATAATACAATTAATGATACTACATAATCATCCCAAGAGTACATGATCCTCATAGAGCTTGCAACCAAAAAGAGTGGAAAACATTATTGGTGTTGAAACATTTTATCTAGTTTGAAGAGAATGGAGGAGGTGGTGGTGAAATGGTGGAGGTGGGTTGGTTAACATGTGCTCAATGCATGAGAACATATATTGCATTTCATCCCGAAGACCAAAGATGATGGTTCGGTTATGAATGCAACAAAGGCAAGTATCTCCATGAGCTTCAAGGAGACTCCAAGGTATAGGATTAACAAAGAGAGGTGGTGGAATTGGTGAGGATGAAAAGTGAGCATCAAGAGGTGTGATTGGTGAGAGGGAGATGGCAAGCTCGGTGGATGGAGGTTCTTGAGTGAGATGTGGTGGTGATGTTGTTGGTGGTGGTGTTATTTGTGGTGAGGAGAGGTGTTTGTTGATGTAGTCATTGATGGATGAGGTTGAAGGTATGGAAGAAGAGGAGGTACCATGGGTGGAAGGTGTTTTGGATGGTGCATTAGGTGCACTTGGAGATGAGCATGTAGGTGGTGGTGATGGAGTGGTGTTGTCTTCTTTAGTAAGATCAATGAAAAGTTGTTTGGGTGGTATGATGACCAATTTTTGTTTCTTAGAGGTCTTGGAGATGGAGGATTTTGGTGATAGCATGGTGTTGTAGGTTGATGTTTGAAGAAGATGAGGATTGATGAAATGAGGGTTTATCATTTGGAGGGAATTTATAATATGAAAGTATGGTTGGTTTGGGTAAGGTTTTGAGGTTTAGTAGTAATATTCCAAACTCAGTTGGGTTATTAAGAGAAAGGGTAGCTGAGACTACAGAAAAGGGGTCACAAGATGCAAAAGAAAACAGTGAAATTCACTATCCAGATGGCCGGTCCCCTTAATTGTAGGCCGGCCCTCTTAAAATTAAGGGGACCGCCTAGTAAAATTAAGGGGGCCGCCCATCTGGTGTTTTCCCAGGCGACCAAAATTGAAAAATTTCAAAAAAAGGGTCAATTTTTGGGGTGTGTTTGCAGCAAGCTCTATTTGAACCATGTACACTAGGAATGATTCAATAGTAACAATAATATCTCAAGTAATAATGCACATATATAAACTAGCAAAATCATGTTATAAGCATATCATAGTCATATTATATTAAAGAAACAAAGTTCAAACATAATAGTAGTTAACCATCTAGCACAATGCAAAATAAATGTCAAAATAAAAATAACACTACGCATAATTGTCTAATAACATATCATCAATGTTCAATTAAACCCACACCAAATAAATCTATTTCTTCTTTCCAAGAATCTTCCTGAAGGCCTTTCCTATTGACTTGAATCCACCTCGAACCTCTTGATGCATTTGTTGAGTGGTGTTTAGCAATGAGGTTTGTCTTTCGAAGAGGAGTTGATCGTTTTGTTGGGAAGGAGAAGGAATTTGATAGTCGGTGTAATCAAGTTCCGGAAGATTATTAACAAATGTCGTGGGTGATGGGGTACTAACACGTGATGTGTCCTCCTCCTCATCATCATCATCTCGTCGATGAGATGTAGAACCATGAGGTGGGAGTGAGAAAGAGCTACGAGATTTTCCCTTGTCACTTCGGGATTGACGAGGTTGGACACGAACAAGAGGACGCAAGACCGGGTGAACGAACTCATAAATATCACTCTCAAGATGAGGGTAATGTTCCATGACATGATAATAAAGTCGAGTAAGGAACATACCATAAGGAAGATTGATATTGGGAGTGTTTTTAGCGGATATGATTCGATGAACAAAGAGATAAGCCAAATTGTATTGTTCTTCCGCAACAACACAATACAACATGTGAGCAATGCTCGGCGTGAGATGATCACGATGACCACCGGTACCGAACGCATTCTCTCGAATGAGTTCTTCCCAACGCTTCATGTCAGGGCTTAACTCCTTGAGGAGGATTTGGTTTGCATGGATGTCGACATTTTTCGACTTAATCTTTCTGCTAGTCGTACCACGTTCTAGCTCAAGAAGTCGACGAATGTCGTCAGGAGTTGGGATCTCAGAATAGTATAGAACCCCTTGAGGTCGATGTTGTTCAAGAGAAGAAAGATCCCACTCATTTGAGAAAATGGCTTGACCGTTGTGGGGAATTTTGAGAATTTGACCGAATTGAGCGAGAGTAAGAGTGATGAATTCGTTTTAGATCATGAAGGAAATGAGGATATAACCATAGTCATCGGTTTGCACCATAACTTGGCTATAGAAGTCAAGAACAAAGCGAGGAACGATACGCTCATTGATTTTGTAAAGACAATCGAGACGAACATTGGAGAACATTCGTTCGATATAGTCGGATTGATAGAAAGATGGATCGACAATTCTCCCCTCATGAATGTTTCTATTTTCGATGGAACGATAGAAACATGCAATAGCGGGAGATATGCCGGGAGTGGCGGAGACTTTTGGAATGTATTGTTTTGTTTTGGAGACATCACCAACCGTGGCTTTAGGCATTTTCACCTAAACAAGATAACAACAAGAAAATAAGATAAAAAAATGCATATGTGACATATACTACTCATGTGGAACGCAAACATACTTCGACTCTAAAATTTTAATCCTAAGAAGTAGTTTGCAATGTTCCTTATTTTTAATTTTTAACTCGCTTAAAATTTATTTTATGATGTTAAGGAGTAGTTGTAATGATATTTTGATAAAGAACCAAACGTATCCAAACGCTCCTTTATACATCATAAGCCTCTTTGAAATGTGGCTAGACAAACATTAGATTGTATGTCTAGCTATTTCTTACGAGTATTTATGCTAAGTAACTAAAAAAAATGAAAACGTAGATTTTGACTCAAAAGTGTCTTTTAATTTATTATGCCAAACGCTCCCTTTTTCTAGAAAAATAAAGACTAATATTTCAATATACATATGAATTATGTATCTTGATGACTCAAAATGACTAGTTACATGTTTATAAACTTGTCCAATAGTTGTGAAATTCATTTTGACTTAATCTTGACAATTTTATGACTCAATCCAAACACCCTCTTATGTTTATAAAATCATTTTTCATGATTCGAAAAATATATTTTTAGGATTAAAAGTTGTGATATTATAATGTGGTTAGTTATAATAAGTGTTTATGGCATAATTCAACAATGTATAACAAATTTTGAATGAGAGTGTTTGGTTTTTCAAAATTTTGGCATGAGGGTTTTAGATTACTTAGATTCTAGGTTAATTAAGTACTCTAATCTTATGGGAAGCATTTGGCAATGAGTATCCTAGACTTAATTTCAACATAAGTTCGAATTTAAAGAATTAAAATAAAATACCTAATTGTGATTAGACTCGAAATTTGATGAAATTAGACGAAATGTGTTTCGGAAAAACTTACAATATATGTTGCTAATCGAGATATAAGTGTTTGCCCCTTGCGATTTTAGCCCGAATTGGTGATTTCGTAAGTGGTTTTGATGGTTTTTGGGTGGTTTAGTTCGTTCACAGCAGGTAGCAAAGGAAGGGTGTGTGAGAAATGGAGTGTTTGGCAAAAGTTTTAAGAGGAAAATCGTTTTTGGTAGCAGCAGATGGCCGATCCCCTTAAACATTAAGGGGGCCGCCTTCGATAACAAGCCGGTCCCCTTAATTTTAAGGGGGCCGCCTACCAGAATTCTGAATTTTTTTAGTTTTGTTTCTGACGGAAAAATAATTATATGTATATAGATAGATTTATAATATATCAAAAATACGTTGGATTGTATAGGCACGAGGAAGGAATACTTGACACATTTTATTAACATTTTGTTTAAAAAAATATATCTTGAGAATTTTGGATAAAATAATCAAGACGTCAAGTCGACAAAGGTTTTGAGGAATGAGAGGGAATGTGCATATATATATATATATATATATATATATATATATATATATATATATATATATATATATATATATATATATATATATATATACTAGACTTCAAAGCCCGCCCAACTATAATTATCATTGACATATGTTTGTATAGCGTATAATTTGGATGGTTTTAGTTATTCTAAAATTATTTTTGAAGGACGTTTGTTTTATTTTATTTTTTAATATCATAATTATAAGATGTTAGATGGTGTTAGTTAGTGGTAAATTATTTTTAATATCATACGGGGCCACTATTTATTGGGTTGTTATAATTTCACTTCTGATGGTGTTACTTAACGGAAATGTGTTTTTTAAGTATGGTGTTTTTTATCATTGTTTAAAATGTATTAGTTTATGTTTAGTTGTATTTTTTTTTAATAGTTGTCGAAGCCCGCGCAATATGTATTGGCTTTTGTTAATGTTATCTAGGTTGGACTCTATCTTAATGTATTATATCAATGTGTTGGAAATAGCATATACAACTTGGCACACTGATAAAAAAACTCGTCTGACCAATGCCTTTTAACTATAGTAACCCATCTTAATGTGACCCGTCTGACCCGTGTTTTTTTAGTGGGATGACCCGTCTGACCCGTGTCTTTAACTTGACCATCAATGTGTTGGATTAGCATATACAACTTGGCACACCTGATACAAAAAACTCGTCTGACCCGTACCTTTTAACTGTAGTGACCCATCGTAAAGTGACCCGTCTGACCCGTCTTTTTTGAGTGGGATGACCCGTCTGACTCGCGACTTTAACTTGACCTAATCATTAAGTTGTCAAATCAAGAGAAGGGAGAAATACAAACCTTGTGATTGGCATTCCAATGTCAAAACTGGTTCGAGCACCCACTATATTGAAGCACTCAAAAGATTATTTCAAACGGTTGCTTAAACACAGAATCACACCCACCGATTTTTCAGTGTGATACTTCTATGCGGTTTTAGTTATTCTAAAATTAGTTTTTAGGAAGTTTGTTTTATTTTATTTTTTAATATCATAATTATTACCGCTGAGCGCTGTAAAAAGCTCCACACCGATCATTGCCAAACATACCCTATATGAACATGTTTATTTTTGTTGTTTTGTTTTTGGTTGTTCAATTCATTATTTGTAACTGACTAATGAATTTGTGCAGACCGAAACAACCATCAGAAACTTAGTGCCACTTTTGACTATCAAAGCAACATACAAAAAGGATATGGTAAGGTTTTCATTCAAACTTTCAGATGAATTCATACATTTGAAATTTACATCCAAACATCCCATAAACTAACAAATCAAAATGGGACAATAAAAGTTTCACTGAGTTTCTACCTAAAGTTCCTAACTGAACATAACGTAATGGCCTTCATTTTATGAGTCAACCATAGACCAATATCAAGCAGCAGCTTATTTCCTGAAGCATCTTTTTCCACAGTTGTATTTTCACTTTTACAAACATAATCCTGACATGCTCCTTCCGCTATCACAATTACAACCTGCCCATTTTCTTTGAGGCTCTGTTGAACATATTCATAAAGATAACCTTCTCATTCCAGATAGAATGGAGAGTCCGGAATCAATCAACAATCCTTTTACAACCCACTCTTATTAACATATCTTGCATAGAAGTATTTTTGGAAGGTAATAATTACAAACCATTTATTTTGATTATTCCAATTAAATTAACAAACTTTAGTTAAGGTTTTACCACATCTCGACTCGCTAGAGTGGTACCTGAAAAGGGCAGATAGGTATATAAGAATTAAGAACTTTGAACTCGGGAGGGATATGTGTAAACACTATTCAAAATACTTACCACTACATCGACCCATAAGTTTGACGATTCCAACTCCATTTTCGACACTCTCCACCTCAGCATGTGCAACATTTCTCAATGATCTGGGCATCAATTGAACATATTCCAATTCCGCTTCTGCTGCCACTTCCAGATTTAAGCATTTCATCAACCCAATATCACCTCCTTCGGCTATGGCTAGGAAAAAAATCAAACATTCCCAACTATGTAAAGAAACCCAAATTTTTTTTAACATAATCATTAAAACAAATCTTAATTCAGACATGAAGCATTTATTGTAGAAAACAAAAATATTATAAAAGAGAAACTTCTAAAATATTTTTATAAAACCATTAATTAGTGCTTTAATCCATATCCTAATCTTTAAGATAGAATTCATATTAAACATACGTACAGACCTTCCTTGTTGTCCATGCATCCCAACATATTATTATGTAATTAATTATTTAAGGCCATAGAGAGCTTTAACGCCTAGAATATCTACTGAATTCAAACCGTTTAGGGATCCAAAAGGAATAGAACTCCACATTATGGCATTTTCATCTTCATTATGATCCAACCCTAGGAGATGTCCTATTTCATTAAGTGCGACCGTTTGTGAATCTATAGTATTAGCAAAGGGACCTGCTGTGACGGACCAGGTCTCATCTATGTTGAAAGAATTGTTGGATTGCGAGAAGGAATACCAAGAAAGGATGTGAAGGAAGTATGTTTATTTCAACATTCTCACTCTTTGCCACTGTCTTACAAACATGGCTAATAGGGTCCCAGTTCATTTCAAATAGGCCAAATGAGTCAAATTTTATAAACATAGCTAATAGGGTAATGGGTCATGCGGGTTGGAAGTCACCCGAAATATATTTCAATGCTTGTGTTATACATCCTAAACTATTTATTCAAAGAAATAAAGTAGTGTTGTAATATTGTTTTTGTAATCATAACTAACATTTTAATACATTCTTTTTGTTGTAAAGAAAGGTTAAAAAAATGACAATAGTGTTGGTCAACTAAACTGACCCAACCTGTATCAGCATACTAAACATCAAATGTTTTAACGCATCAGCCTATATCCATTTGAACCCAATATAAAGATAATAGTTAAACAGGGGAAAGTAAACTTACACGACAGAATGATTGTGAACACTTGAAAGTTGATAGTCTTCCTCGAAGTGAAAATTACTTTTAACACCATAAAATGAAACAGCCTCAAACCGACTAACCAAGGTAATCTACTCGAACTTATTACAAAGCAACCTCTAATAGCTCTCTGTACCATAGCAATGACATCTGCAATTAAAAAAAATGAATTAACAACATGAAAAAAGGCTATAAAGTCAAATGAAGTACACCCGTTTAGACGTGCGTTCAGACATGATTACAGGGGTTTCACCTCGTATAGGTGGAAGCGTTACTGTTGCTAATTTCAATGGTCACGAACCCTCTGTCACACCCCCAAAATCGGGTCCAGCGGAAGCATACATGCCACTAGGGTGCAACTCAATTGGTATCACAACACAAGTGCAAAGAACGGTTTTCATTTCAATTATTTAGAACAACCTTGTTTAACAAAAATGTTGAATTTGCATTGTTAAAAGTAGTGCGGAAATAGGCCCTTTAAAATAGGTAGAACGGTCCCAAATGTTTGTCAGAGTCTTCTATGACCATGCCATGCCCTGCCAAGAGCCTCCAGTAGCGTGTTAATGCTTATACCTGAAAATACATGCTAAAAGTGTCAACACGAGGTTGGTGAGTTCATAGAGTTTATGGTAAAATGTAATGCCTTTGAAATAATGATTTCCCAGCAAAGGCATTGTAAATCCACCCAGTTCCAAGTCCTGCCCATAACAAGACTTGCAACCTGTGTGTTTACAACCCATTGCCAAATATGATTTGGTATAAGTGAACGTCAAATGATTTATGAACCACAAAATGTAATGTTAAGTGTGACAATGTCTCAATGAAAAATATATAAGTGTGATAATATCGCCATGACAATGACGTCATAAGATAAATTCTGACAATGACGTCATAATAACAATTCTGACAATGTCGCCATGACAATGCCGCCATATAAATACATCTGACAATGTCGTCATATAAATACATCTGACAATGTCGTCATATAATCAATTAGAAATAAAAAGACCAGTCACATTTCAAGTAAAACAAACATGGTGTTTTATTGTATAATGAACAGTGTGTTTAAATGTAAAACAAGCATGGAGTTTAATTGTAAAACGAGCATGTATTCTCCCCCAAAACCGTTACAAAACAAGTAAAAGGAGGGGCTATGAAACTCACCTGATGCGGTCGCAACAATGATAATAATGAAAATGGTGTCTCGCAAAGACAGTTTTGCGGCAAGTTTATATTAGTAAAAGCTGATGGAATTATATATTTTTCGTCGGATTTCAAACACTTGTATCTTTTTCGTTATAAGCTCGTTTTCTATGTTCTTTATATCCCCGGAATCGTGGGACAACATACTAACATGTTTTTGACAATTTAGGACGGCTAGATCAAGTTTTATGCTCAAATTTGCCCGTGAGTACTGTTCATCAGCAAGCATTTCCGGAAAATATAGTTTTCGTCGTTAACTCGTTTTTAGCGTATCTCCTTCGTTATAAACTCGTTTTTATCCCCGTTTTCGGCCATAGTTTCGTATCGGAAAGTATTTTCTAAATATTTGGTCCAAAATTACCCAGGAATCCCTGATCTTTCCACGTTTTGCAAAAATGGACAGCAACTTTCTATAAGTGTCAAAACTTGGTTTTCCTAGTTACTGACTTGTCTAAAAACCAACCAAACAACTTCAAATCAACTCAAATCCTACCATACACCTTCTTAGGGTGTCATGGGTTCCTAAACATCACCAACCTTGGTGGATCTCATGAGGATGTTAATAAAACTTATGGATCTACTTATATTAAGTATCTAGGGTTAGTAAGTTATAAAAAGTGTAAATAGAGTGGTATAAACTAACATATGCATATAGATCTTGAATAAACAACATGAAACTAGAAAAATGAAAGTATGGAAAGATCAACAAGTGATCTTGAAGCTTACTTGATGATTGGATGAGTTTGGATGAAAAAGATCACAACCTTGGAGTTTTTATCGCAAAACTCCAACAAGGAAGATATATGGAGCTAGAAAATGACTTGATCTTGGAAAAATGGATGATTCTTGCTTGATCCTTGTTCTTGGTCGTGGGTTGCATGGAGAGGAAGAGAGTGTTTGTGATTTTTAGCTAGTGAAATTATATATGTATGTGTTTTGTGAAAATGAAATGGAATTAAAAGAGTAACAATGCATTAAATGGGATTTTAACTGTTAGGGACAAGGGGGGCGGCATGTGTACAAAGTAGGAAGAGTATGTGGGAAGCTTGGTATTATCTAGTTCACGGAGTCAGTTTTGGTTCCGTTAATTGCTAACCGTAAATTGTTAAGCCACGAAACGTAAATCCGGGAATCGTAAAAATACGAAACTTGAAAGAATGACTAAACTTGTCAATATACTCCATAATAAAATATAAAATGAGTGATAATTTCAATCGGGTTGCTCAAACCCTGATAAAGCTGGAAACGCGGGTTTAAAACGCGTAATTCGCGTAAAACGCTGAACTGGAAAACGTAAAATTCCAAAACTTTTAGAATTGTCGTAAGATGAGAGAAAATCATATTTCTATTGTTTATTGTGTTTTATGGACATATCGGGATGTTGGAATGACGTTTAAACCTAAACGTAAATCTCAGACACGGTTTCGTGATTTTTGCAGAAATGATCCGACGAGTGTCAAACTCTCGGATTATCATTAAAATAGTTTAACTTACGAGAATATGAAATAAAATTTTTTGAAATGAATAGTGAAAATGAATAGTAATAGTGAATAGTAACCCATGAATAGTAATTTCCCGAGATGAATAGTAAAATTTGAAGCTTGAAAAAGGACCTGAAATTACGAGTTGTGACAGTCTTCCCCTCTAAAAGGAACTTCGTCCCGAAGTTCAGTTTGTGTTGGTCTCTGAAGTAGACTTGGTGAAAAGATGATGATATTTGAGTCGCATTTTGGTGATAAAAGATAAAACATCCATTAGATAGGGATTCGTAATAGTACATGAAGTTCATACGATAGAACTTAAAGTGAAACACAAAAGAAATACAACACTAGTGAGTTTAGGTCTCCGTTTATTTTTAAGGCAGAAGTTCTTGGTTCTTGAACATTGTTGTCGTCCTCCAAGTCGTTGATGTGCTGACAATTCCCTCCTCCGGTGACCTAGGCTCTACCACGAGCTATTCCACCTTGGTTCCTATTCCCTTGATTTCCTTGTTTTGGACATTCGTTCCTGTAATGTCCTATCTCTCCACAGCCAAAACATGTCACTGGAGGTTTCTGATTTTCGGCGATGATTGGAAACTGGCATTCCTTAGTCGCATGACCAATCTTCTTACAGTTGCCACATGAATTAAGACAATGTCTAGGGTTATGATGATTTTGACACTTGTTGCATTTGGGTAGGGTACCTTGGTAACCTTTTTTGTCAGCTGGACCTGCAGCATAGGCCTTGGCGACTTCTTGCCTCTTTGGTTGTTGGTGTGTAGCATTGCCGCTCTGATTGTTGTCCCAACTCCTCTTGTTGTTATTGTTGTGGTTTCGGTAGTTGTCGGAGTTGTTGTTGTAGTCACTGTTACTGGTTGTGTTGCTGTTGTTGTTGATAGTAGTTTCTTTCTTTACTACCTGAGCCATAAGCTTCTGAGACATCCTGATTGCCTCGTCCAATGTTTTCGGGTCGAAAGAAATCACATCTCCACGGATGTTGTTAGGTAGTCCATCATTGAAATTTTCTATCAGCTTTTCAGTATCCGGAACCATTGTAGGACATAATGCTGCCAACTCCTGAAATCTCCTGATATATGTCTCGATATCATTACCTGCTGTCACTAGCTCATAAAATTCTGTCTCCATTTTCTTCACCTCAGTGCGTGGGCAAAACTTCGTTGTCAGCAATCTCTTGAACTCTCCCCACGTAAGCTTTTGAGCGTTTTCCTTTCCCATGGGCTTTGCATATGAACTCCACCATGACATGGCTTCCCCAATCAGTGTACTGGTAGCAAACTTTACCTTGTATTCCTCTGGACAGTTGCATAGAAGAAACACATCTTCTATCTTTTCAAACCAATGAATCATCGCAGTGGCTCCTTCAGTGCCTTTAAATTTCTCGGGATCTCCACTCTTGAAGTCTCTGCCCGTGAAGCGGCTTCAGCAGCAGCTGCAGCTACGGCAGCTCTTTCAGTCACCAACGCTGCCTCAATACTGTCGGCAACAAGTCTCTTGATCTGGGCGGGTGTCATAGCAGGAGTAGCTCTTTTGGGTGGCATGATTCTTCAAAACAAGAAAAGAAGAGTGAAACGTAAATAAGATGTTTCCGAAAGGTAGGGGTTCTAAGTAGTTTGCCATAAAATGAAAGCTTGAAGTTGAGTTATGATTAGCCGACATGCTTTTGGGCGGTGGTTCACGAGGTGATGTGGATGTGAATGTTCTTGCAACGATTGAGTACACACATATGAATTTTGAAACTTTTGGAAATCGAGTAGGAATGCAACCCGGACATAATTCTATTATAACTGTTCTCAGTATTGCAAAATTCATCTCTGAGCGGGGCATAGGTAGTCAGCCTATGTCCAACTGTCCCGGGTTGAATATAGATGACGAGTCTATATTCCACCGAGGTTCAATGAAGTTTAAAATACTCAGCTCAGTTATAGTAATACTAGGTCCTTCACATTTGAAGAGATGTTCTGATAGGCTAAGGCAAAGGACCAAACTCGTGGTCGAATGATGAAACTACGCAAGGAAAAGGCGTAACGCTGAGACGTGTATGACATGTGAGCATGCTTATATGAAAGACAACTATAGTAATCAACTATAATAAGTGGGTATGAATGATTTGATAATAAGACACAAATCTTATTAAATATGTCAGCAACAAACCACAATTGAGGCATCAGCTTGGCAGGCAGGCACGTGGCGGTCATAGGGTTATGTTTTTGTAAATGTAGCTATAGTCTAGGTTTTAAAATCACCCAGTTCTCTATAGCCAAGGCTCTGATACCAATCTGTCACACCCCCAAAATCGGGTCCAGCGGAAGCATACATGCCACTGGGGTGCAACTCAATTGGTATCACAACACAAGTGCAAAGAACGGTTTTCATTTCAATTATTTAGAACAACCTTGTTTAACAAAAATGTTGAATTTACATTGTTAAAAGTAGTGCGGAAATAGGCCCTTTAAAATAGGTAGAACGGTCCCAAATGTTTGTCAGAGTCTTCTATGACCATGCCATGCCCTGCCAAAAGCCTCCAGTAGCGTGTTAATGCTTATACCTGAAAATACATGCTAAAAGTGTCAACACGAGGTTGGTGAGTTCATAGAGTTTATTGTAAAATGTAATGCCTTTGAAATAATGATTTCCCAGCAAAGGCCTTGTAAATCCACCCAGTTCCAAGTCCCGCCCATAACAAGACTTGCAACCTGTGTGTTTACAACCCATTGCCAAATATGATTTGGTATAAGTGAACGTCAAATGATTTATGAACCACAAAATGTAATGTTAAGTGTGACAATGTCTCAATGAAAAATATATAAGTGTGATAATATCGCCATGACAATGACGTCATAAGATAAATTCTGACAATGACGTCATAATAACAATTCTGACAATGTCGCCATGACAATGCCGCCATATAAATACATTTGACAATGTCGTCATATAAATACATCTGACAATGTCGTCATATAATCAATTAGAAATAAAAAGACCAGTCACATTTCAAGTAAAACAAACATGGTGTTTTATTGTATAATGAACAGTGTGTTTAAATGTAAAACAAGCATGGAGTTTAATTGTAAAACGAGCATGTATTCTCCCCCAAAACCGTTACAAAACAAGTAAAAGGAGGGGCTATGAAACTCACCTGATGCGGTAGCAACAATGATAATAATGAATATGCTGAAATGAGGCTCGGTCTCTAACCGCGACCTAATATGAATGATATGATCTATTGTAAGCAATGAAATGATGCTACACATGCAAATACGTATGTTAACGATACCACTCGTTACTTTTGAAAATAATGTTTATCGTCGAAAAATACATTTTTGACGTCTCGTTAAGTCATAAACTACTTTTCGTGTAAAAATGTTGAAATGATACTCTATGATCCTCGTTTGGTGTTTTATGGTCAAATATAATGTTTTTCTCGCAAAATACCACTTTTCATACTTTGTGAAAATATGCCCAAACGGCCTTGTAAAACTAGTCGTGAAATATTGTACGTTAAGTGTTAGCGGTAAAACTCGACGTTTTTGAAAACCTTGTAACATGATCTCACAGCCGTCTCATTTGAGTTTTGGTTATACGCGCCTCGATCAATGAGAAAATCGGCTCTCAATATCGTTACTTGAAAATATAATGTTCAACACTTAGAAAATTCTATTATAGCAAAAGCTGTCAAAATGATAACTTTGAAAGGATTTTTGGGTAAAAAGATGAGGTCGTAGTTTATTCGTTATAAGTCTATTCGACGAACGGCCAATTGATTTAAAAAGCTTGCTGGGAGATCTTGATTTCATATGAAGACGGCTCGGACTCAAACCATACCAATCATGGATAAAAACGGTCGTGAAATTGGTGTCTCGCAAAGACAGTTTTGCGGCAAGTTTATATTAGTAAAAGCTGATGGAATTTTATATTTTTCGTCGGATTTCAAACACTTGTATCTTTTTCGTTATAAGCCCGTTTTCTACGTTCTTTATATCCCCGGAATCGTGGGACAACATACTAACATGTTTTTGACAATTTAGGACGGCTAGATCAAGTTTTATGCTCAAATTTGCCCGTGAGTACTGTTCATCAGCAAGCATTTCCGGAAAATATAGTTTTCGTCGTTAACTCGTTTTTAGCGTATCTCCTTCGTTATAAACTCGTTTTTATCCCCGTTTTCGGCCATAGTTTCATATCGGAAAGTATTTTCTAAATATTTGGTCCAAAGTTACCCAGGAATCTCTGATCTTTCCACGTTTTGCAAAAATGGACAGCAACTTTCTATAAGTGTCAAAACTTGGTTTTCCTAGTTACTGACTTGTCTAAAAACCAACCAAACAACTTCAAATCAACTCAAATCCTACCATACACCTTCTTAGGGTGTCATGGGTTCCTAAACATCACCAACCTTGGTGGATCTCATGAGGATGTTAATAAAACTTATGGATCTACTTATATTAAGTATCTAGGGTTCGTAAGTTATAAAAAGTGTAAATAGAGTGGTATAAACTAACATATGCATATAGATCTTGAATAAACAACATGAAACTAGAAAAATGAAAGTATGGAAAGATCAACAAGTGATCTTGAAGCTTACTTGATGATTGGATGAGTTTGGATGAAAAAGATCACAACCTTGGAGTTTTTATCGCAAAACTCTAACAAGGAAGATATATGGAGCTAGAAAATGACTTGATCTTGGAAAAATGGATGATTCTTGCTTGATCCTTGTTCTTGGTCGTGGGTTGCATAGAGAGGAAGAGAGTGTTTGTGATTTTTAGCTAAAGAAATTATATATGTATGTGTTTTGTGAAAATGAAATGGAATTAAAAGAGTAACAATGCATTAAATGGGATTTTAACTTGTTAGGGACAAGGGGGGCGGCATGTGTACAAAGTAGGAAGAGTATGTGGGAAGCTTGGTAATATCTAGTTCACGGATTCAGTTTTGGTTCCGTTAATTGCTAACCGTAAATTGTTAAGCCACGAAACGTAAATCCGGGAATCGTAAAAATACGAAACTTGAAAGAATGACTAAACTTGTCAATATACTCCATAATAAAATATAAAATGAGTGATAATTTCAATCGGGTTGCTCAAACCCTGATAAAGCTGGAAACGCGGGTCTAAAACGCGTAATTCGCGTAAAACGCTGAACTGGAAAACGTAAAATTCCAAAACTTTTAGAATTGTCGTAAAATGAGAGAAAATCATATTTCTATTGTTTATTGTGTTTTATGGACATATCGGGATGTTGGAATGACGTTTAAACCTAAACGTAAATCTCAGACACGGTTTCGTGATTTTTGCAGAAATGATCCGACGAGTGTCAAACTCTCGGATTATCATTAAAATAGTTTAACTTACGAGAATATGAAATAAAAATTTTTGAAATGAATAGTGAAAATGAATAGTAATAGTGAATAGTAACCCATGAATA
Organism: Artemisia tridentata subsp. tridentata; assembly: GCA_021014915.2. NCBI lineage: Eukaryota > Viridiplantae > Streptophyta > Magnoliopsida > Asterales > Asteraceae > Artemisia > Artemisia tridentata. The sequence goes on from CP139502.1 coordinate 212,891,336, forward strand.
GTAATTTCCCGAGATGAATAGTAAAATTTGAAGCTTGAAAAACGACCTGAAATTACGAGTTGTGACGAACCCTCTTTGCTGCAACAGATGGTTTTCATGCAAACTTTTGACTATCAAAGCAGCAGATGGTTCACCTTGTTGCTTGTTTAGTCTATTGTCCCATTTTCAGTTCGGACCATCTCCATATGTATTCAAAATAAATAAATAAAAGATATAGGTATGTGTGTATCAATGAATGGAATCAAAAATAAATTGAAATGGGAACCTGAGCATAAAATGCTACAACGCTTTAAACCTCCAAAAAAATACTTTTAAAAAATTTTAGCAGAAAACCGTCCTGACCGAGCCATGGTCTTCCGGTAGGCTGTGCAGTAACAACAGGTGGAAGTTTTGTATCGTGAACAACAATTATTACATAAAGAAAATAATTGCAATCACCAACTTTATTTGTATATTGGGACTCAAGTCAGTTATTACTTGGTTCAGTTTCAATTGTGATCGTGGTATAATCTCCTCCAAGATTGGACTACACAGGAAGATCAAAAGAAGGTCGAGCAGAACCTGCAAAATAAACCGTGTGAAGTTAGAAAGTGATTGTAGATTCCAGGCAATGAACAAACCCTTGAAACCACCCACTGAACACACCAACTAAACTAACTTAAGTGGGAGTGTTTGAATTGGAGAGCCAGTTATTTATTTTAGAACACTACAATTTGTATTTTAACTATTGATACTAACAAAAAAAATTAGTAACTGCCACTGTATAATAACCCGGAACTAAGCACACCTTTAGTACTGTATTTTTTGTAAAACCACACTCAACTTAGCATGATTCGTTTATGTGAATCCACTTTTCCAGCATTGTTTACAACTTATCGGGAGTCCTGATAAAACATCAGACAACAGGAAGCGATCAGACAACAGATTCCAAAGAACTTAACGGTAAACAATATTGCAGGCCCATTGTCAAGAATCAAATAATTCCCCAATATACATGTACCGAAAGAATGTCTATTTACACTCTTATAGATCCATTTCGATGCCGTTAAGAAATAAGACTCTATTTTGTGGAGCATATGACATCATATTGCTTCTTCATATTCTTTTTGTCTAACCTGACCGGAAACAATCTACTAAGCTAAATCGCTCAAGGTTTTTGTATGCTAAATATGGTGATACGTCAACTAAATAAGTTAAACCAAACACCCCCTTGATCCTACACACCCATACGCCATAAAAAACCAAGATTTAAAGAACTACATACGATTAATACCTGTCTCAGGGCTAAGATTTCCTCTCGTCTTGATGGTCAGAACCAAGACGTAGCAAAGTAGACATTGGATGCGATGATTGTCCCTACCAACTTTTTAGGTATACATAGTCAATGTCGAGTATTGATTGATTAAAGTATGATTTGTAATGTTTTTAAATAAATACCTGAACAGTGAACATGGACTTGGGTGGGATTTTCATATAATGCCCAAGTTTAAAATCAGCGAGAAACTGTAAGGCTTGCCTCATGCTGTTATCACTGTAAGTTTTGAACACCACGTTGGCTATTAGTGGTCTCCCTGGATACATATACCCTATGATCAGCTCTGTGATAACATTTAGTCCCACTCTCTGCAAATATTAAAACAGCTTATTAATCACGGCCAATATCAAATACGTCTAATTTTGCTCCACAAAAGAAAGATATTTAATTCATGTAAACGCTAAACATAGAAATCAGAAAACTCTACCTTGGTAGAAATTCCGTCAGTATGGAAAGGCTTGGCAGACGAGTAACTGCACCCATGAAAAGAACAACATTTGGATGTCTCAATCCCAACATGATCTCAATCTACAAAACCAGCAAATTCTTGCTTTAAAACTAAATACTAATGCCAAAATAACTACGATAAATGACGCAAGTTAGAAATTCACTAACTTCGCTTTTAAACTGAGTTAGTGAATCGCCTGAGATATCCTGGTTCATAAACTTCTTTGATAGAACTTATGCACACCATCATCAAATAAGTTCTTGGATCGTTTTGAGCCTTAGGGTTCAACAATAACAATTAACAAATATGCACAGCGGATTAAAACAAAACAATTGTTATTGACACAAAGTTTTTCTTCACTATCACAACCAGCCTCAATATAACACAGTTACTCAACAGTAACAGGGATCAAGAGATCCTTGAGGCTACGAACAAACTTGTTTAGGCGTTTATAATCACACGCCTAAACACACACACACACACACCTTTATTATCTACATCGTGGAAGACTTATGTAAACTATGTACCCTGCCTCTCTTTATATAATAGAGAGTGCTAGGGTTTACAAAGAGATAAGACTAAATAATATAAAATCGTTTCTACATAATAAGTTATTTCCTGTATCTTTAATCATTGTAGCTTTCTCTCTTTGTCATCTTTAGTCCTTTTTGTTTCATTCTTTTATTTCTTTTGTCACATCAAATCTAAAATCCCAACAATCTTCCCCTATTTGATGATGACAAAACAAACACCGTCTTGTACAAACTTCCCTAGATGAAGTAGCAGAAGTTAAGATGTAGTCATCTCCCTGAATGAAACAAATCTGTCTTCCCCTTAAACCATGTCATGCCATCACAATATTTCTTCCCCTTTTTGTTATCAACAAATAGAGAATGAATAAACCGTAGAAACTTCCCCTCGAGTGATGCATGTACATGAAATGATTCTTCAAATCTGTAGGCTATATATATTGTTGAAGAAAAATATCATTATCAATTTGATGTTGAAGTAGAAGAAACCAACCCTGTGTCTTATGCCTTGTACTAAATACGACTTTGAACGTATACTTAACGTATAGGGAGACCGCAATCTCTTGACAATAATCACTGAGCACAAATAACGTAACTCCTTCAAGTGTTTTATCAATTCGTAGTCACTTGAACGAACAAACAAGCATCTTAAAACGAATGGGAACGTTTAAGATATGATAAGATACAACCTTGATAAATTCAACCGCATCATCAAAGAAATAATAAATAATCCTCTCCACCAATAAGAAAATTAATGCGAGCCTTTAAAACTTTAACGAACAAATAAACAAACTCCTTGTGTGTGTGAACTTTCCCTGTGTGTGTGTAAACCAATAACCATACTTACTTCCCCTCACTGCTCGTAAATAATGCAACTATCAATCATGTAAACCCAGCAATAACGTAACAGCAGAGAGTAAGTCCAACAGCAGAGTCAATATGTGTAACAGCAGAGTGAGATATGTCGAGCAGCAGAGTAAAATATCATAGCAGCAGAGTAAAATTACCACCGACAGCAGAGTAAAATAACTTAGCAGCAGAGTATAATATATGCAGCAGCAGAGTAATAAGCGTAACAGCACTGTGTAATCCCAATTAAATACCAAATACTGATCTGCTCCAACTTGCAATAAATGTGATCCACTGACCATAAGCGACAAACAATTAATCTTCCACATGTCGACAAATACGCTTTATACTAGACACCAATTTAGTGATTAAAATAACTAAGCCAATGCAGAATACTACAAGATCACATTAACTCAGCCAATGATATCAATTCACTTTTTGTCACCAAAATAAAATTGACCAATGAAATCTTCCATATCAGTAATATAGATCAACATGCTGTTGACCCCACTTGCGTCTGACATTAGCTAAACACAGTCCAATTTATCTGCTCCGAATATAATACTCACGTTTGACCAATAAATAAACCTCGACAAACAAATCATCCCCAAAACGTCAACACCAATCAGAATAAAATAATAAATCAGTTACAAGTGACAGCTGAATTTAATCGGCACTCATCCACTTGCACAAATATATACCAACCCAAATTATTATTTAATTGATCAATGAATGACAGTACAAGGTTAATTCGTATGAGGTTAACAATTAAAATAGCCAATCATCCATCCACAACCAATTGAGAAAACAACAGCTCTCACTTGAAGAATTAAATTTAATCCCGCTTGTTTACCCAGCGACAATTAAATGTAGTACGAGGATAATTCATGACTCATCCGACCAATAAAATATCAAATCAGTAAGCCATAAATGAATCTTGTATGTATAGCACCGACCCAATCAAACTCTTACCCAATGAAATCAGTTGCCTCAGATCCATAATATATCAAATCAGTAAGACGACAAGATAATTAAAGTTATCGAATCAGATCAGCCCCACATAGTACGAGATTAAATTATAAATTCTACAACAAACCAAAAAATGAATCTTCAATTTAAAATACCTTTGTCGCCAATAGAATTCTTATAACAGCAGCCGCATAAAACCTTAATATCAAACTGCTTCTTTATCAACAGAAACCTTGTGAATCCTTAGGTAACGATCTCCCCAAGCTTTGATACCACTTGATAGAACTTATGCACGCCATCATCAAATAAGTTCTTGGATCGTTTTGAGCCTTAGGGTTCAACAATAACAATTAACGAATATGCACAGCGGATTAAAACAAAACAATTGTTATTGACACAAAGTTTTTCTTCACTATCACAACCAGCCTCAATATAACACAGTTAATCAACAGTAACAGGGATCAAGAGATCCTTGAGGCTACGAACAAACTTGTTTAGGCGTTTATAATCACACGCCTAAACACACACACACACACACACCTTTATTATCTACATCGTGGAAGACTTATGTAAACTATGTACCCTGCCTCTCTTTATATAATAGAGAGTGCTAGGGTTTACAAAGAGATAAGACTAAATAATATAAAATCGTTTCTACATAATAAGTTATTTCCTGTATCTTTAATCATTGTAGCTTTCTCTCTTTGTCATCTTTAGTCCTTCTTGTTTCATTCTTTTATTTCTTTTGTCACATCAAATCTAAAATCCCAACAATCTTCACAACACTTGAAATCATCAACAGAAAGAGGATTTTTAGATTTGTAAACAGAAAGAGGATTTTTATTAACACAAAATCATCAACACTTGAATAGATAAAATGGTTAGTTTCATAGCGTTTTCATGATGATGGTAACATGCCACATTTGAATACGTTCTCTAAGATTAAAAAAACACAAACCTATGTAGAGATATTTTGGAATTTGGCAAGCTATGTCGACCAGAAAATGTCTTGGTATCCATATCATCAGAATTGCCATTGTCAGTTTCTTCATCGCCAAAATCAGAGAATATTTTAGTATGATTCCATCTGCTCAGCCTCTAAAAGAAAAACGAACTTAAATTAAGCATCTACAATGATATGTTCTAAACAGCATACTCATTCACCATCCATGCCCATTTTACACTTGCTTTAGATAAATTAAGCATCTAGACATACAAACTTTAGCACAATTCAGCATTTCAAGGAGCACAAGCATATTTATTAGATGTGTTGATGGGGAATTTGGCTATGAGACATGAAGTAGATAGTATAGCCAATTAAAGCTTGAACTATATAGCATTAGGTTCCTTATATTACAAAAGTTACATAATTTATGCAACTGGAATGTGAGTTCAAAAATATTTCTAAAATGTGCCGACTGCATTATGTTTAATAGATGAATAACCTGGAGGTAGCCACTTTTGAAAGACGAGATTTAGTTTCCTCAGTGTTAGCATCATATTTTCGTTCTTTCTGTTCTTTTGTCTGCATTTTAAAAGCCACCGTTAACAACCTATATTATTAAGTTCAAGCTGATTGTATAAAGAAACTGATCCACAACAAACCTTTCTTATATTTGTGAGCAACTTCATATGCCCTTCGGGCATAACTTCCCTAGCAGCCTCAAGACCACATTTCTTCGCAAGCATTTCAAGGAGCAACTTCACCTATAAGAATAGCATACGATCATATGAGGGTTTTTCCAACAACACTTTAGCAAACGCTGGTTTAGAGAATAAAAATGTTCCCATCCGCTATATTTTTTATCAACTTTATACAAACTCAGAAGATGCAAACCTATATTCTTATATCTTTGTAATTTAAAAATAAGTTTCCATAATGTCTCAAAGCTTCTGATTAACGTATTTCTTCTCCCGGTATATCAAAAATAAAGTTGCGAGAAGGATGCATATACCGTGACCCCAATCACCAAACATCAAGGCAAATAGAAGTTTGAAAGGAATCCGTAAACTTGTTTGTCCGGAAATACGCTGGAGGCAACTCTTTAGTGTTCAAAACCTGGAATATAGCACCAACTTGTGAGTTTGAGTCTGTTGTTGCCCGCTCCCGTGTATCTTGAATCTGCAAAAACAAATTAGATCATACTTGTGACTTTGAAAGGTTCGTTTCTATTAACGTTCTTTCTATAAAGAATACAAAAAAAATCACGTGTTATGTCGCATATATGGGACTCCACCCTTCAGCCACAAGACACTTCTTTGTCACGTCGATGATGACCATATTCAGAGAGTGATAAATATACTGATGGTATTAGTCAATGGGTGTATATACTTGAGTTAATGGAGCTTTGATGTGAGAAAGATGCAGTCGAGGCTGTATATTCATCTTCAACGATATTAGTCTTTTGGTTGCATCTCCCGACTCAGTATATTCATCTTCAATGAATTCAGCCGAGGCTGTTGTCACTTCATCTCAAGGATTCACCTTGTTCTTCAGAAACACCAAATGATATTGTCATGGGGTGTTTGGATGGATGCTTTAAGGTTTCTGTTTTGTTGCTGTTAGGGGGTGTTTGGATGGCTACTAAGTGGTTGTGTTGTTGTTGTCAGGGGGTGCTGGGATGGCTGATGTAAGTGTGTGTTTGGATGGTTGCTGTAAGGGTGTGTTTGGATAGCTGTTGTGAGGTGGTGTTTGGTTGCTGCTTTAAGCGGTCTAGATACCACTCCTCAAGAACCTCATACTATCAAACACTTACTTACCGTTTTTAATAAATGAGAATCGACTGAATTGAATATGCTTGAATCGGGTTTAATAGTTATGATGTTTTTGTCCTATCAGTTGCTGACAGAAACTTTGGGTCGAATTAAGATGGTCTATTTTAATGATACCAACGTGTTTTTGAGTGATTCTTGAGTCTAAAATCAAGTTCTGGAAAAGAACTTTCTGAATATGTAAGCCTTATAATTTTTGGAGGTCGGGAGAACGTCTTTTCAGATTTTACAAGTTCAAATGTCAAAACTGTCAATTAGTAATCCGAATTTCAACCTTGGTAGATGATTTTTGTTTTGAAATCATTAAGGAATCATTAGGTCAAATTTGACAAGGCTTAAATATAGGATGTGTTTGGTCTCTGTGATTTTTGGTGAAATTTTTAGAGTAGCACAACATGGTCTCATAATTGCTTACTTTTTGAGTCTCAAATTTGTTACCGAATCTGGATTAGTTTTCATAATGAATTTTTGTTCTATAGTTATACTACCTGGAAAATTCTAAAAAAATTACACAAAGTAGTAAACATATGTATCTACCTGGGGTAATTTTGCTAAGGCTCCAGGAGATGCACAAGTATACCTTAAAAATCCGGAATTTTGATGCATGTTTTGATACTAAAAGCTGAGTTTTCTTAAAAGGTTAATTACACACTCAAAGCCTATTATATCATTAATATGGGTAAAAGGCCTTCCGCCTGGTAAAATTCATTACACCAAAAAACGTTGAAGTACAAAGGATGAGGGTGAATCCCCCATCTCTTGCCCGATCAGGGCGACAAAAATGCACATACATGTGCAACTTACCTAACCACTATATAAGAGTGACAACAGGCCACTCTTATAACTTACAAAAAACTTAAAACAAAGAGAACAACCAAAAGTGATTAACATACATAGAACAATACATTACTACTCATGTATAGCACATGAGTCTTCAAATCATTTTGGCGCTCCACTTCCCATAACTTACATCAATGCAGCATTATCCATGGTAGTACACGAACAGCACCAATCCACACCATAAAGCTACATCAAACTCCCCTTGATCCAAAGTCGATCCATTGCAGAATGCATATGCCAAACGGATCAAAAGACCAAACTTATAAACTATGGCACACTTCTTTACATGATTTATTATCACTCGCAAAAGTGAATAGGAATGAACACTCGACAAGAAGAAGCCATAGACCACCAATAGGGATTAACAAACCCTAACTTACCAATCAAATCTTAATCCATAGCAACTGTTATTATTTGTTCTCAAAAAAATAATAATAACCTAAATGGGAGTGGAATATGAGCAATGGATCAAGAAAAAATAATAGGGTTGCAAACCCTAACTTACATAAAGAACCACCATTAATGCCGTCCAAGCTGGAGCAAACGTGAAGGACCAGCAAACATCCTCAAAAATGTCTGCCAATACTATAACCAGGTCTGAAACACCAGCAGTAAGGTAATAGCATCATGAACATCCAATAGGTAGTAAACCTTGCGACCAACAACCCATCGTATTTTATAGCGAATAATAGTCCAAAACCAACAGATTATCTGAAAATACGAGTCAGTAAGATAGTCGACTAGGATTTAACACCACCCTAACGTACAGTAACAGCAACACAAGATGAGTATACTAATCAATAGCATACATATCAGTGTAAAATAGGGTTTTATAGAACCCTAACTTGCCATAGGAGTCGTATACCAGACCAAACAAATTGATAGAAACATCGAACACAGCAGATCTGAGAATACACATCATCGTACTCCAAAATAGGGTTATGAACCCTAACTTACAGAGGAAACCTAAGAATCCTCAACATGCATCTCTCTCTTGAACCCACGTAATAAAAACGGACATCCAATAGGAACTCATACATCATCACCAAACCCTAAGCCGGGTAAACTTGCAGCAGATCAAAGATACATCAAACCCTAACAAGGATCTGATCGCGTTAAGCACCAGAACAATCAGGTCGTATCATATAAATGGATCGATTTAAAAAACCGACAATCATGGATCAAGATACGCCATGGATGTATACCCAACAATAATAGCATGCACATGAATACTATATAAGAATGGAATCAATTCACATGCAAGAAACAATGATGGAAGCAACCGACCCACATAACATAAATTCTCACCGACCCACGATGAATTTAGCAATTGAAAGAATTTAAGTTGCCACCGACCCACGATGGGAATTAACCAATCAAAGGAAGATGTAGATCGTAGAAGAAAAAGATTCACAAATAATTTGATTTGCAATTGGATGAATCACAAGATCGATCGTAGAATTTAGGAGTGAATCGTTTTTTCTTCTTGCGTCGCCAGAGAGAGTATTTTTTAATATAAGGGTGGTAACTAAGGTAGGTCTACAAAACAATCTCTACTCTCATCCCAAAGCAATCCCAGCTCCTAGCTTAGATACCTGCCGCATGGAAAAAGAAATGCGGCTGAGCTACGAGAGCTCAGTGAACAGATACATATACAAAGTAATAATAACGAAACAGAAATAAGATATGGTACAATAGGAAATGTCATAAGGTACAAACAATAAGAAGGAAAAGAAACAATATAGGATAGTAATCCACCACGAGCCCAGACAAATCAGATAATCATATACAGTAACCATAAAGGAGCGACCTCTCAGATATGTGTAACCAAATTATAATGAATCTTTAATTAAGTGTTTAATACAGTAAATGAACTACCTACAACCTCTATATAACCTAATAGAGTATTTAATTTGACTACTACATGTTTAAGTATGTAAAAAAAACCCTAATTTACTATTAACGGGAATAATAACCTAGTTAAGCATGAGAAATTGTATTTGTGATGTAAAACACTTATGAATCAGTTGTAAACATAAGTTATGTGATAAGTAACCCTAATATGTTTAATGTGGAAATCTGGTAATTTTGGGAAGTTACTAAAAATGGAAAGCCGACTAAAATAAGTAACCTGATTTATATGAACATAAAATAATACTTGATTATCACATTCGTGTAGATCCGGTGAAGCGGGAGTAGTTGTCATCCCTTTTGTGATCATCGTTGGTGTTTGTTTGCTTTCGTCAAGGTACAGATATTCTGACCTTATCTCTTAAGGTTTCTCATGATTCATTTACATCCTTTTGATATTAGTTTGATTATGATGCCTATGATCTGAGCCTCCTTATTGTGGCTTTCTTATATGATCTATGCCTTTGCTATGTTCCCTTAGAATTGTGAACCTTAATGATGAACCTTTGCTATGAACTTATGAACCTTTGATATGAACTTTGATATGATATGTCATTTGAACCCTTCAGTTTGATACCCGAGCCAAGTTCGTTTCCTAGCCATGAAGGTAACATGGCCGTGTCATTGATGCACCAATGGCATGACTCTAGTGTGGTTGAGTGATGTTCCACACCGTCCCATTTTTATTATTATATGTGCACATTATATTTATTATGGCCAATATTATTGTTCGGGGGCGTATGGATGCATCCTAGGTTCGATTTGTATTTGATGGATATGATATGATATGATATGCTATGTTCGGTGACTGATGCTTGTGTGCAATACACGTCTTTCACATGTTCGGGAGTTAACTACTCCATGGTTACTTTGATATTTGATTTGATTTATGTTCGGGTTCGTGGTAGATTACAGACCTTTCCTTACTTTTGATATCCATTTGGTTATAACTTATGCTTTTCCCAATGCACCATACTTTATATGTTCGTTCCTTATCTTTTGGTTTGGTTTATATATATATCTGTTCGCAGGGCTTTTTAAGCTCAGCCGCATTTTCTTTTCCTGTGACAGGTTTTAGTAGGAGGCTGGGTTATGAGGGGAGAATACTTTTGGACTTAGAAGACTATACTTTGATAGCTATTCTGGATTAGAGATGACTAGAAGTGATTACATTTTTAGAATTAGTATTTATTGTTGTTCTCTTTTGTAACCTTGTATTTCAGAGTTTCCCTTTGTAACCTTTGAGATTCATTTGTATTATTTAAGTCATATGCTTGTGTTTGCTTTGATATGTCACCATAACGTAATACTTCTACCCTTATCGGGTTGGGGTGTTACAGCTTGATTCCTTGTATTTGAGGATGAACGAAGACGGTTGTTGGATTTGTTGGTGAATTTGCCGAATGCCTTGGCGATTAATCCAAATGCCTCATTGAGAGAGTTGAAGGCATCATCTTCTTCATCAAAATCAGTGTTAGAGTACATCATGGAATCTGTGTTGTTATATGAGACCATTTGGTTGTCAGAATACTGGGATGGTGCTTCATATGGAACAATTTGGTTGGGAGGTTGTGGTTGAAAGCTTGGTTGAGAAGGTTGTTGACCAAATTCCTGATTTGGTGATGGAAAGTTGGATTGAGCAATGAGAGCAAGCGAGTTGGATGTTGGTGCTGATGAGAAACCTCCTCTTGCTGTAACTTCCTTATCCACCTCAGATTGATGTTGTCTTAGAAAGTCATACAACAGTCCATACTTGACTTCAATAATCTTCTTATCTTGCCTGACAAAGGTTGCATATTTCTGCCATTCTGGTCCAAGGCATCCAAGGAATTTTGCTTTGATAGCAATCTTTGGTAACTTGATGTCGTGACGGTCCAAGTCATTGATGATATTTATGAAACGGTGGTAGGACGATTCTATTGATTCCCTGGTTCCATAATAAAATGAGTGTATTCCATGTGAAGCTTGGATTCAAGATCTTCTTGATTCAACTTAGTGCCTTCCATGAGAAGATGCCCATGTTCCCACATGTCTTTGGCAGTCTTTTGAGCATCAATACTTCGGAAAATTGGGTTTGGAATTCCTTGAAGTATATAAGACATTGCCATCTCATTTGCCTCTTGTTGCAAGGTTTGTTCAACGGTATATTGAGAGACAGGAACGGGAGTTGATGTTGCTTCTCTATTTGAATCACCCGGAACATGATTTGTGGGTAGTGGAAAAGGTCCTTCAATGATTACCTGCTTGAGATATTTCCCATGGGGTTTTCTGAGTTCAATGAAGCGTAGGAATCGACTAGACCATTGCACGTAGTTTCCTGGTGTCAGCATGGGTGGAGTATCCTGATTTCCAGCCTCATGTTGGGATTGCTGACTACTGATTGCTTCACACATCTTAGTAAACCAATGTGGTTCTCTGGAGGGAGGTTGATAATTCTGCATTTGATTTTGTTGCATGATTTGTTGTGGGGGTACATGTTGTGGAGGGAGAAACTGATGTTGTTGCATGAATGCTTGTTGTTGTTGATATTGAGGATGAAATTGCTGTTGTTGTGGATATTGTTGTAGCTAGTAGTAGTAATTGAAGTGTGGTGGTTGAGACATCCTTGTGTTTGTTGGATCTTGAGATAATTAAGATGTGAGTTAAGAGTTTTGAAGTTTGGTTTTGTTTAAGTGAAATTTTGTTCAATTGCGATAACACTGTTCACGAATTGCGATAACACTGTTCACAAATTGCGATAACACTGTTCACGCCAATTGCGATAAAATGGTAATTGCGATAAATATTGGAATTGCGAAAATTTTGGCAATTTGCGATAAGTTATCTTAATTGCGATAAGAAAGGCAATTGCGATAAATTAACTGAATTGCGAAAGATTTTAGCAATTTTGAGAAAATATCAAAATTACAATTTCGATCACTTTCTCAACTCTTATACAAGAGGTTAGAATAAATGCAAAGTCGAAGTATTTTCACTAACTTATACAAGCTAGAAAATACTGAGTTCCAAATCCGATAAAACTGAAGGCTGACAATTGCGATAATTCTGTGGATTGCGATAGATCGTGAATTGCGATAAACCCTCTTTTGTCGAAATTGCTAAACTCGTTTGCGATAAACCCTCTTTTGTCGAATTTCAAGCCCGATTGTGATAAACCCTCTTCTGTCGAAATCTAACCTTATTTTCACCAACTTTTGCACTCCTAAATGTTTGGATTATGCTTAAAGCTAATCAAAATGATGAATTTTCGATTGTATTTGATTTCTAATGATTAAAGCTATGAAAATACGACTAGTTTAGTAACTTTTAACGTAGAAAACACGGGTTTATGGTGTATATTAAGTGAAATACGAGTGAAAGATGAACAACGACCACAAAAACTCACAAAACTACACGAAATTTTTAAAACCAAACATAAAAACTAATAATGAACGATGTAATCTACTCTTAAACACACACCTTAGCTATCTTAGGCGAATGATACCACTTGTTGGTCCTATTTAACTCAAACACAACCACGTAAATAAGCTAAACAACACGTACTACTACTTATGTATAAGCTACGAATAGAAAATAAGTAAATAAGCTAATAGAGAATAAGAGATGAAGAGAAGAATTGGATGATTTTCATTCGAATGATTCAAGGACAGAGCTTACGCATACAATATGAAAACCAACAAGTAAAATGAGCACCTAAGCCTTCTATTTATAGGCACAAATTAGGGCGACATGTGCTTAGGTGCTTCTAGAAGAATAATTACAAAATGGCCGGCCCATGGACTCCTAATGGACCGCACCTCTAATTCACTAACATAGAATCCATATTGAGCAACATCTTATCGGAAATGGCTAAGACTTGATAAATTACAAAACGTGTTCCTAACAAATTTCATGAGAAATAAACAGAAATCATAAATACAGATATAATATCTGAACTTAAAACATCTTCCAAGAGTCGATCTACTTCTTTTTGAAGAATTTTGTTCTGACGTTTTTCTTTTGAGATAGAGTTTTTTTTTGCTTTGAAAATGTTCAGCATGGATGAAACTTCAGTTTGTAGTTCCCGTTCCCAGTGTGTTGCACAAAGACGAAAATGTTGGACATGACATAAAAATTGCGTTTGAAAATTTTGTCTCTGTTCTTTTGCGTAAGCAGATTGAAAAGTGGAAATTTTTATCTCTGAATTACGTTCAATTGCTTGTTCCAAAAGTTTGATATCTTCCATAAATGTATCAAAATACCAAAGTACAAGACATAGTTTAGGTAATGATTTAATTTCACCAGAAGATGGTAAAGGGCCATTTACTTGTGCCACTTGTTTGACGGGACCAACATCAGAAATTGATTCATGAATTTTTTAAATATACCAAGGTTGTTCTGTTTTTTCCTTTTGAGGAATAAAAGTTTCATGGATAGATGGTAATTTTGAATAATCAAATGGTTTAACCATTTCTTTTTTGCTCATTTTCAATCGACTCTCGTCTTCTTGTTCCCATTCTTCCTCACAATTATATACAACAAGACGCTTAACAGTATCATCAAACAATTATTCTGCACTATACAACTTTGGATTTTCTCTGAGAGCTGTGTTTAGAAAACGTGGTTTATCGTCACCAAGAGCAAAACCTTTTGAAGCATTTGGATTTGATTTTAAAGTTAATTTTTTTATGGTTGTGACCGACTCACCAGTTTTGTAAACAACTTTTTGAAATTCTTTTATTTGTCTTTCCAATTTAACGATTTCATCAACGTTAGAAGCAATTCGTTTCCTTGACTTTTGTTTGTATTCTAAAAAGTTTCTTGACAAACTGACATCTCCAAATTAGTTTTTGAAAGTTCAGTTGCAAGATGTTCGACTAGTTGTTTGAACTCAAGCTTTTCTTGTTCTAATTTAGAAACTTTGTTGTTATTGGAAACAATTAATTCTCGCATTTGATGTTGTAAGTCTCGTTCTTTAACATAATAATTTTGAAATGCTACATAAAAACTTTTTTCACATTTTGCTTATGTTTCAAAGTTTGTAAGTTGAGTTTTACAGCTCTCAAGTTCCGCAGTTAAGGATGCAATCTTAGATTTTAAGTTACCATTTATTTCATTGCATTTTTCAACTTGAGATTGGGTGGTTACGAGTAAAGTCATAAGTTTTGGATCTGGACCGGGCGAAGTTTCAATTTGTTCAAGTTGATCATTGTTACATTCATCAATTGGATCATCAAAGGTAACAATTGGGTTAATTTGATCATCATCATCAAATGTAACAACTAGGTTAATTTGATCATCATCATCAAATGTAACAACTGTGTTAACTTGATCATCGACTCGAAGAGGTAACAATGGATCATCTTGAATAACTTGCTCCTTGTCGAGTGCAGCAACAGATGGAGATGTTATTTCATGTATGAGGCATGTGTTTGCATCAGGTACCTGAGACATGTCATCAGTGTCATAGACTGGGCCTGTATAACTCATGTCATGTTCCTGCATGTTTGCCATTAACATCACAGCAACATTAGCTTCCAGATCTTCCATTTCATCATCTGAATTAGCAGAGGCTATGAAGCTTTGTTTGTTGTCGGTGAGAGTTCCTCCTGCTTCATCCTTGAGTGCTAGAAGTAATGCTTGCTTGTGGAAGTCCCTGCCTCTCATCTTTGGTTTAGGACATGCATTAGCCAAATGACCCTTGCTGTTACAGTTGTAGCATCTGATCACCGCATTCCCAGTTTGTGCATTACCAGTTTTAACAATTTCAACTCTTTTCTGAGGAGCACCAACATTGATCCTACTTCCACTAGCAGCATTAGACATTTGGCCATTTCTCGAATTCCCTGCATAACCACTGTTTCCTATTTGACGTCTACAAGATCGATTCGGCACTTCAACTCGTCCCCCTTAAACAACAGCTTGATTCCTTGGGTTAGATGAATTGCGGAGGCGATTGTTTGACTTGTTTGCAAATTTGCTGAAGGCTCGAGCAATGAAAGTAAATCCTTGATTCAATGTATTTAACGCTTTCTCTTCTTCATCATGCGCTTGTGCATAGAACATGTTGTCTTGTTGTTCATATGGAACAAGTTGATTGTCAGTTGATTGTTGTGAAGAATCATATGGAGCGATCTGAGTGGAAGGTGATTGTTGAGGATAAGTAAAGTGATGTTGTTTTGAGAAAAACGCATGATTCGACTGTGGATATGGAGCTTGATAAGATTGAGCCATGAGTGCAAGTGGATTCGACTATGGAGGAGGTGTTGAAGGTTGATACATTCCACGGAGAGCTCGATCTTTGTCAACTTCAGATTGATCATGGTTCAGATAATCAAACAACAATCCATACTTCGCATTATGAAGATTTTTGGCTTGACAAAAAAATGTGACATATTTATGCCAATCTTGACCTAAACAATTGAGAAATTTGGTGTTGATAGCAATTTTAGGCAAGATGATATTGTGTCAGTCCAAGTCATTGATGATGTTTGTGAAGCGATGATAGTATGACTCTAATGTCTCCCCTAGTTCAATCATGAATGTTTCATATTTGAGATAAAGCTTGGATTCCATGTCTTCTTGATTTAGTTCAGTGCCTTCCATCAAAAGGTGTACATGTTCCCACATATCCTTAGCAGTCTTCTGACCATCAATGCTAAGGTAAATCGGATTAGGTATTCCCAAAAGAATGTACTCCATTGCAAGTTCATTGGCCTCACGGTGTAGGATTTGTTCTGGTGTAAGTTGATTCTCTGGTAGAGTTTTCACAGTCTCAGGTCTTGTAGGAACAACAGTTGCGTCACCGGGAACCGTTAAAGTTGGCATTTGAAAAGATCCTTCAAGGATAACTTGTTTCAGGTACTTGCCATGAGGTTCTCGGAGTTCCATGAACCTTAAGAAATGACTTGCCCATTGAACATATATAACGACCTAAAATCCGAATAAACTTTGAACGTTTAATATGAATATGTCATAAGATCTTTGGAACATTTGAATACGTTATAACCTAAAGTTAGACGATACATTGTGATTTAAAAGCTATGAAGACAAAATAACTAAAACTTAAGTCATAAATAAATATCGAAACCAAATTAAATATGTTTAATGTCACACGTACAACAATAGTCCATTTTGGGTCCGGTTTCATTTAACTTTGTACACAACTTTATGGGCCAAAATATTTGAAAAGAGTTGAAGAGAAATGGTCATCCTATTCCCTTGCGGCTCGGCATTTTACCCTCCTACTTCCCCATCTATATCATAACCGAATATCCATATTTCAACTTTCACACAAAACCCTAAACTAAACGCAAAAACGAAAGCTTCATATTTTGGTGTTCTCCCAAGAAGATCAAGAGGTACGAAGGGTCTAGCAAGGTGGTGAATCGCGTTCTTGGTGTCCTAACTCGTGTTGTGATCATGGGTAATTTGGATTCGAATGGTTTTTGGTATTTTGTTCTCTTGATTCGTCCTTGATCAGTTGTGATGTTGTCCTAAAGGTAATCGACTTCTATTGTCTTCATGCACTAATATACGAGCATTAGATCATGGAAACGTAACACTAAACCTAATAAGTCTCATGTGATATGACCACATGAATGAAATCTGTAAGTCACATTAAATGATGAATAAGGTAAACGTATATGTACAAAACATGTAACCTAATCTTTGCGTCGTTAAAATGAGTGTACGATTGAAAATATGTCACATGAAAAAATAAACTTATACGCCATATAAATTATTTTATGTCGCGATCTCATGAACTGTTTTGGTGTGGTATGAGTGGGCTGTCTTGATGTTTTGTTCCAGCTTTGGTCGACCTAAATCTCTACATGAAACGAGCCCTAATAATCGACTTAAATTGCTCATTAAATGAGACTTGAAATAGCAACCCTAGGAATTAATAAGGGTCGATTTGGGTTTAAAAAGGGGTTAGGGTTTGTTGTGATTTTATGTGATATTGGCTCATTAATTTGTGTGTGAGTGTGTAACGTGTGGGTTGGTCTTCAAGGGTTGTAAAACATGTATATTTTATGTGAACTAAACCTATAAAATGGATGTGTGAGTTGGATCAAAAAGGGATAGGCGTTAGGGGTTGTTTTGGCCTCGTTAATAAATGTTTAGTCTAGTTATTGTTGATGTCAATTGTATTGTTGTATGTGTGAGTTATTGGGTGGTTAAATGAGGTGTATAACATGTTACAAACTGAATAAAAGTGGTTAATAGGTGTGGTAATGATTTGATTAAATACTTGGTCATTTTGGAGTTGGTTTGGTCTCGTTAAGCATATAGTTGCATGATGTCCAGGTTTGAGTCAAATTGAACGGGGTCTAAATTAATGACACCAACATGTTTTTTCATAATCCTTGAGTCTAAAACTAAGTTCATGATGTGTACTTACTGGACATAAAATTTAGGGGTCATTGGAGACCGGGAGAGTAGCCTTTTGATTTTGGGAGATTAAGTGTCAAAGCTGAGAAATCAGAGTCTGAACATCAGTAGATGTTTTTGATTTTTAATTTTCAAACCACAAGGAACTGATAAACATAAACTTTTGGGGTGTACTTGCAGTTCTCAATTTATATGTGACTTCCTGGAATTTTTGTAGATTTTTCTGAAGTTCTCAAGTGGGTCTAATAAACGTAAACTTTTGGGGTGTACCTGCAGTTCACTTTCTGGACATGTTTGGATAAACGATTTTTTAAATGGTGGTTGTACTTAATAATAAATTCTGGGAAAATTCACGTAAACTCATAAGAAATATAAGTACATGTGTAAATTATTATAGCTTCTGGATTGGAATATAGATATGGTTCAAAATTCATAAAGTGAAGGCTAAAACATACTAAAATCAGAAAGTTGTTAAGAAGCTAAGTTTTGGTAATATTCATGCCATTTGATGTGTTTGAGCCCTAAAAGGTATTTAAGTGATAATTATGATATAATTGGTTATATGTTAACCTAATTGTGATAACAAAAACCTAATTTGACTAATTGTGAGTCTTACCCTAAGTTATTAAATACGGAAACTTACTAATTATGGAAACTTGCTAAATATGGAAAGTTACTAATTCGGGAAAGTTACTTATGTCAGGAAACTCACTTAATTCGGAAAGTTACTAATTCGGGAAAATTACTAAATATGGAAAGTTACTAAATTTGAAAAGTTGCTATAAATAGCAGAAAACCCTAATATGTAAATCTGAACAACAATAAGTGCTGAATCAGGAATAACTTATGAAATGGTTCTTAAATAATAAGACGATCATTAATTCGTGTAGATTCGCTGAACAAAGGAGTAACTTCCGATCTTTGTGATATGGTTTCATTTGCGGTTTGAGGTACAGATATTCTACCCTTTCTTAGTAAGGGTGTTTTCTCTCATGACTTTCCAATCCTTGACTTTGATTCGTTTGCTTTGCTATGATTTCATTGATATGAGCCTTTGCTATGATTCCCTTGATATGATCCTTTGACTTGATATTTGTTGCTATGATATTCGTTGCTATTCGTTGATATGATATTCGTTGCTATCCATTTGCTATGATATGATTCAATTCAGTTTCATACGTTCTGTTTTGATATGATATGATGACTTGATATGATTTGTTCTGTTTTGTTGCCCGAGCTAACTAGCCATGGAGGTACCATGGCCATGTCATTGAGGCACCAATGGCATGACACTATCTGTGGCGGTGTGATTAGTCCACGGCGTCCCCTTTTGATATGATATGATATGATATGAGATCTCTTGGCCATTATGATATGTGTATATACTTGTCTAGTACAGGGTACATATATGATTTGTTTTGTAGGGGGTGTATGGATTCATCCTAGGTATATGTTTGGATATGATTATGATATGATTTGGTGATTGGTTTGTGTGTGCCTTACACCCCTCTCACTATTTGGTACTTAGAGGCCTCCCCTCTTCGTGCACTTATGATTTGACGGATATGTATATGTGATTATGTGGTCTATTCGAGTGTCTCGTTTAGACAGGCTCGTGGCTATTCCGTATATGTGATTATGTGGTCTATTCGAGTGTCTCATTTAGATAGGTTTGTGGCTATTCCTATGTGATTCGTTTGAATCCTTATGATTATCTGATTCGTATTATCTCTTGATATCTCACTTCATTTGACTCGTTTAACTGATGATATTTGTTCAGTGGATCTTGATCTCTTACTCTTTTGACAGATGATATTCATTTCAGCAGAAACTTACGTTTCCCTTTCCCTATACTTATATACGTTTTGATTATTCATTTTGTTATATATATCTGTTCACTGGGCTTTTTAAGCTCAGCCGCATTTCTTTCCGGCGGCAGGTTTTAGTTTGGAAGCTGGGTATAATGACCTAAAATGTCGTTTCTAAATCCGTGACTAACTTGAACATTGAACCCGAATGTGAACTGTTATCCCACTAAATCTATCCTAACCTATAACTCAATCACTAGGAATGATCAAAGAGTAAGAGTGGATTATGAAATGAAGAACTTTTATTCACACAATTAATCTTGATACAAACCCTAGAGTGCTACCATCACCAACCTTCCAAATGAAGGGATGGAGAGTTATTTATAGTTTTTCTAGCTAGGATGGACTTGTGATGGGCCTGGGCTTTTCTTTACACAAAATATTAACCTATTAGATTAGAAAAGCCCAAAGCCTATTCTACTTACTAACACAACGACACACTTAACAAAAATATTACAAACGACATATGACCATTACTTTTTATAAATCCTAACAATCTCCCCCTAAGGGATGGTCATTCAAATGATGCTCTGAGTGATGTGGTCTTTCGTCTTCAATGTCTTGTGCTTTGTGTGTCGTTGTAGAATAGTCTTCGTTCTTCGTTCCTTCATGCTATGTGATCTTCAAGGTATCGTCTTTTGATAGTTCTTGCCGTTGATCAACATTTTCTATACATTTGCGTCGTAACCTCCATCATACTCATACCTCTTAAACTTCGTACTAGTCATCCTTTCATGATTCATGAATTTTTTCTTGACGTCTTGATTAGCTTCTTGACTTTGTTGTGACACTTTGTCTTTCACTTGATCTTTTGGTCTTGAACTTTTACACTTGAGCTTTGTTGAGGATGATCTTTGTACGTATGAGCATGAGGAGGTATAGATGTTGAGACATATGATGATGGTGAATGGACTTTCGTCAGTACCTGCATAAAACAGTTAGCAATAAATTGTCTAGCGCTTACAGGTTCAGATTTTGAGATTATCAACAGCATAGTGTGTAGACTTTCTCTAATCCTAACCCAGGCCGTTCTGAATCGGATACCCCCGAAAGGGCTTACACGGACACACTGAAGTGCACCCACGATTCAGTGAGTCGCTGGAGATCACCCCACGACTGTAGACCGTTTGAAGCACGTAACCATCATGATATAAATGGCAAGATCCTTAGATCTCATTGAGACTCTTACAACTTGTTTTCTTTTTGGCCAACACAAGTGTATTATAATGTCAGTGTTCCTAAGAGATCTTTGATGAATCTCATGGCTCTAGACTCTATAATGTGCATTTTGGTTTTAGTAGTCGGAGGCATGGAGCAGAGTGCCACCTTTTCAATATCAACACATCTCGGAATGAGAGGCCGATAGATTATGTAGTGTTCTCCGTAAGAAATGAAACAAATATCTTTTAAGAGATATCTGAGTGGATAGGAGGGGTGGTGTAGCGCGTCACTGGGTCCATGACGTCTTGTCTTCAATATCAGTATCACCTTAGTGAATACCGATAGCAGATGTATTGACCCGGTTTCTGCCCTAAGTTTTCATGGAGGCTATTTCTTTTCACCCTTTCATTAAACTTTTTTTTTTTTAATTCTTCAACCCCTTCTTTCCCTTTCTATTTTACTCCTTTTTTCAATCATTCCTAAGGACTTCCAATTCTAATCTATTGGAATTGTCCTTGGGTAGATCCCTCCGGCTCTGGCGGATCATAGGACATAAACCTAACCATAATCACCTTATTACTCCATGATTATCCTAGATTTATTGATCACTTGCCATAAAACCTTTTGTGAAAATCTCTCAAAGTGTTTATGAATAAACACATTTTTGTTAACACTTCGAGAATTTTGCATTTATTGAAATACTCCCCCTTCACATGTGCTCTAGCATTTTTAAGATAAATTTTGCACATGTTGGGTAGAGTTCGCACATTTGAAATGATTGGCTTTCAATGAACATGACCATCGCGAGACACGTTTACATCACTGGTTGAACTAGCTTGAAATTATTACCTGTCCCGGTCATATTCAATGATTATCTCTCGAATTGGTACATTCTACTCAGACAAGTCCTTTGCGAGACACGTTTACATCACTGGATAACCAGCTTGAAATTATTACCCGTCCCGGACAAGTCTTTTCGATATCGGACATTTAATTTTCGACAATTCGAGGTTCATACTGAGTCTTTTTGTAGAGCTCTTATGAGATTCAATCCACGATCTTTAAACTTTTGATCACATTTTAATCACGTCTTCTCCCCCTCAAAAATAGCATGTAATGATATTTTTGATATCATCTAATTAAAATAAAGCTTTTTGGAGAGAAAGACGGACTTTTAGCATGAATTTGGAACATTTTTTGTTTCTCTCTTTATACTCCCCTTAAATAAAGCATATTTTTAAACATTTGAGTTTAAGAAGGAGAGTTCTTGAGCACAGAATTTTGAGAAAGATTTTGAAAAATCATTTTGAAAAATCTTGATCATGTGCTCAAGGATTTTTTGTTTTTGCCATTAACATTACGAGTCCTGATCTGAAATAATCAGAAGTCATCAATGTAGCGCGGGTTTCGTACTGAAATATACGAAAGCCGTCGTTTAAGTGCGGGTTTCGTACTGAAGTATACGAAAGCCATAGTGAAGAAATTTTGAGAAACGACATGTTTTAGAAAACATTTAAATGAACTCTCGCTCAAGCATCTGTACATGTCCGTATCATTGTAGAATGACATTTCTAGATACGTACAGAATATCGATTATACGAGAGACATGTCGTGAGAAGAATATTTTTGGTTTTTATATTTTATATTGTTTTTGTATTTCTGAAATCATCCTATTTTTATATTTTGTTTTTGTTGGTTTTTCAAATTTTGTATTTTGTTTTTCAAAAATATTTACATGCGAATCTTTTTTTTTTTTTTTTTTTTTTTGAAATAATTCATGAAGATTCGAGAAGACTTTCTAACTCTTCGGGAGTTAGGATTTGCATTCCAATTCGTCAAACTAAGTTATCAAACCGCTCTTTTGGGAGGTCTTTAGTAAATAGATCGGCGAGTTGGTATTCAGTCTTCACGAAAAATAATTCAACAGTACCATTTTCATCGTATTCCTTTATGAAGTGATAGTGGACTCTAATATGCATGGTCTTGGAGTGTTGAACTGGATTTCACGAGATGGCTATGGCACTTTTCGAATCACAGTACATAGGTATGCGGTCGAAATAGAGGCCATAATATGTGAGCTGTGTCCTCATCCAAAGAACTTGGGCACAACACGCAGATAGAGACACATACTCGGCTTCAGCGGTTGATAATGCAGTACAATCTTGTTTCCTTGATGAACAGCCTACTAGCTTTTCTCCCAAAAATTGTGCTCCACCAGATGTACTTTTTGCTGTTTCTTGGCAACCAGCATGGTCCGCATCTGAAAAGGCTATTAGTTTGAATTCCGAATCCTTCGGATACCAAAGTCCCATGTTAATGGTTCTTCGTAGGTACCGGAAGATCCGTTTAACCTCTTGGAGGTGAAGTTTGGTAGGCCTTGCCTGAAACTGGGCTAATAAACAGACAGAAAAATGTATATCGTGTCGACTAGCAGTTAAGTAAATGAGAGACCCAATCATGCTCCGATATTTCTTCGGATCCATGGGTTTCCCATATAAATCAGCACCTATTTTTGGTGAGGTAACCATTGGTGTACCCACAGAGTCACAATTTTCCATTCCATGTTTCTTTAAAATCAAAATTGTATATTTAGCCTGATTTATAAAAATACCACGTGGGGTTTGATGAATTTGTAGACCAAGAAAGAATTTTAATTCCCCCATCATGGACATTTCAAATTTGCTTTTCATGAGATTTTCAAAATGTGTTGAATGTTTCGGATTAGTGGACCCAAAGATTATGTCGTCCACGTAAATCTGAACAATCAAAATGTCATCTTTGAATTTTTTAGTAAACAAGGTTGGGTCAATTGTTCCTTTGGTGAAATGATTTAGAAGTAGAAAATATGATAACTTATCATACCACGCCCTTGGGGCTTGTTTCAAACCATAGATAGCTTTCTTTAGCTTGTAGACGTAGTCGGGATGATCTTTGTCAACGAATTTGTCTGGCTGACTCACGTACACCTCTTCTTTCAGAGTTCCATTCAAGAATACTGTCTTGATATCCATCTGATAGACCATGATGTTTTTGTGAGCTGCATATGCTAAGAAAATCTTGACTGCCTCAAGCCTTGCTACAGGCGCGAATGACTCCTCAAAATCTATCCCTTCTTCCTGTCTGAATCCCTTGGCCACGAGACGAGCTTTGTTGCGAATTACAATCATTTCGTCATCCTCTTTGTTTTTCCATAACCACTTAAGATCAATGACAAGTTTGTCAAGTGGTCTTGGCACTAAATCCCAAGTATCATGTAGCTTATATTGGAGAAGTTCTTCCTGCATCGCTTCAATCCAAGCATTATCTGCCATCGCCTCCCGAATGTTCTTTGGCTCTTTTAAACTGACTGAGCAGACATAGATGCACATATCGCAATCGATGGCGAGTTGTCTTCTCGTCTGTACTGGCCTTGAAGGTTCACCAATAACGTGATCTATTGGATGGTCTTTAGTCCACTGTAACGTTGAAGGGTACCTTGGATTTGAAGAATGCGTGTTAGATGGTTCATGTAACCTTGAAGATGATTCAGCAGAATCCGTTGCAAACGGGTTTTCAAATGGTTCTTCTTCTAACACAGCATCGTGTTGTTGTTCTTCTTGAATTGGTGTGGTTTGGTTTTGCTCATCAACTCTTGGTAACACAATCTCAATTACTGGAGTGGCTGGAGTAGATGTTGATGACGTTGAGGGAGTTGGTGCGTCAGCTTCGATTGTTGTTGATGCATCTTGTGGTGGTGGTGGTGGTTGATGTTGTTGAGCGGGTGCAGCGAAACGTTGTTGTGATGCATTTGTCGAAGCTCCACCATAGTACTCATCATACATATACTCGAAGAAAGTGTCCAGTTCTTGATTTGTTCGTTTTTTAGTATTAGTTGATGATTTAAGTATTTTTAAGTACGATTTTTACCAAAGAAATACTTGTGAAAATATTTCCCCGGGTCGTTCTCCCAACGAAGGTTTGACGGCGTTTAAGTCGATTCGGTGACGTGAAAATGTGAAGTGAATAATTTGAACGTGAAAGATTATTTTGGTGTTGATTACACTAAAATATGGAAAATTAAAAGCAATCTACTTTTAACAAATTAAAGCACACAAAAAGAAATCAAATAACGCAAATCCCGGGCTAATCCCGAGATTTATAAAACTAATAGTGAAGAAATAAACCTAAAGATGCGAGGCTAAAAACCTAAAGGACTGAAAATGTAATTTATTTAAAACTAATTTTATAAAAGAAAATAAAGAAAACAAAAAGTTTAAAAGTTTAGGGACTAAAAATGTAAAAACTGAAACTATTATAGACTTAATAAAAGACAGGGACTAGAATTGCCAATAAACAAACTGTTTTAATGCTAAAAACTACCAGACACGAATTGAACTCAAACAGAAAGTCTAGGGACCAAAAGTGACAAAGCAGAAATTATTTTATTTTCTTTTCTTTTTTAATTGATAAAAATCTAATTAAATGCAAAATAATTAATAAATCTAACTAATTAAATCTGAGAAAATTATAGTAAATCTAAAAACCAATTTGAAATTTAAGAAAAATAAAATGGAGAAACAGATAAGCTAAATAAGCAGATGGGCTTATTCTAAATAAGCTGAAAAGTAAAATAATATGCAAATAAGCTCAAGCTGACACCAAAGGCTCATGGAACATACACAAGCAACAAATAAGCAATTAGCAACTTAAATAAGCAATTTCCAACCAGCAGATAAGCAGTTAAAGCTAAAATGACCAAATAGCTTATTAAAACTTTGCAGCTTCAACTCCACTCTTTCAAATGCTCATAAAAAGCTTATTACTTAACCAATTTAGAAACCAAAAACAGTTTTGAAAAGATGAGCAACTCAATTTTACTAAAAGCACAAAAGCCCCATCACAAAATCTTAATTGATTGCTCAATTTCAAACAAGTTCAGCTGTCAAAATGGGACATGCAGGAACTTAGTGCAGAAAATAGACTAGGACACTTTTTGCAGATCAAATTAAAGTGGCTAAGTGAAAATGAAATGATTTGAAATTTAAAACTAAGAAACTATGCTAGATGAACTAAATAATGACCAAAAATTACACACTAACTACTTCAGATTATTAATCAAAACAGGTAATGAAAACAGTACCAAACCCCAAATCCTATGCTGATACAGAAACTGAATGACCAAATAATTGCAAACAATAGTTGACTTAATTGAATTTCAAACACCAATACTTGATTATCTAGTTATTATTAAACTATACTAGTGATTATCTAACAAGCATAAACTATTTGACTAACAAATCTACTTCTCACAGATCCTTAGTAGTAGCTTATGACAGCAGAACACCAACTTAGCAAGCAACTTGACTTTTACCAATTACACCACCAAGGAAATGCTTAATCTAGGCTATAAATGAGTACTGCAAGCAACTGAGATCAAATTAAATTCATACTAACTACCACAACTCTCAGCAATCCACAGATCCAAACACACCTGATGACTAACTGATTTTGCATTTCAACAAATGAGACCAAAATTTAAGCTAAGATTCTGATAATAAACTATCAACTAACTATATTTAAGCATCAAAAAAAGAAAGGAATCTGAGATTAAGCACTTACTTTAATCCAATAAGCAGTTGACCGAAGTTTGACTTTGATTGAAAATTAAAAGTTGAATACAATGTTGAAAGCTAATAAGAAATAAGCTGAACTTTAAACTAAAAATAAGCACAATATAACTATTCTACCATTATCCTAACCTAACCCTAACAACTAACTAAAACCTAACTAGCTAACCCCCAATCCGTGAGTGAGGTGGGGTATTTATAGCCCTCGGCAGAAGCTTCCAGGGTCTTCATCCTTTAATCATGTCCCTTGATCATTAGCTTGCTCTCCAATCCTCAATTTCCAGCTGTAGAATCAATAGGTGATGTGGCTCGACCAATAGCTTGCCCCCACGTGTCCCCTTTTGTTGTCAGGCTTTCTAGAAACACTTAATCATTGGGTAATTATAATGGGATGAGGTAATTTATGGTACGGTCATTTTAGGGTTCTTGTGGTGAATAATTGGGGATGAAATGTTTGGCGCGTGTGTGTGAGTTTTTTTTTTTTATTTTTATTTGACTGTGTGTGATAAGGATTTGACCGGGTATAATAAGGTTGGGTCGGGTATAGGATTTAAGAGATGGGCTGGGCTGGGTTTTGTGATAAGGTGAGATGGGTTTATTTAATAGGTGTGGGTTTAATAGGTGGATTGATTTAATTTGTGTTGGATCCGGATAGAAATATAGAATAGATTTAAAGGTTAAGGATATAAGGTTTTAATGAAAAGGGACTAATGTTGTAAATTCTGATTTTTGGAGGGACCAATGCTGCCATTTTTCAAAACTAAATCCAAGGGCTGATTTTGACAAGCTTTGATATTTGGAGGACCTCAGTTGACTTTTTGACCATAATTTCTTCCCGGCTTCAGCTTTTAGCACTCTTCCAAATCCCGTGCTTGTTTTCCCGATTTTCTTGTGTCTTTTGTCGTTTTTCACGATATCCGTGCCTGCATATGTAAAAACACAAAAACACAATATATTTGGCATTTTGGTCGGGTTTTTGGTCTATTTGGGTCCGGTTTTGGTCAAGAAAAGGTATGTG
Organism: Artemisia tridentata subsp. tridentata; assembly: GCA_021014915.2. NCBI lineage: Eukaryota > Viridiplantae > Streptophyta > Magnoliopsida > Asterales > Asteraceae > Artemisia > Artemisia tridentata. Next base: position 212,918,996 of record CP139502.1, read on the forward strand.
TTTAAGCACATACCAAATTCCCCCAGACTAAGCTATTGCAATGTCCTCATGCAATGTTATAAAACACGTTTTCAAAACCGAAAATTTCCAATCTCTTTTTACTAACTTTGAGAAGTAGCAAAATTTTCAAAAGAGATCAAGAAATCTTAAGTTCTAAAAACTCCCCGATTTTTCCTTTTATTCTATTTTTGTATTTTCTTATTATTTAAGTGACGGCTTTTGTCGACAATCATTATCTTTCGATAATTTTCAGGATCTTCGAGTAGGAAACACGACACAAAAGGAAGTGACCATATGGTTAAAATTCGTCATCCCCGATTTTTCACAAGTCCCCAAACTAAGCTTAAAAACGAAATCATTGCTATTTACAAGTTAGATTGCCAACACTACTCATAAAAGCTAATTGTGGACTCTTTGTTCCCAAATTCCTATTTTCCTCTATTTATTTTATTTTTGGTGAGAAATGAATTTCTTCAAATTCTCGTTTCGATAATTTCTTAATCCGATAAAGATACCTAGTTTAGACGCTAAGTAGTTTCCAAACCTTCCCTCGAAAACCGTTGCATACAAAAATGAGGTCCACATCAAGGTCTCTGATTTAACACGATTTTGAGGATATCCCTTTTATTTGCGACCGAAACAACTCATCTACGAGTCCAGAGACAGAAGCCTTTATTAGGATACCCCCGGAGTCGAAGTTTGGCATTTTTTTTTAAACATTATTAAGCACATATTATTAATCCTTGGCCTTTTATAACAATCACAACATCGGCTGCGAACCGGCAAGATGTGATAGTCTATTATGACCTTGGAATTTTTCCTCTGCCTTTATTAGAAGTCTACAACATCGGCTGCGAACCGGCAAGATGCAGAAAACTTTTTATGGCTTTGGATTATTATTATACATTATCATCTTAATTATTTGCCAAACCCCAAGTCCTACGGCTTTTATAACAATCCCAACATCGGTTGCGAGCCGGCAAGATGGAATAGTCTATTACACCGTAACACTGGCAGTACCTTGATGTGTACCCAACTTTCATAAGCAAGGATCCTCTAAGGAAGAAATAAAAACTAATTATCGCCAAAACTAAAATAGCTTTAATTATTCCTAGATTTCTATTTTTAAGGTGAAACAAGCTTATGGAACAAAAAGCCACAAATAACTTCGATGAGCTTTAAAGAGAACCACTACTCCACGTTTAGCAATCTAACTTATAAACGACTCTATCATTTCTCGTTCTTCGCAAATTTAAAATCTTAAATAATAAGATCCGCGAATGCTTAGCCTTATAATCAAACCATGCATATATAAAGTCGAATACGGGAACTTGCAAACTCTTAAAAAGAATTCGCATTTTATAGCTCCTTGTGTAAAAGACTAGCATGAGCTTATAGATTATAAATGGTTAAGGGGACAAGCTAGGGCTCAACACGCCCGATCAAGTCAGAATTTTATTCCTACTCTCTCCAGCGGAAAATCAACAAAAATGTCAAAATTTATTATATTTTTGCAAAAATTTTAAATTTTCTCATTTTTTTGGATTTTTTCAATTTTTGGAGGAAAAACGGGGTTGCATGAGAAAACGGCAAGAATGCAAGGCAAAAATCAAATCGCAAGATCACCCCCCCAGACTAAAACGAGACATTGTCCTCAATGTCTTAAAGGTACGGGTATCCCTACAAAAATCTAAGGCCGTTTATTAATTATGCCAAAAGATAAATGTAAACGATAAGATTTTAGGATATCGAATAAGCAACGAATGATGAAACTCGAGTAGCGTGAAGGAAACTACGAGCACGAGAGTCTTCATCATAGGGCATTCCTGGACACATCACAGAAAACACGAAACACAAGATATGGAAGAGGAAGCCATCCTCACTCACTTTATTAGAAAATAGATAAGAAGATAGAAGGATAAGCATGGGGTGCCTCCCACGAAGCGCTTGTTTTTGGTAACCGAGTCACATGAGCTTGACTCGACCCCGAATTTATTTGTCCTTGGGGGAGCAAGAGGAACGGACACCCTGTAACGGACACTTGGCACGAAGAACGGAGATGCCGGGGTCGAAGACGGTATCCTCACTCCCAGAGGAGTGGAAAGATGGAGAAATGAGGGGATAAGAAAAGAAAGGGTGAAACACACGAATGGTGAAAGCATAAACATCATTGGAATCACGGGTGGGTTGGGTGGGTAAAATATCAAGCACTGGAACATTATGTTCAGAAATCTCGTCCACCACTCCAAAAATATCCTCGTCTGCATCGGATTCAAAATCTACGTCCGGTGGTTTCGCAGGTGGACGAGAAGATGGTAAATCAAAGATAAATGAATCAGCCTCAGAAAGTAAATCATCATCATTAATTTCTTCAATAAGTATGTTTCTTTGAAAACCATTCTCGCCATTCTCAATACCCGATGGTATCGAGTCATCCGAAGCAAGAAATCGATCGACATCCTCTAAAAGAGGATCACTTGACGGATTATCGGAAATATTGCTCAAATTAAGTTCGGAATTGATCTCAAAGTCGAAATACTCATAATCCGGAAGAGAAATATCAGCATGAATAGTGGGACTGCCACTACTCGTCTCTTCAAATCAAAAAATTTCAAGCTCGGGTAAGAAGTCACTATCCATAACGGGGATAGGAAATGAAGAAGTCGGAGGATCATGTAATGCCTCGATCTTAGAAATGAGAAGATAAATTGTAGATAATTTCTCACGAAGAACATCATATTGGATTTCAGTTTCTTCATCATTCTCTTCTTCTAAGCTGACGAGCTCAAAAGGTACCTCATCAACATAATCGATGTCTCCACAAGATAACGAATCGTCATTGTCGGAATCGGAGTACATCTCATCATCGTTCTTCTCAACATGAATATCATCACACGGCTCATCATTCGTATCAACGAGATTATCAAAACGATCATATTCAACAAAACCACAATCACCGTTAGAATTTTCCCCGTGCTCACTTTGGATTGGGACGAGGTTCTCAACACTAGACTTTTGGAATTCGTCCGATTCCGTTGCCGGAATAGTGTTTAGATGCTCGTCCCCCATTATTAAAGAGTCCTCGGGTTCTTGGATAGAAAAGACGGGTGCAATTGCAGGGAAAACGTTTAACGAAACAAGTATCTCCTCGTCAGCACAGTTCTGTAAGGCCTTCCGAAAATTAGCCTCTTTTTCCTCGGCAAGTAATTCTTCTATAGACTTCTCATGAGGATCGGGAGTAGAAGTATAGTGTTTAACCACCAATTTCTTAACTTCTTGGAAGTCTTCCCAAATTCTTTCAATTTCGCGCATTCTATCTTGATTTGGACAATTGCCGGGATTTTGTGGGGGTTGGTTAAAACCATGAGAATCGTAACACGAATTTGGCTCATAATGAAAATTTTCAAACGATCCCCCACAATGTTCAAATTTTGATGAATGATCATTGAAATATGATTCTTGCTCATAAGAGTTTTGAGAAGGAGGATTGAAATCATTTTGAGGATAATTATCAAAGCTCGTATCGTAAGCGTAAGATGTTTCAACACTCGGGACGTAGCACATACAATTGGTATATCCACATTGATTACAAAAACATTGTCCACAAGGTACTCCTTCTTCGGAGGGATTTCCACAATTAAAACAAGTGAACGGAGGCGGCGGTGGAGGGTAATCGGGCACGTTTGAAAGATTGTTGAACGAATTTTGAACATACGTGGGAGAATTACAAAACCAACAAACTCCATCACGAATATTACTACCACATTGCTCGCACGTAAACCAAACACACAACCCTCCGAAGAAAGGTTCGCCACACTTAAAACAAATAGGATCCATAAGAATTAAACATAAGAGGGTGCGAGAAGAAGAATCAAACTTTAGAGGGTAAGAAGATCAAGAATCAAACGGTATAGAGGGTAAAAGAAGAGAATCAAATATGAAGAGGATAACGGAGATTCTTTTTGGTTTTTTGTAAAAAAAAATTAAACATAAAAACAAAAATCAAATTGAAAAAGAAAATATTTTTGGGTTTTTTTTTTTTTTTTTTTTTTTTTTTTTTTTTTTTTTTTTTTTAATTAGATTTATTATCTTTTTGGTGATCGTTAATCAACCGTACTCGTTTCTTTCAAAACTACGCGCAGCGTGGCGGGAGAGAAGAATGGATCTCTCTTCGGTCTGCAATTTAATGTCAAGACCTCCTTAAACCCCGTGTATAGGTTGTAGTAAAGAAATAATCCAAGAAACGTTTAATTTTCCGATCTCTTTTGTTGTTTATTCGGAATGGTTTACAACCGCCCTCCTTCAACGGAAGACCGATGATGTTTATTAATGGTGAAAACACTTTAGGAAAAGTGTTTTTTATTTATTATATTTTTGTATTTTTATTTTTTATAAAACGATAACTTCCGAGGAAGGATCTTCAAAACACAAAACACGATATGAATCAACGACAACGTTTCAAGCCTTCCCCGGCAGCGGCGCCATTTTAATTGAAGTATTTTTAAGTACGATTTTTACCAAAGAAATACTTGTGAAAATATTTCCCCGGGTCGTTCTCCCAACGAAGGTTTGACGGTGTTTAAGTCGATTCGGTGTCGTGAAAATGTGAAGTGAATAATTTGAACGTGAAAGATTATTTTGGTGTTGATTACACTAAAATATGGAAAATTAAAAGCAATCTACTTTTAACAAATTAAAGCACACAAAAAGAAATCAAATAACGCAAATCCCGGGCTAATCCCGAGATTTATAAAACTAATAGTGAAGAAATAAACCTAAAGATGCGAGGCTAAAAACCTAAAGGACTGAAAATGTAATTTATTTAAAACTAATTTTATAAAAGAAAATAAAGAAAACAAAAAGTTTAAAAGTTTAGGGACTAAAAATGTAAAAACTGAAACTATTATAGACTTAATAAAAGACAGGGACTAGAATTGCCAATAAACAAACTGTTTTAATGCTAAAAACTACCAGACACGAATTGAACTCAAACAGAAAGTCTAGGGACCAAAAGTGACAAAGCAGAAATTATTTTATTTTCTTTTCTTTTTTTTAATTGATAAAAATCTAATTAAATGCAAAATAATTAATAAATCTAACTAATTAAATCTGAGAAAATTATAGTAAATCTAAAAACCAATTTGAAATTTAAGAAAAATAAAATGGAGAAACAGATAAGCTAAAATAAGCAGATGGGCTTATTCTAAATAAGCTGAAAAGTAAAATAATATGCAAATAAGCTCAAGCTGACACCAAAGGCTCATGGAACATACACAAGCAACAAATAAGCAATTAGCAACTTAAATAAGCAGTTTCCAACCAGCAGATAAGCAGTTAAAGCTAAAATGACCAAATAGCTTATTAAAACTTTGCAGCTTCAACTCCACTCTTTCAAATGCTCATAAAAAGCTTATTACTTAACCAATTTAGAAACCAAAAACAGTTTTGAAAAGATGAGCAACTCAATTTTACTAAAAGCACAAAAGCCCCATCACAAAATCTTAATTGATTGCTCAATTTCAAACAAGTTCAGCTGTCAAAATGTGACATGCAGGAACTTAGTGCAGAAAATAGACTAGGACACTTTTTGCAGATCAAATTAAAGTGGCTAAGTGAAAATGAAATGATTTGAAATTTAAAACTAAGAAACTATGCTAGATGAACTAAATAATGACCAAAAATTACACACTAACTACTTCAGATTATTAATCAAAACAGGTAATGAAAACAGTACCAAACCCCAAATCCTATGCTGATACAGAAACTGAATGACCAAATAATTGCAAACAAAAGTTGACTTAATTGAATTTCAAACACCAATACTTGATTATCTAGTTATTATTAAACTATACTAGTGATTATCTAACAAGCCTAAACTATTTGACTAACAAATCTACTTCTCACAGATCCCTAGTAGTAGCTTATGACAGCAGAACACCAACTTAGCAAGCAACTTGACTTTTACCAATTACACCACCAAGGAAATGCTTAATCTAGGCTATAAATGAGTACTGCAAGCAACTGAGATCAAATTAAATTCATACTAACTACCACAACTCTCAGCAATCCACAGATCCAAACACACCTGATGACTAACTGATTTTGCATTTCAACAAATGAGACCAAAATTTAAGCTAAGATTCTGATAATAAACTATCAACTAACTATATTTAAGCATCAAAAAAAGAAAGGAATCTGAGATTAAGCACTTACTTTAATCCAATAAGCAGTTGACCGAAGTTTGACTTTGATTGAAAATTAAAAGTTGAATACAATATTGAAAGCTAATAAGAAATAAGCTGAACTTTAAACTAAAAATAAGCACAATATAACTATTCTACCATTATCCTAACCTAACCCTAACAACTAACTAAAACCTAAATAGCTAACCCCCAATCCGTGAGTGAGGTGGGGTATTTATAGCCCTCGGCAGAAGCTTCCAGGGTCTTCATCCTTTAATCATGTCCCTTGATCATTAGCTTGCTCTCCAATCCTCAATTTCCAGCCGTAGGATCAATAGGTGATGTGGCTCGACCAATAGCTTGCCCCCACGTGTCCCCTTTTGTTGTCAGGCTTTCTAGAAACACTTAATCATTGGGTAATTATAATGGGATGAGGTAATTTATGGTACGGTCATTTTAGGGTTCTTGTGGTGAATAATTGGGGATGAAATGTTTGGCGCGTGTGTGTGAGTTTTTTTTATTTTTATTTGACTGTGTGTGATAAGGATTTGACCGGGTATAATAAGGTTGGGTCGGGTATAGGATTTAAGAGATGGGCTGGGCTGGGTTTTGTGATAAGGTGAGATGGGTTTATTTAATAGGTGTGGGTTTAATAGGTGGATTGATTTAATTTGTGTTGGATCCGGATAGAAATATAGAATAGATTTAAAGGTTAAGGATATAAGGTTTTAATGAAAAGGGACTAATGTTGTAAATTCTGATTTTTGGAGGGACCAATGCTGCCATTTTTCAAAACTAAATCCAAGGGCTGATTTTGACAAGCTTTGATATTTGGAGGACCTCAGTTGACTTTTTGACCATAATTTCTTCCCGGCTTCAGCTTTTAGCACTCTTCCAAATCCCGTGCTCGTTTTCCCGATTTTCTTGTGTCTTTTGTCGTTTTTCACGATATCCGTGCCTGCATATGTAAAAACACAAAAACACAATATATTTGGCATTTTGGTCGGGTTTTTGGTCTATTTGGGTCCGGTTTTGGTCAAGAAAAGGTATGTGAATAAGCACATACCAGTTGACTGAGCTCCTCGGGGTATGAGTCCTGAACTGATATGTCCAGAAGTTTGAACGTTTGGTGCGGGTCCTAATCCGGTATGATTAGAAGCCATCGGGTTAAGTGCGGGTTCTAGAACGAGTCTCTTAGATGCCATTTGTGAAATCTCGTCAAACTTCACATTCATCATCTCTATAATCCTCTTAGTTCTCCTGTTATACACCCTGAATGCCCTCGAGTTTTCTGAATAACCAATGAAGATTCCAATATCACCCTTAGCTTTCAGCTTCCCCAGATCCTCTCTGTCATTCGTAGGATAGCACAAAGCGCCAAATACATGAAGGTAAGAGATGTCGGGTTTTCTGTTGTTCACTAGCTCGTATGGGGTTTTATTGAATCTTGGATGGATTTGGGATCGGTTCTAAATGAAACAAGCAGTGGCAACAGCATCAACCCATAAGAATAACGGTGAACTAGAATAAATCAGCATCGTGCGAGCAGCTTCCACAAGAGTTCTATTTCTTCTTTCAACTACCCCATTCTGCTGTGGAGTTCTAACAACTGATGTTTGGTGAGTGATTCCAGTCTCTTCAAAATATGTTCTTAACTCCTGGTTACAATCCTTACTGGAGCTTGAAGTAAGACTTGGATTCGCTTCAGAAAGGTGATGATGATGCCTGGTGCTTCGTCTTTTGATCTCAAAAATTTTACCCATGTATATCTTGAATAGTCATCGACAATAACAAGAATATACTTCTTCCCATTAATACTTTCAACTCTCATTGGGCCACATAAGTCCATGTGCAACAAATGTAACTTATCGACCGAACTGGGTACGGTTTTAGGTTTATATGTTTCCCTTTTGCTTTTGCCTTGCTCACAGGATGGACATAAGTGATCTTTGGTGTATTTGAACTTAGGGAGACCCGTGACGATGTTTTCTTTGGCTAGCTTGGTTAAAGTGTCGAAGTTGAGATGGGATAATCGTCTGTGCCACAACCAGGACTTTGTTTCACAAGCTCTTGTCATGAGACAAATTGGTGATGAAGAGGCCATTTGGTTAATGTCGATAGCATAGAGATTGGTGCCACGATTTCCGGTTAAGAGATCATCTCCAATCAAATTCCTAACGAAGCAAGTGTTTCTCCTAAATGCAACCTCTAAATCTGCATCGCAAAACTGCCCGACTGAAAACAGATTGTGTCCCAACCCTTCGACATAGTAAACCCGAGTGATTAAGTAATTCCCAAACTGAAGATCTCCATAACCCAGAATAGCTGCTACATGATCATTTCCAAAGCGAACAGTTCCCATGAACTTCCATACAAAGTTGATCAGCAGCTTTAGTTCCCATGAACCCGAGTCGATGATCCAAAGACATATTTCGATAACCTGCCAATAACAGATGATTGTGCGTTTGGAAACTGTTTATCATTTGGTTCCATGGGGTTAGGGGTAACAGACGAATCACATTCATAGACGGTTTTTACTGGTTCTTGCTTAGCCTTTTTTATTCTACCATTTTCTAGAATGAATTCTCTACCCATTGGAATCCATACGCACAACTTAAGATAGTTCCTAGGTAGTATGCTACTAGTGGATGACCTAGCTGCTTTAATAAGTTTTTTAACATATCTAGACCTAGCACTAGTTCCTGGAGGAACATCTTTCTGTTCAGGCAAAGCATTCACATTCACATCATTAGAAACATTATCATCACAGACATTTTTAGACAAAGATTTCTTGCACATTAAACAAACAGAGTCATTACATGCACTAGAATCAGTACTTTTAACATTACATCCAGATGACATATGTTTCTTATTCGAAAGCGATAAATTCCTAGGGTGTTCTTCTACTTCTCCATTTTTATTCTTGCATTCACTCTCAGAGGCAGGCGAGACTCTATTGTTCCTTGTATTGCTCCTAGGCTTTAGTCTGCTGCTCCTAGAGGTGCTTTCTATTCCTGTAGAAGGTAAGGCACACACATTAGGATTTATCTTGTTGTCCTTTGAAGTTGTTTAGCAATCCTAGACTCTTTTGGATTATCTTTTACACTCTTGTCTATCGCCCTATATGTTTTAGATGTAGAGGCAGACGCAGTAGTGGGACTAATCCTATAAAGACCAGGTGCTATCACATTCGATGTTTCGACAACAGCTTTCCCTTTATCAGCAAATTTTGCTTTTTTACTTTCATTTGGCAAGGGTGTTGGAGTGACTGGTTTTGTCAAATCAATTATCACATCAACTTTTGGAACACTTTGAGAAATTGACATTTTTGGTTTTGCAACCGGTTTGTCCGAAGTTGATGGTTTTGCAAACTTAGTTTCCTCACCCTTTCCTTTTTGACTATCCAGCTGAGACTCCAACATATCATTTTGCTCTTTCATGTTTTGGTAAGCACGCTCATACGACAATTTGTCATATTTTCATTCTTCTTTTTTTGATCAAGTTGTTTAAAATATGTGACATTTTCTTTTTCAAGCTTAGCAAGCGCATTTTTGTATTTGAACACAATTTTAGAAGTCTCAGCTCTCAGTCTTTCATCATCTTCCACAGAATATGTTTGATAAATTATGGACATGATTTCGGTCGATAGAACTGCCTCGAAGAGAGTATCATTGTGGGTTTCCAAAACACTGATGCGTTCAATGTTTTCATTTTCTTCCTTTACTAGGCATTGGTGGTTCTTGACAAAGTCAGCTGTTTCCTTTAAAATTGCATTTTCAACATGAATTACTCTCGCACTAATGTTATAGAGTGGAGTAGTAATTTCTGTTTCAAACACCTTTTTCATTTCATTATGAAAACTTGAATGCCAGTTGCTGATGCTAAGATTTGTTTTTGAGTCAACAATACTTTGAAGTGTTTTTACTTTGTCTTTCAGATCATCTAAATATCGTCTAGCTTCACTTGTGTTAAAAGGGTTGCTAGAGGACATCTGTACCAGATTTGAAAGATTTTTGGAAACAACTTTTGGTTTTGTTGAGACAACTGGTCTTTTTAAAAACCTTTGTTGGTTGTTGTTGTGTAACAAAATTTACCCCAGAAAGTATGTTAAGCTTATTATAATCAATTGGTTTGATTTCTTGGTTCATTTGTCTCATTTTGATTCTACTCTCCTTGGCAAGCTCAATCATTTCATCAGAATCCTGAACTTCGGGAGGATCATGTTTATCAAATAGCACATTACCATTATATAACACATTCTGTTCTTTCTGAGATTTCTTGAGTGTATAAGGGTTTTCACAACCGATAGCCATTTTCTTCATTGTGTGCAAAAGCGGGTTTGTATCTTTTATTAGCATATGAATTGTTTGTGCAGAATGACCCGTTTTGACAAGCAAATCTTCCAACTTTTTGATTGTTGCTTGTTTCTCAATGATTTCATCAAGAAGCTCATTTTCACGTTTTGAAAAACTTGCTTTCAACTCTTTCTTTTCTTTTTCAAGATCAGAACAAGTTGATTTTTGTTTAGAAAGTTGGTTTTGCAAATCTGAAACTTCCGTGTTTAAGGATCTAATTTTCTTATTTAAGTTAACATCAAGGGTGTCAAACTTAATTTGCAGTTGTTTTTCTCTTAAAACAGAGTTTTTGTAACCATTTTCTAATTCTGCCTGTCTTGTTGTTTTAATTTCAAAAACCTTTTCATTCACCTTATATCTCTCAAGCTTAGCGGTCAATTTTTCATTCGCGGCCTTAACATCGCGATTTACTTTTTTGACCTTTTCAATTTCAATACTACAATTTTGCAATAATGATTCAAATAAAGCACGTGTTTCCTCATCATTCTCAGTATGTTGTGACTCGAAGCCTCCATTAGGATCCATATCTGGAGTAGCCAAATTAGTATTGCTACAACTTGGGGAGTCCATATATGTATCGTAAGTGGGTGCAGGAGTCGCAGGATGCTGTTCATTCTGAGGTGACATATCAAATATTTCATTATTGTGACATGTAGCATATGGTGGTACCTCATAGACTTCATTGATATCATATGCAGGAGGTGCTTCAGAATCCGTTTCATATTTAACCTCCTGAAGATTTGCCATGAAAATGCAGTTGGCATCAATGTCTTCAAGGTCTTCCATGTCATCCATAAGAGCCATGAAATCATTCTCTTCTGCATTCAACTGTAACCCAGCCATTTCTTTCTGTGCCAAGAGCAGTGCTTTCTGCAGATAAGCTGGATCTTTCTTTTTCGGCTTGGTGGGACAGTTCCTTGCCATATGACCAATTCCTTGACAATTGAAACACTTTAGCAAATTACCCATCTGATTACCCTGATTCACATTTCCAAAATTCCCAGCAATTGGAGCAGCAACATTCCCAAACTGATTCCAAACATTCTGACCCCTCTGGTTTCCAACAAATTGACCCATCTGATTTCCAACATACTGCCCTGCATTCTGATTACCCATCTGGTATCGATGAGCATATCCCTGCTGATTCCCATAGCCTCCAACCATTTGTCCTTGTTGACCCATGTTGAAACTCGGTTGTTCAATCTGCCTGTAGCGAGTGTTCGATGAGATTCTTTGGTTGTTGTTGGTGGGTGTAGAGAAACGTCCTTGGAATGCCTTTGTTAGGTAAGCAAATGCTTGAGTCAAAGCAGCAGTCTCATCATTTTCTTTGAACTCTGGTTTTGAATATTGTGGGTAATGTTGTTGTGGAATGACTTGTTGGTGTTGTGGGTAGAATGGTTGTTGTGGTATGACAGCAGTTTGTGGAACAGCAGTTTATGGAACATATGTTTGTTGCATGTAGTTCTGAGTGGGTGATGAAGATGGTTGTGTAGTCACTGGTGCAGGTGTTGGTGATTGAACAAGTAATGCAAGAGGATCATGTTGCTTTGCTAACTTCTCTTTCCTGACTTCATCTGCCTCTTTCTGGTTTTGCTTTAGGAAATCATAGAGCTGATCATAGTTTACCCCATGAAGGTTCTTTGTTTGGTTAACAATCGTGACATATCGCCCCCATTCTTCTGGTAAGTTGTTGATGAACTTGATGTTTTGAACAATTTGTCTTGGTTCCAGCTTGTTTCTGATGAGCTCATTCATTAGAGTGCAAAACCTGGTGTAATAAGATTAATTGGTTCCGCTGGAGTAGATGTGAACTTCTCCCATTCAGTTAGCAGCTTGTTTTCAACATCTTGTTGTCCAATTTCAGTGCCATGACAAAGCCTTTTAACTCGTTCCCACATATCATAAGCAGTTTCACAACTGTCAACAGCAGCAAATATTTCTCGTGGTAAACCAAGTTGAATTAAGTGCATTGCCAAGTCATCACCTGCAATTTGCTTCCAATCCTCTAGTGTGTAATCATTTTCTGTTTGTAAACGAAGGAATGGTAGGGTAGGAGGTGTATCATTTGGATTTCCAGGGTCTTGAATCTGAAGAGGCTTAAATGGTCCATTCTTGATGGAATGAAGTAGGAGTTTGCCATTTTCTTTGGTTTTGATATAGCGAAGCATACGGCTCGTCCATGGAAGGTATCCACTTTTTTCAAGCATCGGAGGACGGTTTTCAGCACCGGCTGCATGGATGTCGTGTTGAGTAGTCATAGATAAAGTTGTATAGTTCATATGATGTTGGATCGGTTCAAAGAACTAGGAGTGGGTTGGTTACGATTCACGAGTTATGTTTGGTTTTAAGTCCTTTGTCGGTGTCCTTGACGAGTCGTTGAGAAACTTGGTAAATCGAGAAAGTTGATAACTTGTGAGAAGCTAGATAATCCTTGCGAAACTTGATAATGTATAGAAGGTTGATAAATCACAAAGTTGATAAACTCACAAAGTTGATAACACAAAGTCGATAATCCACAAAGTTGATAACACAAAGTCGATAATCCACAAAGTTGATAACACAAAGTCAATAATCCACAAAGTTGATAACACAAAGTCGATAATCCACAAAGTTGATAACACAAAGTCGATAATCCACAAAGTTAATAAGTATAAAGTCGACAACTTTCTTAGAAAGTCGATAAGTGGAAAGTCGACAACTTTGTTAGAAAGTCGATAAGTAGAAAGTCGACAACTTTGTTAGAAAGTCGATAAGTAGAAAGTCGACAACTTTGTTAGAAATTCGATATGTAGAAAGTCGACAACTTTGTTAGAAAGTCGATATGTAGAAAGTCGACAACTTTGTTGGAAAGTCGATAAGTAGAAAGTCGACAACTTTGTTAGAAAGTCGATAAGTAGTAGAAACTCGACAACACTGTAGCAGAAAGTCGATAACTTCAGAAAGTCGACAACTGTAGCAGAAACTCGACAACTTTCTCAGAAACTCGACAACTGTAGCAGAAACTCGACAACCTTTCTCAGAAACTCGACAACTGTAGCAGAAAGTCGATAACTTTGGAAAGAAAGTCGACAACTGTAGCAGAAAGTCGATAAGGTTCTGGCCAGAGACTATCTAACTCGATAGATCTGACAGAAACTCGATAAATATGTCTGATGAACAGTAACTTCGTAAATAATTTCCTAGATCAATGATTTGGCTATTGATACCACTTGTTATCCCACTAAATCTATCCTAACCTACAACTCAATCACTAGGAATGATCAAAGAGTAAGAGTGGATTATGAAATGAAGAACTTTTATTCACACAATTAATCTTGATACAAACCCTAGAGTGCTACCATCACCAACCTTCCAAATGAAGGGATGGAGAGGTATTTATAGTTTTTCTAGCTAGGATGGACTTGTGATGGGCTTGGGCTTTTTTTTACACAAAATATTAACCTATTAGATTAGAAAAATATTACAAACGACATATGACCATCACTTTTTATAAATCCTATCAGTAACTAAACTAAATATAAGCTATAACCTAAGGACTACAAGACACTAAAACTATAACCTAAGTTACATTAAAAATCAACACATGCATGTTCTACAGAGTATTTATATCACACGTCTAGATGACTTAATATAGGCCGAAATATATATAAAATTGTACACAACAATTGGTTATTTATTATGTCTAGATACATTTAAGTTTAAAATGAAGATATAATCATGTTGACTGCCAACTTTGTTTAGCCAGATATCCCAGCCTATCTCCCTTTATCTACTCTTCATTCAACCTATTTCTCATTTCAAACAACACACTCAAAACCCTAAAAATAAATAAGTGACGGCCGCCTATTTTTTATCACATTCGAGGGTGCATGGGTGGTACAACCCAGGGTGATTCGTGAAGGCGTGAAGAAGGTGGTTAATCGTAGGTATACCCTGGTTCGAAAAGGCTTTGGTTGGTTCGAGCAAAGCCTGGTCATTAGGTCCTTTTTGGTTCTTGTTTTAACCCTTTATATCGAAACAAGGTATAACACACTTTTAATCTGGTTATTCTCGACATCTATACACCTAATATGTTTTTAAAAGATAACCTAAATTTAGCTATGATTTGACTCTATATCAATCCAAATGAAAAGGATATATGAATCGCATAAACTGATGAAGAAAAATAATATCATGAAATGGCATATAAGTGTATCTATATCAATGAAAAAAGAAAAGAAGGGTTCATGAAAGCTGGTCTTGAAACATGTAATTGATCACCAATATGCCCACTAAATATCTGGAAATAAGGTCGCGTGAAATGATATATTTATGTGTGTCGATATATAGTTTAAGGGGCCTTCGAAATCAGAATTCATGCATGTTGTTTAGATCCATAGTTATACCTGCTAAACATATATTTATACGTGTGAAAGGTGGAAGATTTGCATGCATGTTTAGGTTGTATTAATGGGTCGAATAAAAAGGAAGGTAAGCTGTTTGAATCTGCATACATGTGTGTCGAATGAGTTTTGTTTTGGTTGTGAATGTGCATGTAAACATGGGTCGATATGCAGTAAGTTGGGGTTGTTCTAATGAGATTTCATACCGGTTTAAACGGGTCGATTATACATGTCAAAAACATGGGCGTGTGTGTATGAAATAGGGGTTGAGTTCATGCATGTGTGACTGTCATAATAGGTGCATATGTCGGGTCAAAAAGGGGATAAGCTAGGGTCTGTTTAGTTTTGGAATTTCTTGGTCAATATGGTGTGCTTGCATGTGTGGTGTGAGTGGTTATAAGCAAAGAAACATATGTGTGTACGTGTGTTTTCAGATCAGAAAGGTAGGAGTAATGTGGGGCGTAAAAAGGAAAACAAAGGTTTATTAAATCTTCATTTTATGTGGGTCATATAGGTTTTAATCTGCTTTTTCAATCAGCATATATATGAGTTTTGAACCTAACTTTGGACACTGGGTTTGATCACTTTTATACACTCTAAAACTTGGATGCATGTCATGTAAAATGAGGAATTGGTCGCATGAAATAATGTTGCATATATGAGTCGACATAAGGTTTATTCATGGCTATTAGAATTTGAGTTTAAACATGGTTGGGTGGACCTGGTCTTATGCGTGTACATAAAGGGAAGTAAGCATACATGTTTAGGGTCGTGTATTTGTGTGTGTCGAATGGCTCGAACAGAGTGTCACATGTGTGTGAGTTTGGTAGTCATAAAATGCTTATACAAAATGTTTTGAAGGATAGTCGCGAGTCGTGTGTTTATGCATGTGATAATAACAGTCTAAGATTAATGTCAAGAATATGTTAATAAATTATGAACGACGGGGTCTAAAATAATCATCTTAATATAAAATTATAGCATAAACTTTAAAATAATTTTATTTGACATTTTAATATTTAATTTTGATAATTTACATTATGACCCTAAACTTTACTGAATTGACATATTTAACCATAAACTACTATATTGGTCATTTTAACCCTTAAAGATTTCTTAATTGTCATTTATAACTCTAAAGTATAAAAATTACTATTTCGGGAAACTTACTAAATATGGAAACTTGCTAATTCGGGAAACTTGCTTAATATGGAAAGTTACTAAAAATGGATAGAAACCTAAAATGTGTAATCTGAGTATAATGAGTTTATAAGTAATACCTTATCATTAATTCATGTAGATTGGCAAAGGAAGGAGAGACTCTCGTTCTTATGATCGTTTCATTTTCGTTCATTTGCTATGGTACATATATTCTACCCTTTCTCAGTAAGGGTTCTGATCTCATGACTTTTCGATCCTTGACTTTGATTCAGTTACTATGATATGATCCATTTTCTATGATTCCCTTGATATGATTTCAGTTGCTATCCATTCTGTTATGATGATCTGTTTATTGTCTCCTTGATTGAGATTCTGTTCAGTTGATATGCCTTTGTTGATTTTGTTATGATTGCTTATTATGGATAGTTTGTCCTATTATGTTCTGTTTCCTAAGCTAACTAGCCATGGAGGTACCATGGCCATGTCATTGAGGCACCAGTGGCATGACACTTTCTGTGGAGGTGTGATTGATCCACGGCGTTCCCTTCTGTTATGATTATATAATTATGGCACAACTGGCCATTCTGTTATATGTATGTATAGTCTCGTACTTGTATATGTATTCTGTTTTGTAGGGAGCGTATGGATGCATCCTAGGTATATATTTGGAATGACATGATGTGATTTTAGTGATTGGTTCGTGCGTGCCATGCACCCCTCTCACTTCTGTTACTAGAGAGGTCTCCCCTCCTTGTACAATATGAATTGACGGATTATGTGATTATTTGGTCTATTCGAGTGGCTCATTTAGACAGGCTCGTGGCTATCTGTTAGGTATCTTTGGTCCGTTCGAGTGGCTCATTTGGACGCGTTCGTTGCCGTATCATTATTAGTATTTGACTCTTAGAGCTATTCTGACTCGTGATATTTGTGCATTTGGTCCATTTGATTCATATTCGTTTACTTATGCTTATTTACCGTTTCTGCTTTGTTTATATATCTGTTCACTGGGATTTTTAAGCTCAGCCGCGTTTTCTTTTCCATGCGGCAGGTAATAAGCGGGATGCTGGGCAAGAGTGATGTGAGTAGGAGTAGAAGAACTACCTTATTTAGATTTCCCCATTGTCTTGGATATGTTTCGGACCTATGTTGGATATTTTATTTCATTTCATTTCTTTTGATATTGTTTAGACCTTTGGGAGCTTGTAAGTTGTAAGTCATAATGTTCTTGACTTTTTTTTTTATTTATGAAGTCTTCCGCTTGCGTTATTTTGTATGTTCTGATTAGACACCATAATGTGGCATCTTAACCAAGGGCGGGTTGGGGTATTACACTGGGATTGAGTGAAGAATGCATAGGAGCTCATAGTGGACTACCCTATTGATAGATGTCTTTTGCTTCTGGATTAGATTTGGATTTGCCTTCAGTTAGATTTGAGCTTGGATTGTATTTCAGTTTTGGAACTAATTATGTGATGAGTTAGTATTTCGTTACTATCATTAGAACACCTTTGTAACCATTATGTTTATAAGTCTTCCGCTTGCGTTTGTTTGTTCTGATTGACACCATAATGTGGCATTTCGACCCTTGTTGGGTTAGGGTGTTACAACATAATTCCCAGGTGTGAGCATTGGAGGTCGTTCTAGTGAACCTGCTTCATGGATGGATTGTTGACTGCTGATAGCTTCACACATTTGATCAAACCAATGTGGTTGTTTTGGTGGAAGAGGCAATCGATACATTGGGAATTGTGGTTGTTGATGGATTGTTGTTGTTGGGAGAAATGTGGGTTTTGCGGAGGAAGGAACGGTTGTCCTTGTTGATGAGGGTAATATGGGAAATGATTAAAATAAGGATACGGTGGTTGAGACATTGTTGAACTTGTGTAGTTGTTGGATCTTGTAGATAATTGAAATGTGTGTTATGGTCTTAATAAAGTTCCTTAGTTGAAAAGTTGTCCAAATTCGTAAAGCTGAGCAAATTTGTAAGATTGGTGAAATTCCTAAACTATCCCAAATTCGTAAGATTTGATCAAATTCGTAAACTTTCCCAAATTTGTAAACTTAATCTAAATTCGTTAACTAGGCCCAAATTCGTAAACTTAGTCCAAATTCGTAAAATTGGTCCAAATTCGTAAGAATTTGAAAAAGTCCAATAGTATCTTACTAACTTGTCCAAGCTAGCTAGATTTCACAAGTCGAATTATTTCACAAACTTATCCAAGCTTAGGAAGTACTGAGTCACCTTGAATTGTTGATGAAGCTGAAGATGGTAGAAGTTTGTAAACAATGATGAAATACGTAAACATTGCTGAAATTTGTAAACTCCACCCAAATTCGTAATCTTAAGACACATTCGTAAACTCAGGGTTTTGACCAAACAAATTCGTAAACAAAGGGTTTTGACCAACAAATTCGTAAACTTATGTGAAATTCGTAAAAGTACCAGATTTTTCATGTTTAGTTTTTGCTTAGAATACACGATTTCCACTAGTTTCTTTTGATCAAATCTCTTCAAAAACACGTAATTAACAAGAAAGTTTAAGACTTGAAAGGTAATAACTAAATTTGAAGAAGTTTGTAATACGGTAATGAACTAAAAATGAGTAAAAAATGAAATAAACTATGAAAGAACTAAACTTTATGCTATTTCTAAGCTTCTAAACACTATATCAATCTTAAAACTTTCCAAGCTTTAAGATTTGAGTGAAAGAAACAAAGAAAACGCTAGAAAAACGTGAAAAAACACAAAACTAAGCTATGAATGATGATATAACACACACTCCAACTATCTTTAGGCGATTGATACCACTTGATAGGTCACCATAATGATTCAAACACAAGTATATCTTAGTGAGAGAAAGTAGAGAGAGAGAGATGGGAGGAACACGTATAAATGAATAGTTAAGAGTAAATTCTAAAACATGAACCAACAACCTCAAAGTGAGGTTTATATAAGTATATATAGGGAAGCAAGTAGGGCGACGCATACTTGTAAGGTTTTAAGACTTGTCGTAAGGCCCGTGGGCTTACTTCATGAACCTTGGACTAATTACTAACATATAAGCCTATTAACTAAGCAACCTATTACAAAATTTAATGACCGACACTTTTAATAATTACAAGTAATCCTAACAAATTGTTATTGAAGGCTAAAAACCTTAGTTTTTGCCTAGTTATGAACCCTTTTAATATAATGATATGATTTGTTTAGTTTAACCTAGTTCTTTGATGGGATAGTTTATATTTTTGTTGTCAAATCCTTACGTCTTTGTGTTTAACATGATTAATCTGTTGATAGTAATTAACTAGTAAGCTATATAACTGAAAGTTAAGAACTTGATTCACAAACATACATCAAATATCAATTTACGACTGTAGTTATTACAATTATCCTGGCTATGTTAAAAGGGATAGACTATAAGGTTTAAGATTAACGTAGGTAAATAGTAATTTACAAAGTAGTTAAGTGTTATTAGTTTAATAAGTCACAAACAAGTCATATTGGTTAGTTGGCAGACTTAATAAATGTCATATAACTAGATATCATCCACAAGCGTCGAGGTAGAAGGTTATAGGGCATACGTATAGGTTTTAGTGGCCATTAGACCTATACTACATCCGAGTCACTGATTAAAGACATGGTTAGACATTGCACAAACAGATCATGTCGTTAGGTTATTAGGGGAATGACTAGGCGAACAATAATTTAATCTTATTTGTAGAACCGTAGAGGGGAGGGTGAATACGGTCTTTTCGACTAACTTGACGTTTAACAACTGCTAGTATCAAAGAACAAACAAGTGCTTATACACAACAACAGTCACAACCACAATCTATAAAGTGAGTAAAGAGAAATAGACACTACGATATATACTGGTTCGAGAAGGGGGTTTATACCATCCGTACGTCTAGTTGTGAATCCACGACACCGATACTATTACTAAGCATAATCCTTATGGTGGATTACAAACCGTTACAACTTCACTCCACCGATATGCACAAAGATCGGTGTTCATTAAGAAGAGCTACTCCCAATGGTATTCCTCCCTCGAAAACCACCTACAAGAATCTCGTGATTCGACTTAACTACTACGAGCACAAAAACTTCCCCGCCGTAAGTATCAAACCCCAACTAGATCAACACATGATATTGGCTTGACCACAAAGGTACAAGACTTCTTACAACCAAATCGAATGAATGATAGTTAATTGTTAAAACCAATTCCTTACCTAACCTATTGACTCAATTCTAGTAGAAAGGGTATATAGAAGAAGACCCTCGGCACAATTCATAAGAGTGAATTAGGTTCTTGTGAATCTCTCTTGCGGAAGAAGTTTTATTTCAACTGATGATTAAGATGAGAAGTTAGAACACAATAAGATAGTATACTTAGAGGGTTGAGAAAGGAAAATATAGAGAAAGAATGATTGGCAAGCGGTGAGAAGCAAGTGACAAGAGTGGGGTATTTATAACCAAAACCCACACATTTCCTGACGCGCCATCTAGATCAGCACGCCGGGTGCATTCTCAAAAAAAAAATTGGGTTTTGTTTATTAATTCCCAACTCTTGTTAAACCCCCAATTGAACTTCACCTTTGACCTTTCCAATAACATTCCAACACTCAAAGTGGGATAAGGTCAACCAACTTATTTAGCCAAGGTTTATGTGTTAAAAAAAATTGGCGAAGTGAAAATTAGATAGTTAGGGGTTTAGTCCAATTTCAAAGAGAAAGAGAAGAACCATTGGACAATAAATGTTGGGTAATAAATTTTTGTGCTCCCCAAGGGTTAGTTATTACCTTGCCTCCCAAATTTGAAATTCAAAATTCAAATTCAAAACTAGTTGTTACACAAAGTGTGAGTTGTATGATGTGAGGGTTGAGTGTGTAAGTAAGTGTGTCATAGAAGTGTAAGAGTGTGTGAGAGGAGTAAGTTGGAAAAGCATAACTTGGAGAGGAAGGGTTAGGAGTATATGAGTGAGATGAGTTGTAATTTGAAAATCAAATTTCGTGATAGGGAGATGTGTGTGTAAGTTTGTGTGTCATAGGAGAGGACACAAATCCAATATAATATCGATGAAGTTGGATAATTGTGAGAGGGTAGCGTGTTGGAGAAGAAAGAGTGTGTAAGAAGATGTGTAAGAATGTGGGTTGGCAATGGTTGTATGAGGGAGGTGTGTGGGTGACTATTTTAGAGTGTGTGTGGGTGATTCAAATTTAGATTTGAATGTTAAGAATATATGAGGAAGAAAAAGAACATGTGGTGTCTTTATTTAGAATGAAGGGGTCACAAGATAATGTTGTGGTGTAGGGGACAGAAGTACAAGTTATGTAAAAGAATGTAAGGAAATGTTTGTGTGTGTGTGTGTGATTTAAAATCTTTCAAAGAATGCATATATATCTAGAACATGAAAGCAAGTATTTAACTTGATAATCCTTAGTTAACCCACAATTAAATTATTCATTAATCATCTTGATTCAAGTAAGATGAGTGCTTTATATCAAGGTAAATCAACATCTCATAAATGAGATATTTGCGTTTACGCAAAGTGACCTCGACTCAAATGACCAATACGGGAGTAAACCCGTTACATGATTAGTAAAGATATCCGTAAGGATTATGGTCACTTGAATACTCCCCTTTGAAGTTTCAGTGAAAGTATAAACCTCCTAGGTTTTAGGAAATGTAGTTTTGCCTTGGCTCGAGACGTTTTAAAAATATTTATGAGTTTCCATTTTTGTAAAATTGGGAGGTCTTGTTTTGGCCACCTCTCTAAGTCTAAATCTTAAAGTAAACTTCTCAAATATCATGTACGAACCTGGATTGAAAGAAGCACTTTAGTCAGGTAAGAGGAAAGCCAACTCGGAAAAAACTAAAACGCCATTCAATATAGAGGCTGGCGCCTGGCCATGGGTAGCTCGCGCCAGGACCAGTTTTCATGGTTTTCTGTTTGTGGCTATCGTTTGTGATTTTCAGTGTTCCAAATGTTTATTTGTCATCATTAAACTTTATAAGGGCTTTGGTTATCATCGCAGCAACAATCTCCCCCTTTTTGATGCTGATAAATATATTTTCAAAAGCAAATAAAATTACATATGAAGCATGAGGAGAACGCCGTTGATGTAGCTTGCGTCTCAAACTTGCTAGCTTGAAGGTCTTTGACTCTTCAACACTTGGAGATATAGCTAGCCATTCTTTACTTGTTCGTACGTAATTTGGTGAAAATCTTAAACACTTTTATATCTTCACTTTTGCTTTCCTTCTCCCCCTTTTGTCGAAGCAAAAAGGGTTCATTGCACCAAATGTACGTAGACGTCTTCAAAGCTCCCCCTAGATTGTTGCTCCCCCTTAATCTAAGGCGGGGATCCATGGGTCAAGGAGCATCACCTTTGCGGTGTCTTGGCTACACAACGAACACACAACACAAGCAACAAACAAAGCATACACATGTACAAGACCAAAATGGGTTAGTTAACCATTTGGAGACTTGCATTCAGGGTTAGTACAATAAATTCTAATCCATAATAAGGCTAAATACTTCATTCCATTTCAAGCATAAGTGAACAAAATATGCTGCAACATTTATGATACAAGCACTATCCTAGTACTTACCATAAGAAGCACTATACTATTACTTGCTAAAACATGCCTAAAGTTACCACATTATTGATGCAACTAACTTATCATTCCTAGTTTCTCCTAGTTTTCCTTTTCCCTTCTTGATTTCTTGTATCTTGTCATCTTCCAACTTCTGATTCATTCCGGAATTGGTGTTTATTAAATCCATGATTCCTTCATGAATGGACAAGAGCATCACCCTACTTTCAATCCTTGATTCCTTAAGAGCATTCATGTTTGTGGTATTCTCACAACAAATAGAATGCTCTCATTCAAACAACTTAGGACTTAAGGATTAATAATTAAGTCCCACGCCTCACTTTCTGCAAATCCCCTTAATGCATATTCAAACACTATCCTAACATCACCTTCATTCCTCATCATAGATTTAAATTTCCTTTTCAATCTCTTAGAACTCTCCGGGTTTGAAGTCCCTTGATTATTATTCACTAATCTTTCTGTGTTAGACATGTTTCCTATCATTAGAGTTGCATACTTAGAGAATGTGGAGATGTGTAAGTGTGCTTGTGTGTTTTAACAAAAAACCATAGATTATCCATTTTTGAAAAGGGTTTTGACTTAAGTGCATCAATTTAACCAACAATGCACATAAAGTAAAATTGATTTTTCCTCCCAAGATGTTTCGAACAACCATATAGGTTTTTTTTTTTTTTAATTTTTCATGACTCATGGATTAAGAGGATTTTGAGATTACTTACTTGTTCAAAGCCTTTGATTTCTCTTCTTTCTTCTTTTTTTCTGATTCAAAAAGTTATGAGTTTATATGGAAGATGACTTCTTGATATCGGTGGATTAAAAAATGTGGTAAACAGATTGTTTGTTGGATAATAAGAAAATTTGAGGAGTATTAAATCTTAAGTACATAGTTAATTATGCAAGACTCTATTTTGTGGGTTTTTATGAAAGGGTGATTAGTTAATTATTGAAGGTATCTCCACTATCTCTTTTTCACCATTTTCTTCTTCTTCTTCATGTAACCGCATTCCTAATCCTAGTCTTAGTAGGTTAAATTGATCTTATTCTAAAGGCTTGGAAAAAATGTTTGCAACATTTTCTTCTAAGGGAATTTTTTCTATAGTGGTATGTTTCTTTTTCATATTATCTTTTAAGAAGTGATGTCTAATTTCTATGTTCTTAGTCCAGGGGTAATCAACGGGAGTTGATGAATATGTTGATAGAACACGTACTGTCACATAATATAGGAACTTCGTCTTGAATAACGTTGTGATCAACAGACGTTTGTTTCATCCATAACGCTTGTTGACATACCGTTTTAGCCGCAACGTAATCGGATTCTATTATGGAATTTGTAAGTGAAGTTTGTTTCTTAGAAAACCATGATGTTAAACAAGCTCCTACAAATGTTCATATTCTACTTGTGCTTTTCATATCAACTATATCACCCACATGATCAGAGTTGGCATATACCAACACTTTTACCCCCGTATCCTTTGGATATCAAAGACCTAGATGTTGTGTTCATTTAACATACCTAATATCCTCTTAACGGCTTCTAAGTGTGAAATCTTAGGATCTAACTGAAAACTAGCGCAAATGAAAAACATTATATTCGGCCTACTCGCCGTGAGATAAAGCAAACTTCCTATCATTCCTCTATACTTAGTGCTATCTATGGATAAATAATCTTTGTCTAAGGTAAGGACCCTTTGGTGACAATTGTAGGTTCTCCGATTCTGTCAATGATTTGAAGTTCTCTGAGTCTGTGACTCTTCGAGGCTTGAGAAATTCCACATACTCCAAGTTTATCGAATGGATTTTTCCAAGTCTGTGCAAAATCCGAATTTGGCACTCCGAATTTCAAAATTTTTAAAACACCTCCGAGTTTGAAAGTTTCCTCCTAGTCAGTGGGTTTTTCTTCGAGTCTCAAATTTTTTTCCAAAACTCCGAATTTAATGAAAATAGTTCTCCGAATTTCAAAGTTTTCTAAAGTTTCCGAATTTCTGAGATAACAAGTCTGAATTTGTTTTAATGCTAACATATACTTGTGCACGCAATATGGCTCAATCACACGAACCTAAACAGCAACAAGCTCAAGCAACTCTCACCTGGTAGGAAATTTTTCTAGAATCATATGATGTTATCATGGGTCATAATAACTCCATAGTCAATCTGAACTAGCTTCCATGTGAAGAATCCTGTCACGTAGTGGTTGAGATACTTAAGAGACACACCTTAATAAATCTTTTCACCAGAACTGCTTCTATTCCTGATATCAACATTCTCCAATTCTAGCACACTCTCCAAGTATGAAAAGATGAGTAGAAAATCACTTGAACCATTGACAAGCAAGACATTGAGATCAATGTGGACGTTCTACGCACTGTGCTGCAAATACCTCAAGCTAATGATAGAAACAACACACAGTCTCTCTCTACCCCTACAGGCAACACTGTTCTAAAGTTCATCAAAGACACATGCTATGATGAATCTACAACTAAACTCACCTCATACTCAAAGGATGACAAAAGCTTTAATCTACAACCTTGGTTGGCCTTGTACACTATCATCAACAGATGTACAATGGGCAAAGATAATGACCTAGAGAATCCCCGACTTCCATACTTGTAACTCTTCTGGGGGATATTCAACCTAAACCACATTGACTATGCTAGCCTTATTTGGGATGACATAGTGTTTCAAATTCAGCACCGCAAGAACAAAAGAAATGTCAAGATTCCTTTTGTCCGTTTCACCAAACTGCTTATCTCACACTTGAAAGAAATCTATCCAAGCATTTCCAGAAGAAATGAAGGACCATTTTTGTAACACCCCCAGAAATCGGGTCCAGCGGAAGCATACACATCGCTGGGGTGCTACTCAATTGGTATCATAACACAAGTACAAAGAACGGTTTTGTTAGGAAATTAAGCTATAGCAGTTAGTACTGTTGAAGATGAAAGTTAGTACTGCTGAAGAAGGTTGAAGACATAAGCAGTTAGTACTGCTGAGTGAAGAAGTTTGTACTGTTTATGATAAAACCGTGTAAAGATAATTATGGAAAAGATTTTAATGTATATCTTATAATGTTAGGTTGATAGTTATCTTGTGAAGGAATCCTTAGTCTATAAAAGGATTACCTAGGTTAAAGTTTTGATAATAGATGTACGTATCGTTTTGTTAAGATTCAAGGTTGTAAACCCTAGTGATAGGAGATCACTCGTATTATTTATTAATAATATTGAATCGTTGAAGTTGAAGTATTGTGTTCATTGTTCATTGTTCATTCTTTGTTGATTCGTTAAAACAAAACACAAAAAAATAAATCTTCTAAGTGCTAGCTAGTAAATTTCGCTTGCTAGACTAGACATCATTCAAAGTATTCATCTAACACAAGAAGTGTGTGTAGATCCGGTTAAGTGGTATCAGAGCCAGGTTACTGATACTTTGGTTTAGAAGATCCAGACGAATTTGTTCAAGAAAAGATGGACATGGAGACAACAACAAGTCAGACTAATATTGCTGCTAAGCTTCCAATGCTTAAGCCCAATGAGTTCGATATGTGGCGATTAAGAATTGAGCAGTTCTTCCAAGTTCAAGATTATACTCTTTGGGAGATCATTGAAGAAGGAAACTCCTTTTCACCCGTATCAACAACAACTGTTGTTGAAGGTAAATCTGAGACTACAGTGTAGACAAAGCCAACCACTACTGAAGAGAAGGCAAGGCACAAGAATGATGTTAAGGCTAGAAGTTTGCTTCTGATGACTATTCCCAATGATCAGTTGTTGAATTTTAGCAAGTTTAAGTGTGCTAAAACCCTTTTTGAAGCTATTGTTGCAAGATATGGTGGGAACGAAGCCACCAAGAAATCTCAGAAGACTCTTCTCAAGCAACAGTTTGAGAATTTTTCAGCAACAAGCAACGAGTCACTAGATCATATGTTTAATAGACTTCAAAAACTAGTGAGTCAATTGGCTGTTCTAGGAATTGAGATGCCTCAGGAAGATCTCAACTCCAAATTTCTGAGGAGTCTACCAGCTGAATGGGCTATGCATGTGGTTGTATGGAAAAACAAGCCTGATATAGATTCCATGAGCTTAATGGATCTCTATAGCAACTTCAAGATAGTTGAACATGATATTAAGAAGTCTGCTGGATCAAGCTCAAGCTCAAGCTCAGGGAATTTGGCCTTTGTATCAACTCCCAGTACCTCAAGTCCAGATGAAGAAGTGCAAGTTGCTGGAGCAGTTGGTACTGCTAGTGCAAACCTTGGTACTGCTAGCACCTCAAGCAGTACAAGTGGACTTTTGAATGAAGATACTTATTGTGCTTTCTTGACTACTCAGCACAATGGAAGTATGTTGACTCATTCAGATCTTCAAGAGATTGATGAAGATGATATTGAAGAGATGGATATCAAGTGGCAGGTCTCTCTTCTCAGCTTGAGAGCTAGGAGATTCTTGAAGAAGACTGGCAAGAAGATTGTCATAAACAGCAATGATGTTGCAGGGTATGACAAGTCCAAGATTGAGTGTTTCAACTGCCACAAGAAAGGTCATTATTCAAGGGAGTGCAGATTGCCAAGCCAACAAGATGGAAAGAGCAGAGGATATGGAAACAAGTCAAGAGTTGTGGAGGTTACTGATTCAAGCTCAAAAGCCATGGTTGCCATTGATGGCTTAGGGTTTGACTGGAGCTACATTGCAGAGGAGGAAGCAGAAGCATCTACAGAGGTTGCTCTCATGGCATTTTCAGATTCTGAGGTACAAGTTTCAAAATGTTCTAAATCTTGTGAATCTTTAAAAGATCTAGAAACACTTAAGAAAAGATATGAGAATCAGAGAAAAGAGCTAGTCGAAACTGCTTTTAACTTAGCAAATCATATGAGTGCTTTAGCTGTGTTAGAAGAACAAATTGTTCATTATAAAAGTAATGAGTCAAAGTTTTCTGATGATATGATTATTGTTAAGAGAGACTTAATGTTTAGGGAGAATGAAATTACTGTGTTGAAACATGAACTAGAACAGGTTAAGAAAGCAAAGGAGAACATTCAAATGACTGTTGACACACTAGAATTTGCAACTCAGGGTGTTAGTAAGATTGTTGAGTGTCAGATCCTTAATAAAGCTAAGTCAGGCCTACGTTATAAGTCAGTTCCACATCCCTATAGAGGAATTCCAACACCCCCAGGCATAGACTTAGAACACATAGGACTACCTGAATTTCAACTACCTGAGCTTAAATATGGTCCTCAACCAAAAAAGAATGTAGTTGATAAACCTGTGTATGAGAGTGCTAGTGATAAATCACTATCTGAGGACAAGGTGTCTTCTGATAGGTCCTCAGCTAAGGACTCAGATGCTCCAACCATTAAGGAATGGACTTCTGATGATGAGGATGATCAGGCTGTGGTTAAGCCTGTTAGTGCTAAAGTGGAGGAACCAAAAGTTCCAAAGATGGTTAAACCTGAGACTGTTAGGCTTAGATCAAATGCCAACCCTTTTAGGCCAACAGTTAGGTATGCAAAAATGTATAGAACCACAAACAAGCCAAGAGGTAATCAAAGGAATTGGAATGACCTCAAATCTCACCAATTAGGGGATGATTTATTCTGCTATAGGAAAGCTTGTTATTCATGTGGTAGTTTTGACCATCTTGCAGCCTTTTGTGATAAATGGGTAAATAGGTATTCAAGTCCTAGGGTGAACACTGTTAGACCTCCCACTCACCCAACAAACACTAGAATGATACCTAGATCAGTTCTTTTAAGGTCTGGACCCAAAGCAGTTCAAACTGCTAGACCAGCAGTTCAGACTGTCAGACCTATTAGACCTATTAACCCAAGGCCAACAGTTCAAGGTGCAAAAATGTTTTCCAAATCAGCACCAAAAACTGTTAATAGACCCTTTCATCACAAAGTAGTTGTAAAAAACCAAGTTTGGAAACCTAAGGTAACAACTACCAAGCCAACAGTTCAAACTGCTAGCAGAGTAATTGGTACTGGTGTTAATAAAAACACTGCTAAGGGAAATATGGGAAATGGTGTGAATGCATCAGCATGTTGGGTTTGGAGATCCATCAAACCCAATGGTGCTAAAATTGTTTTGAAAAGAATGAATTATGTTGATGCAAGAGGAAAGCCTAAGTCTGTTTTGGCTTGGGTACCACAAAGAAATTAATTTTTCTTGTGATGTGCATTGTTAGTCATATACTTTTATATTATGAGACAAGTTCTTTGTGGCTTGTTTCTTTGTTTTTGGACTAACACTTGCAGGTTTTGGATGATAAACACCAAGGAATTTAATGCTATATGTTTTGGACTATTATGGTGATTTGAAGCTGAGTGTGTGATCTTTGCACACAACAAATGGTAATTGGTTCACCATGTCTAACCCACATAAGAACCAACTAGTCCAGAGCAAACGGTATCTGGTAAAGACTAATCAAATCCGTTAATGGTTGACAATTTACCAAAAATTATATGGTTAGTCCAGAGCTCACCATATCTAACTGTGAAGAGTTGGCTAGTCCAAAGCAAACGGCTATTGTTAAAGACATATCAAATCCGTTGATAGCTGATAGTTTGCTAAAAACTATGTTTGAGCCATGGTATTTTTAAAATTCTTTACAATAAGTTCATATGGCTCAACAAAAATTTTCCAACAGTTGGTACGGTTAGTACAAAGTTAGTACGGTTCAACTAGCCGTTGAAAAAAATTTGTCAGTAATTAATTTTCTAGCCGTTGGGTTAAAAACCGTTATTCTTAAGGTACTTATAGGGATTTTTATAGATGATAATTATCTTTTTACCATAAATTCATTTATTCTCTTTCTAAAGATAATTTATCTCATACGCATATTTCGCAAAACCCTAAACAGTACCTATAAACCCCAAGCGACTACATAAAACCTCAATTCCAATTTAAACGATCATCGTATTGCTATAATCTTTCATTTTTCATCACTAAGAATGGCTGGATTGGAATTTGTTAAGCGTCATAATCAGGTTGCGTTTCTTGAGAAAACAGAGGAAGGAGATGGACCAAAGTTTTATGAGATTGTGGACTTTCTCAACCACTCTCACATAAGGTATGCTCTAACTGTTTCTCCTACTCTCTTGACTAGTGAAGATGGAGACTCAGAAATTCATTCTGAAGTGGATGGTGTATCTTTTGTTGTTACCGAGTCTATAATTAGGAGACATCTTAAATTAAATGACTCAGATGGTATTAACACTATGCCTAACACTGAAATATGGGAAGAACTTACCAAAATGGGGTATGATACATCTGAACATAAATTAACTTTTCAAAAAGGATGTTTCTCACCTCAATGGAGATTTTTGATACATACCCTTTTAAGTTGTTTAAGTCCTAAAAAGACTGCTTGGGAGCAGTTCAGTAGCAATATTGCTATTGCTCTCATTTGCTTGTCTACAAACAAGGTTTTTAACTTTTCAAAATTTATTTCTGAGGGTATGGAATCTAATGTTAAAAGCAAAACAAAGTTTTTAATGTATCCCAGGTTTGTTCAAACACTTTTGAATAAAAAGACATACCTGCTTACAAAACCAACTGAAATTTTTGCTACTCCTAGCCTTCAATCAAAGGTTTTTCAAAATATGGCTATGGCTAGTAGGCTTTTTCAAGGGGAACCAGTTCCATTGTTTCCTCAAATGCTTCAAACTGAGTTGGGTGAAGGTTCAGCAGTTCCAACTGATCCCCATCACACATCCACTCAAGTACTTGAAAGAACCCAACCATCACAATTGCGCATCACTTATAGGAGAAGGGAAACACCTAGAGTGGTTCCTAGATCCTTTCCCCATGATTCACCTTTCCTAGTAGGTCACACAACTAGACGTGATGAGGGTAGTTCTAACCAAAATGCATTGACGGAATTATGTACCAAGCTAGCTGCCAAAGTTGAAAGTTTGGAGTTAGATCTTGCAAGCACCAAGG
This sequence comes from Artemisia tridentata subsp. tridentata, assembly GCA_021014915.2. Classification (NCBI taxonomy): domain Eukaryota; kingdom Viridiplantae; phylum Streptophyta; class Magnoliopsida; order Asterales; family Asteraceae; genus Artemisia; species Artemisia tridentata. The sequence continues at coordinate 212,949,641 of CP139502.1, forward strand.
ATGAGCTCAAAGCCCACAAGGAGAATTCGGCTAAAATTTTTAAGAGGTTATCTTTGAAGGTTAAGAAGCTGAAAGATCAACTCAAGCAGAAAAGGGCAAGAATGGTATTGGATGATGATTCTTCTAGTGATGACTCAGATGATTAAGATGATGCTGATGGTGGAAATTCTTCCAAACAGGGGAGGAAATTTGGTAAAGACAAAGATGGATCAAGTTCTCAGGGGAGGCTTAATGAAGAGGAAGAAGAACAAGTTGATATAGGTTCTGGTAATACAGATGTGAAAGAAGAACTTGAAGCAGTTCCGACTGATACCCATGAAGCAGAAAATGTTCAGACTGTTGAAGCAGTTCCAACTGCTGAGACAGAGCATCAAGAAGTTCCAACTGCTGAGACAGAGCATCAAGCAGTTCCAACTGGAGAAACTTCAGCCGAGCTTGTTTATGAAAGAAGAATAGCTGATAAAGGTAAAAGAGCTATGACACAAGAAGAAGAGGAAGCAGCTCAAGAACTTGAAAGGCTCAAGAGATTAAAACCAAAAACTCAAGTTCAGATAAATCATGATGCAGAAGTTGCAAGGAAAATGATAGAAGAAGAATTGGCTAACGAAGAAGCTAAGAAAGCTCAGATTGTTCAAGATGAGGAATTAGCAAGGAAAATGGCTGCTGATGATGAAAAGAACATAGCTGGTTTTATGGATAGAACAAGAACAGAAGATTTTAATCAAGAAGAGTTTACTGAGCAACTTCAATACTTGTTAGATCCTGATTGTATTATAAAAGATCATGGTGTGATGATTCTTAATGATCAGGAGTTAACTGAAGAAGAAAAGTCAGAGATGCTCAAGGAATTTATCTTGAAGACAAATAAAGAAGCTACTTGGAGTAACTTAATGCACATAATCAGAGAAAGGCAAAAGTCTAGTTACAAGACCAAGTTACCAACCAAGAAGGAGAAAGTCAATTTCATGAAGCGCTATTTGAAGAATCAAGCTGATTACAAGTTGACTGACTTTACTGGATGGACAGATGCTGAGGTTGAAAGGAAATTCTTTGAAGTGTATGCAAGGCTGAATACTCCAATCAGAGAAGACATGACAAGGAAAAAGAAAAGACAACCAGAGGTTCTTGAATCTGATGCTGCAAAGAAACAAAAGTCTGAAGAAGAAGGGTTAACCAATGAGAAGATCAAGAGTATGATGGTGATTGTTCCAGAATCTTCTTATATCAAACCTTTACAAGTAAAACATCCAATCATTAACTGGGAAGTGTTCACTGATGGAAGAATGAAAGGATGGAAGATAATCAGACTTGGTGATATTTCTGAAAGGTACAAGTTGTTTGAAGATTTACTCAGAGGTTTTGACAGAGAAGATCTTAATCAACTATGGAGCTTAGTAAAAGAGAGATTCAGAGATAAAGATCCTATTGAAGACAAAGACAAAGAATTATGGGTTCAGTTGAAGAGAATCTATGAACCTGATAGTGGAGAGTCAATGTGGAGATTTGAAGCACAAGTTAAAGATGTGTATTGGTATTTGTTTGAATCGTGTGGAGTACATAGAGTTTCTACTCCAGATGGGATAGAAATCTATATGTTGGTGGAAAAAGACTATCCACTCAGAACATTTGTGTTAGTGGCTATGATACAAGGAAGACTCAAGGTTGAAGAAGACTCTGAGATGGCAGACTTGTTAGTTACAAAGATTTTCAACCTTGTAGAGCAAAGAAAAGTCAAAGGCTAAAGTGACTGATGGGATAGATGTTTGAAAGAATTTTCCACATTAAGAAGAAGAAGCTTAATTTGAAGAAACTTAGTGATTTGGATAGAAATCATAAGTTTAGGGGAGGATTGTTAGGAAATTAAGCTATAGCAGTTAGTACTGTTGAAGATGAAAGTTAGTACTGCTGAAGAGTTTTGAAGACATAAGCAGTTAGTACTGTTGAATGAAGAAGTTTGTACTGTTTATGATAAAACCGTGTAAAGATAATTATGGAAAAGATTTTAATGTATATCTTATAATGTTAGGTTGATAGTTATCTTGTGAAGGAACCCTTAGTCTATAAAAGGATTACCTAGGTTATAGTTTTGATAATAGATGTACGTATCATTTTGTTAAGATTCAAGGTTGTAAACCCTAGTGATAGGAGATCACTCGTATTATTTATTAATAATATTGAATCGTTGAAGTTGAAGTATTGTGTTCATTGTTCATTGTTCATTCTTTGTTGATTCGTTAAAACAAAACACAAACAAATAAATCTTCTAAGTGCTAGCTAGTAAATTCCGCTTGCTAGACTAGACATCATTCAAAGTATTCATCTAACACAAGAAGTGTGTGTAGATCCGGTCAGGTTTTTACCACAATCATTTAGAATGAAATTCATTAGAAAAAGTGTTAAATTTAAATGAATAAAAAGTAGTGCGGAAATAGGGTCATAAATAAGTTAAGCGGTCCCCAAATGAATATCAGGGTCTTCTATGACCATGCCATGCCCTTCCAAGAGCCTCCAATAGTCTACTATTGCTTTATACCTGAAAATACATGCTAAAGTGTCAACACGAGGTTGGTGAGTTCATAGAGTTTAGTGTAAAATGTATAGCATTTGAATGAAAGTTTCCCAGCATAGGTATTGTAAATCCACTCAGTTCCAAGCCCCGCCCATACAAGACTTGCAACCTGTGTGTTTACAACCCACTGCTAAATAAGATCTGGTTTAAGTGAACGTCAAATGATGTATGGACCACAAAAATGGAAGATCAATATATTCCAAATATATCTAGAGTTATTGACAACTAAATTTCATGACACCGAAGCCTTAAGATTCTAGTTTGGGCATACTTTTGACATAACAGTCAAGTGGGGAAACCACAGTCCGTTTGACATATCAGTCAAGTGGGGAAACCATAATACGTTTGACATATCAGTCAAGTGGGGAAACCACAGTACGTTTGACATATCAGTCAAGTGGGGAAACCACAGTACGTTTGACATATCAGTCAAGTGGGGAAACCACAATACGTTTGACATATCAGTCAAGTGGGGAAACCACCCGGACACTCAAAGTTTCAGGTAGATGTCCACCCAGGACATCCAGGGTTCCTCAAATAATTATGCGTCCGTTTGACTTAACAGTCAGGTGGGGAACAGTGATTGATAAATAGTAACTTGTGAATAGTAATTTCCGAGATGAATAGTAAAATTTTGAAGCTTGAAAAGGACCTGAAATTACGAGTTTTCACAGTCTCCACCCATTAAAGGAATTCAGTCCCTGAATTCAGTTAATGTTGGTCTCTAGGTGGATTCGGTGAAAAGATGTGGATATTTGAGTCGCATTGCGGTGTTAAAAGATAAAACATTCATTAGATAGAATTTCGTAGCAGTACATGAAACTCATACGATAGAGCTTAAAGTGAAACGCAAAAGAACTACAACACTAGAGAGTTTAGGTTTTGGTTTTCTTGTTCCTTAGCTCCGGGCAGTCCTTTCTGAGGTGTCCTAAGTTTCCACATTTGAAGCAACTCCCCGGGATCCTCTGATTTACGGGCTTTCTACAATCCTTGGTCTGGTGACCACGTTTCTTGCACAACCCACATGGTTCGCTGCAGTGACCTAGGTGATGGAGATTGCATGTGTTGCAGTAGGGTAAATTCCCAATATATCTTTTCTTGGTGCGTGGTCCTGCGGTATAGACTCTAGCCACTTTTTGCCCTTCGTTTGGCTGCCGTACTTGATCGTTCCCTTGGTCGTCATCCCTTTTCCTCTTGTTGTCGTTGTTGCTGTGGTTGTTGTTGTTGACAGTAGTTTCCTGCTTCACCACTTGAGCCATAAGCTTTTTGAGACATTTTGATAGCTTCATCCAATGTGTGTGGCTCAGAAGCAATTACATTCCCACTGATGTTGTGCGGTAGCCCACCAATGAAGTTTTCCAACAACTTCTCATTATCCGGAACCATAGTTGGACATAGCGCGGCCAACTCTTGAAATCTCCTGATGTAGGTTTCGATCTCATTACCTATAGTCACCAACTCGTAAAATTCTGTCTCTAACTTCTTCACTTCGGTGCGTGGACAAAACTTCTTACTCAATAACTTCTTGAATTCTTCCCACGGGAGCTTGTGAGCATTTTCCATACCAATAGGCTGTGCATAAGAATTCCACCATGACATAGCTTCCTCAATAAGGGTACCGGTAGCGAACTTTACCTTGCAATCCTCTGGACAATTGCATAGAAGAAACACAGATTCTAGCTTCTCAAACCAATGGATCAAAGAAGTGGCTCGTTCAGTGCCTTTGTATTTTGGGGGATCTCCACTCTTAAAGTCCTTGTATGTACATTTGCGACCATTTGTATCATTAGCAGCTAGCCCTGCAGCTTCTGCTGTTTCTGCCCGAGAAGCGGCTTCAGCAGCCCTTGCAGCTACGGCCTCTCTTTCAACTACTAGTGCTGCCTCTATACTTTCGGCAACAAGTTTTTGAATTTCAGCTGGTGTCATTGCTTGAGTAGTTTTCTTTGGCGGCATGATTCTTCAAAACAAGAGAAGAAGAGTGAGACGTGATAAAGACGTTTCCTAAAAGTAGGTGCCCTAAAGGGGCTGGTCATAAAATGAAAGCTTGAGGTCGTGTTATGATTAGCTGACGTGCTTCTAGGCGGTGGTTCACGAGGTGATGCTAATGTGTTGGATGTTCTTGCAACGATTGAATACACACACATGAATTTTGAAACTTTTAAAAATCGAGTAGAGAATCAACCTGGACATAATTCTATTATAACTATTCTCAGTATTGCAAAATTCATCTCTGAGTCGGATATAGGTGGTCAGCCTATGTCCCACTGTCCCTGGTCGAATATAGAGGACCAGTCTATATTCCACCGAGGTTCAATGAATTTTGAAATACTCAGCTCAGTTATACTAACAGTATGTCCTTCACATTTGAAAGGCGTTCTGAAAGACTAAGACAAGTGACCAAACTCAGGGTCGAATGATGAGATTACGTGAGGAAAAGTGTAACGTGGTGACATATACAATACGTGAGCATGCTTATATGGAAAAAAATTATAGTAATCAATGAGAATAAGTGGGTATAATTGATTTGATAATGAGACACAAATCTCATCAATTATGTCAGCAACAAACTACAAATGAGGCATCAGCTTGGCAGGCAGGCACGTGGCGGTCATAGGGTTAAGTTTTCATAAAAGTAGCTATAGTCTAGGTTTCAAAATCACCCAGTTCTCTATAGCCAAGGCTCTGATACCAATCTGTAACACCCTCAGAAATCGGGTCCAGCAGAAGCATACACGTCGCTGGGGTGCTACTCAATTGGTATCACAACACAAGTACAAAGAACGGTTTTTACCTCAATCATTTAGAATGAAATTCATTAGCAAAAGTGTTAAATTTACATGAATAAAAAGTAGTGCGGAAATAGGCACATAAATAAGTTAAGCGGTCCCCAAATGAATATCAGAGTCTTCTATGACCATGCCATGCCCTGCCAAGAGCCTCCAATAGTGTACTATTGCTTTATACCTGAAAATACATGCTAAAGTGTCAACACGAGGTTGGTGAGTTCATAGAGTTTAGTGTAAAATGTATAACATTTGAATGAAAGTTTCCCAGCAAAGGCATTGTAAATCCACTCAGTTCCAAGCCCCGCCCATACAAGACTTGCAACCTGTGTGTTTACAACCCACTGCTAAATAAGATCTGGTTTAAGTGAACGTCAAATGATGTATGGACCACAAAAATGAAAGATCAATATATTCCAAATATATCTAGAGTTATTGACAACTAAATTTCATGACACCGAAGCCTTAAGATTCTAGTTTGGGCATACTTTTGACATAATAGTCAAGTGGGGAAACCATAGTCCGTTTGACATATCAGTCAAGTGGGGAAACCACAGTACGTTTGACATATCAGTCAAGTGGGGAAACCACAGTACGTTTGACATATCAGTCAAGTGGGGAAACCACAATACGTTTGACATATCAGTCAAGTGGGGAAACCACCCGGACACTCAAAGTTTCTGGCAGATGTCCACCCAGGACATCCAGGGTTCCTTAAATAATTATGCGTCCGTTTGAATTAACAGTCAGGTTGTGAACACCACCCGGACGGGGAGTTAAATCCCAATAGATCTATTCACAACATTCGCGCTTAACGTGTCACACCCCCAAAATCGGGTCCAGCGGAAGCATACATGCCACTGGGGTGCAACTCAATTGGTATCACAACACAAGTGCAAAGAACGGTTTTTACTTCAATCATTTAGATTAAAATTGTTTAACAAAAGTGTTGAATTTACATTGATAAAAGTAGTGCGAAAATAGGCCCTTTAAAATAGGTAAAACGGTCCCAAATGTTTGTCAGAGTCTTCTATGACCATGCCATGCCCTGCCAAAAGCCCCCAGTAGCGTGCTAATGCTTATACCTGAAAATACATGCTAAAAGTGTCAACACGAGGTTGGTGAGTTCATAAAGTTTATTGTAAAATGTAATGCCTTTGAATGAAGATTTTCCCAGCAAAGGAATTGTAAATCCACCCAGTTCCAAGTCCCGCCCATAACAAGACTTGCAACCTGTGTGTTTACAACCCATTGCCAAATATGATTTGGTTTATGTTACTGAAATGTTATACGGAAACCACAAGTATAAAGTGTATGACAAACTGCCACATAAAAATGATACAATATCTCTTAAGCTCATGACCCCGAAGCTAGACTGATGTTATATATGCCCCAAAATGGAGTGTTTTGCCAAACACCCTGAATGAATGAAATGAAATGCGTTCGTATGACAAGTTGGTGCTACCAACCCGAACGGAGGCGTCACCCTCGATAGATCTATCCACCGCACCTTCGCTTGCTCACAATTAACGGTTCATGATAAATAACAGGGGACTTTAACTTGGCAATGATGTAACTTAAGCAATGTAATGAATTTATATACTTTGGTCCGTATAAAAAAAATGGTACAATGTATTCTCCCCCGATAATTTTGAAATGATGTAATAACTTGAAAAACGGGGCTATGAAAACTCACGTTAATCCTTAGAAGATTAAAGTGCTTGTGAAAAATAATTGAGCATGTATTCTCCCCCAAAATGTAATCCAAAACGTATAAAGGTAGGGGCTATGGAACTCACCTGATGCGATAGCATCAATGACAGATATGAATATGCTGAAATGAGGCTCGGTCTCTAACCGCGACCTAACATGAATGATATGATCTATTGTAAGCAATGAAATGATGCTACACATGCAAATACGTATGTTAACGATACCACTCGTTACTTTTGAAAATAATGTTTATCGTCGAAAAATACATTTTTGACGTCTCGTTAAGTCATAAACTACTTTTCGTGTAAAAATGTTGGAATAATACTCCACGATCCTTATTTGGTGTTTTATTGTATAATAAAATAGTTTCGTCGCAAAATATCACTTTTACAACTGGTGAAAATATGACCAAACGGCCTCGCAAAACTAGTCGTAAAATATTGTACGTTAAGAGTTAGTAATAGAACTTGACGTTTTTGAAATCCTTGCAACAAGATCTCAATGTCGTCTCTTTTGAGTTTTGATCATACGCATCTCGATCATAAAGAAAATCGGCTTTGAATATAGTGTCTTGCAAAACAATTTCTATACTTAGAAACATTTTCTTATAATGGTTGTTTTCGGAGATACTAGGAAAATCATATCTTACTCATTATAAGTCCGATCAACAAACGGTTGATTGATTTGGAAAGTAGGCCGGGTATACTTCGTTTCACCCGAAGGAGTTTATGGCCCAATCCGACTCGCTCAACGGGAAAATGGCTCGTAAGATGGTGCCTCGTAAAAACTGTTTACACTTAGAAAATATTTGAGTTATAGTGAGGCTGTCAAAATGAGTGTTGTTAGTCGGCTTTTCAAAAATTCATATCTCGGTCGTTACAAGTCCGTTTTCAACGTTCTTTATATCCACGCGTTCGTCCTAACATGAACTAACATATTTTCGGTGGCTCGGCTCAGCTAGACTACGGCTAACGCCTCGTTCTGTCCCCTGAAGTTCGGCCAACAGCACGCATTTTCTGAAAATAATAGTTTTTGTCGCCTAACTTTAAAACTTCGTATCTCTTTCGTTATAACTCGGTTTTTAGTGATTCAAGCGCCCACGTTTTCGTGTTTGAGAGTACTTTCTAAATATGAAGGCTAAAATAACGCCATGTTTACTGATTTTTCCAGAGTTTGTATTTTTGGACAGCGGGTATATATATACGTTAGAAACTCGTTTTCTTGGTTCGCGGCTTGATCAAACTACTACAAAACAACTCCACAAATACACACATCCTACCATACACCTTCTTAGGGTGTCATGGGTCCTAAACATCGCTAAAAATAGTGGGCTTCGCGGGGATGTTAATGAAACGTACCGATCTAATGTTTGAGATAGTTTTAGTGAAAAATGAACCAAGTGGTATATATAACATAAGTTTTGCATGGATAGCTCTCAAAATAAATAGGAGATACAACAATATAAGAACAAAGGAAGTATGAAATGATCAAAAATGGTGTTCTTGAGCTTACTTGATGATTGGTGAACTAGGATGAAAAATGACCACAACCTTGGAGTTTTTATTGCAAAACTCTAACAAGGAAGGTATTTGGGACTAGAATATAACTTGATCTTCAAAAAAAAATGGGATCCTCTTCTTGCTCCTTGTTTGGCCGTGGGATAGAGAGGAGAGGGAGAGAGTGTTTGTGTTATTTTTAGGCTAGTGAAATGGTGTTATGAACTTGTAAAAATAAATCAAGACTTTAAGGAAACTTAGCTTTAAAAGAACTTTGGCTTATTAGGGAATAAGGGGGGCGGCAAAGCTTCATGGGGAAGCCTCATGATGAAATTTTTTTGTATAAAGATATTTTAGATAAGTTCTAGTTAGATTAGTGTGTAATTTCGGCGTTATCGGGTACCGGGTTAACTGAAAATAAAACGTGACGAATAAAAATAAAATACGACGAAGTCGTGAAAATTATGAAATCATGTTACTGATAAGAATCGGGTGTTAAAATAGTGATCGTGATGAAATATCGTAAACCGATGGAGTTATAAGCTCTTAACGTAAAATATAGCAAAAGGTTTCAAAACACCGGGTAAATTAATAATATAAATTTTATATCATCAAAATTAGCATGAAAATATATTAGGATCATAGTCGGGAGTATTTGAGTATAATATTATTAGTAATGACTGAGTGGTAACGTTTAACAAATAAACGAACATACGTAATTGAAAAGCACACAAACCCGTGCATGACTTAACATGATAATGATGTTACTGATGATATGTAGACTACTCTAGTCTATATGACATGTCCTTACTGATGATGCATGAATTTCGCAGCTAAACCAAACTGGTTACGCGAATTTGAATACCCGTAAACCTAGTTTACGAAAAGATGAATGATGATTATGAATAGTGATTTCCCTCCGGGAATGAATAGTGTTTCATGAATAGTAAAATTTTCCGAAAGTTTCTCAAAATCTCAAACTGACCTCGAAAATGATGAATAGTAAAAGTGAATAGTGATTGATGAATAGTAAAAATGAATAGTAACTCGTGAATAGTAAATTGTCGAGGTTCGGAAAAATGGCCTGAAATTACGAGTTGTCACAGTCTCCACCCGTTACGGGAATTCAGTCCCTGAATTCAGTTAGTGTTGGTCTCCGGGGTGGATTCGGTGAAAGGTGTAGATATTTGAGCCGCATCTGGTCTTCCCGCTCCCAAGTAAACTTAGGACCTCTGCGAGAATTCTAGCGAACCTTAACGATAGGAATTTGACTCTGCTTCAACTGTTTGACCTCATGGTCTATGATTTCTGTTGTTTCCTTCACGTAATTGTGCTTATTGTCGAGCTGAATTTCTTCCAATGGAATTTCGGGCGTTTCGTTTGAAAAACATTTCTTGAGGTTTGAGACATGAAACGTGTTATGTATGCTGTTGAGCTCTGACGGAAGCTCCAGTCTGTATGCCAGTCGGCCGATTACAGTTACAGTCTTTAATGGTCCAAGGTACCTAGGGTTCACTTTCCCGTGTTCCCACAATTGTATCATGCTTTTCCAAGGCAAGGTTTTCAACATAACTCGTTCCACAGTTAGAATTCTAATGATTTGCTGCTTAGGGATACCTAATCCCAATGATTTTGCATCCTGAGTTGACCTAACTTTTCTATTGTTCTCTTGTTGCTTGTAACTGATTCTTGACTTGTACAATTTCCTTTGTTGTTTCACGATTGGGTTCTAGACTAGTGAATTGGACTTTCCGATTTTGGTCTGTCAGTAGGTAATTGGTACTTCCACCACAGGGTGTCTTAAAGGGTGCAGTCTTTGTATTGGTGTGATGGCTATTGTTGAAGGTGAAATCTGTCAATGTCAAAGGTTTACTCCAAACAATTTAAGGTTAATTCTATGGTGCTGAGCATGTCCTATAGGGATTGAATAGTTCTCTTCCATGTTTGTTGGTCTGAAGATGGTAGATCGTGTATACATCTGATTGGGTAAGGATAGCTTAAAGGGATTGTTAGAAGTTTGAAGTAAAGTGACTATCTCTGTCGGAAATGATGGAAATTGGTTCACCGTGCCTTGAAACTATTTCCTTGATGTAAAGTCTGGTAAGTTGTTCCATAGTATAAGTCTCTCCGATTGGAATGCAATGGACTAATTTGGTGGGACGATCGATGATCACCCAAATAGCTTCGAAACTGCCTGATGTCTTGGGGAGTTTAGTGAAAATATCTATTGTAATGCGTTCTCATTTCCACTGAGGAATTTCTGGTTGCTGAAGTAATCCTAATGGTTTTCTGGTACTCGGCTTTTACTTTAGCGCAAGTAAGGCATTTGCTAACATACAAGGCTATGTCTGCTTTCATATTCGGCCACCAATAAAGTTTCGTGAGATCCTGATACATCTTACCAGAACTTGGATGAATGAAGTACTTCGACTTGTGCGACTCGTGCATAATCAACTCTCGTATTCCACCATAGAGAGATATCCAGTTTCTATCCATGAAGCACAATACTCTGTCTGACCTCTTTACTAACCCATTTGCATTCTTTGGCATACCATAGGGTTTTATCATTCTGTCGGTTTCCTTCCTTGAGTGCCTCAACTTGAGTCTCGAGGATTCGTGATGGTAAAGGTGAAATGATTGTCATTCCCAATGATCTAACTCTCAACGGCTTGAGGTTGGGTTATGGTTAGCTGACGTGCTTCTAGACTGCAGTTCATAAGGTGATGCAGGTGTGGATGTTCTTGCAACGATTGTGTACACACACAAGAAGTTTTGAAACCTTTAGAAATCGAGTAGGAATGCAAACCGGACATAATTTTATTATAACTGCTCTCAGTATTGCAAAATTCATCTCTGAGCGGGGCATAGGTAGTCAGCCTATGTCCAACTGTCCCGGGTTGAATATAGGTGACGAGTCTATATTCCACCGAGGTTCAATGAAGTTTAAAATACTCAGCTCAATTATAGTAATACTAGGTCCTTCACATTTGAAGAGATGTTCTGATAGGCTAAGGCAAAGGACCAAACTCGTGGTCGAATGATGAAACTATGTAAGAAAAGGCGTAACGCTGAAACGTATACGATATGTATGCATGCTTATATGAAAGACAACTATAGTAATCAACTATAATAAGTGGGTATAAATGATTTGATAATAAGACACAAATCTTATTAAATATGTCAGCAACAAACCACAATTGAGGCATCAGCTTGGCAGGCAGGCACGTGGCGGTCATAGGGTTAAGTTTTTGTAAATGTAGCTATAGTCTAGGGTTAAGTTTTTGTAAAGTTTAATCCTATTTTGATATAAGGTGGCAAGGTGGCTGGTCCCTATGGTTTGTTCCATAATTAGATGTCTCCCTTTTCAGAGGCCGGGGTAAAGCTTTATTTGAAACTTTATTTGTATAGTTGTTTATACAAATTTGACCAACAGTATTTCCCAAGCAATAGACATTTGAAATTATTAGTTATATAAAGCAGTATGACCAGCTTGGAAGATTTATCATTTGGTAAAATAGATTTTTAAACATGTTGTAGGTAAAACAGTTCTTACAAAGCTGACATCTAGTTCCTTTAATATGCCAAAAATCTTGATAAAGTTTTACCAGAAAATTCTTGACCCATCAGAATTAGTATTTCGGGAAGATGTCACTACAAATTTTATGATCGATATTAACTCATTTTTAAAGAACGGTCCTTTAAGGGGGAACATTGAAGAAGAAGGCATGGTCGGGTGTGTACATCTACATATGTTTTGAGTGTCCAAAGACATATCCTAGCTGCCAAGACTGAGTAGGGCTTGATATTTAATATCCGGCGAGGCTTGCAGTATTCGACTTACTTAAGTCGTGCTTCTAGGTGTTATGGCTTAGATTGTTGCACTAGTGATCTGGATGAATAAATCAGTCGGGTACTGTACAGAGAGATGTCTTATTTGTTTTCAAGTGAGGTTGTGTACTAATGACCTTTCGATATGTTAAGGCTTCCTGGCATTTCGGTGTGGAAGTGGTGTTAATAATAATGAGGTCGAGTCATCTAGACTCCTAGAGTGCACAATGTTATAAGGTTAATGGTATATCGAGAATCTGTCCTAATGTATCTGCTACTTATAAGGAAAACTCATCGTGAAGAATGAAGAGGATATATTGTACTTTGATGACGCAATGTCGAAGTATGATGTATCGATATCTATAGTCTAAGGCGGAGGTGTTTCACTTACCTCTAAGGTTCGACTTAATGAGTAACGGTGTTTCGATAAACTTCATGCCCTAGACTAGTTTGTATTGTCTGAAATTGTCGGGAAGTGATAAATTCACTTTATTGATAAGTTAAAATAGTTTGGGTGAGTTTTTGTACGCTACTGCGTGCGGATTTGCTTTCCGAAATAACTACGTAAACATACCATTGTTTAGTTTAACAGTTTAGTAATAATAATAAATCGACATTTATTATTAAAATATTAGGGTGAAAATTACCATTTGTCACATCATTCATCAAGTTTTCTTCCGAAACTTTTCTTTAAAAATCTATGGTTATAACTCAGTTACGACATGTATAAGGAACTATAACAATCACAGGTGACATTATGGCATGTCTGGATACAATCACTACACACATGAATATAAGGAAGCAACCATAACTCCGCATCAATATATAGCAATTCCATAACAAATAACATAATATTAATAACTTGATCGATTGTTTTACAAAACAAACGATACAAGGTCTTTTATTAATGCCCCATGCGGCAGGTTAAGATGCCTCAAAACTACAACTGATGTGATGTATGTCTAACTACTGGAATGTCTCGGACATCTCTGACTGAAACCTCGTCAGTCCGTCCTGAGGGTCCATCCTGTCGGATAAAAGGTTATGTAAGGTGCCGTTGACCGGGAGTGGTGCTCTGTCAACGATGCTCCAGAGTGCATCAATCTGAAACCAGGTGGAAATAGTAATGATTAGGAAGACCTGAGAGGGTAAATTCTCCTCAGGATTCGGCTCCCATTGGTGAGGTGCAAACGGGTATGATTGGTTGAGTATATTAAACGAGTAGTCGGGTCTAACCGACGGTGGAGGGGATGATGATAGTAGTGGTGGTAAGGTATGCTCAGGAGATAATGGTGATGTCATCCTGATCATATCCAATGGTGATGTAGGGGATAGAGGTGGAAATAGTGGTATAATTGGCACTATTATATGTAGGTGTACCCTTTTGCGGGGTGTATGCTTCTTGATAGGGCCATTGGGATGGCTCCGAAGTGGTGTCATAAATGGTTCGGACTCATAGGGTGCTAAAATCCTGACTCGTCTGCGCCGGGCTACCGGGGCAGGTGGGGGTAGTGGAGTTGATAATGGAGTTTCCGAATCAGCAGCAGGCAGTCACTGCTGAGTCAGCATATACTGATCATCTGTAAGTAGAGTGTATGTGAGAGAAACTGGATGGTTCTTTGGGTGAGGTGATGAAATATATGCCCGTCTAGCTAGTACGTATGGGTCTTCTAATATGGGTGAGTCTGGGTTACCTAGTGCACAGGTGTCATAGGTGGGGTGTTCGACACTGTAGCAGTCGATGTGCTAGGAACTATGGGTGAGGTGATAGGTGATAAAGTGTTCTCGGGCTCCATGTCCGATGATGAGTTGCTAAGGTGTAAGTCTGTAGACATGGTACTGTAATAACCCGTAAATAGTAAATGTAAGTAATCAATAACATTAGAGGTGTGAAAATAAAGGTGAGATAATCAAGTATGTGAGAGTAAGTGTGAGGTGTGAAGATTAGTTTAAAATAATCTTAATAGGTAATGTACTGAGCGCTGTGATATGCAGGCACGGAGGGCGTAAGGTGTTATTGTTTAAAAATCATTCATTTTGAAAGTGTAGTTATAGTCCAATGTTTGAAAACATTTTGTTCTCTATAACCATGGCTCTGATGCCAATCTGTAACACACCCTAAATTATGAGTTAAAAGCGGAAGACTAATCGGAGTATTACGGGAAGGATCGAAGTCATAATCATAGAAAACGGCTCAAATGAGGCGTTTTGAAAGTACTTGTCATTCATATAATAATTCAGTTACAAAAGTGATATATCAGAGTTGTTAAATCCATAAAAGGAGATAGTAGTTTGAACTTGAATGACATATTTTACTTTAAACACCATAAAAACTATAAGTTTATTGCCCGCTCCGTGCCTTGACTGCTCCGCTAATTACCTGAGATAAACATGATAAAAGTCAACAAAATTGTTGAGTGAAATCATAGAGTTTGAGTTTATAATCAATTCGAACACAAGAGTAGGATTACATGTTAAATACAATCATTTGAAATGGTGATATTGCAGTTATATATATATATATTGCCCTAAGTCTCATGACACACAAACATTAAAGAGTACCAGGATTCGGTAGAGGGGAACGATCCAAATTAATGGCATGAGTTATGGCCCTCGTGATATAGGAGATTGCCATCTTCTTATTTAATTCAAATATAATGCATTGCGACTAACACGACAAGCAACTAAGGCTATTCGTCAAGTATTAGTGGAATAGGCAGTCAGCCTCCAATAGATCTATTCATTATATTTGCATTCACTCGCACTGATTAATGGTTCATGATATAAGGGGCTTTTGGCAATAGTGTTGTAAAAACCAAAATTTCTGAACACGTAAAATACCCAGAATACCCTTTTGATCTCAAATTCATAAAAGACGTTTAAATCGTTAAGACATTGAACGAATAAAAGTAATACGATAATGAAGACTTATGATAAATCAAAATGGTGCACATTTAAGTAAAATCACACGGCTACATGTTTTGGTTAAGGTCCGTTTTTGTTTTAACAATTGTACACAACTTATACTATACAAAATAACAAGATATCTTCTAAAATTGGAAGGGAAGATTTGTTCCAATCTTCACCTAAAATCCCTAACAAGGTTGGCCCTCCCCCTTCTCCCTACATCACATCAAAATCTTTTATTTTCACCAAAGTATTATCAACAAAAAAAAAAAAAAAAAAAAAAAAAAAAAAAAAAAAAAAAAACCTAAAATCCTAAAAACTCTAGCAAGATCGGCCGCCCCATTCTCCTTGTTCTTTCTTCCTATTCGATTCAAAAGAAAGGAAAAGGAGGCTCGTTGGGCTTCTACTTGGTGTTCAGAAGAAGGTGTTAAGCGTAGGAGTGATCGTGGGTATTGTTCTAGTTCGAAAAGATTGAATTCTTGTGGTGTTCGTGGCTTTTTGATCCTTGTTCGTTCGATTCAATCACCAAGGGTAACGAGTATTATTTTGTATTGTTTTCCTTCATGTTGATCCTTCTCTAACGTTTAACATTGTCACTTAAAATGCTTATATGAATCGGCTAGATCTTAAACATGTATACGAATAGAGATCTCACATAAAATCATAAGAATTGTCACATAAAATCATAATAACACCACATAAAATAACGAATTAGGGTTAGGGTTTTGGATGGAATTTCGTGGGTGATCTTTGTGGGAAGTTGTGAACATGTTAAGAGATGTCTAAAATACAGGTCACGTGATTAATGAGGGTCTTGAATGAGTGTGGGTGCGTAAACATGTGTTATCATGGTCTAAATATAAACTATGAATCTGAGACAACTTGTATACCTGAAATTGTGAGCGAGTTATGTCATGATATACAATGGTTTGATTCGGTTTCTTTTCATGAAAACTTAGTTTTATGTCTTAGTTAAGTTCTCCAATTGATTTGGAGTGATTTCGAGTTGATTTGGTCGTGTTTTGATTTTTGTTGGATTAAGTGTTGAAGCTGAATTTGAGAGTCTGAAAATCAGTCCACTTTGCCTATTTTTAAATTAAAAACTATGAGGAGTTGAGTCATGAAACTCTCCATTATGTAGCTTCTATATGTTTAGTAATGTCATGAATTTTTGGGGATTTTTCCTGGATGTATTGGTGGGTCGTCCAAGTGGATACTTTCTGGGTACTACAACAGGTAGGTTTTCTGGGCAGTCTGAGTTTGAGTATTTTTGGTACGGGGTTAAACTAACTAATAAATTTTGGGAAAATTCGTGTGGGTTCTAAAGACATTGAAGTATCTGTGTGAATTTTGTGGATTTTATTTTAGAGTTCTGATGTGGTACAAAAATTCGTAAAGGCTAAACAAGTATATAACTTAATTAAAAAGGGTAAAATTGATCATAAGCTATAATCCTTACATTAATTTGATATTCAAGAAGTAACTAAGATACAATAAAATGGTTAACCTACTTAAAGAGGAAACTTACTATTTTTGGAAAGTTACTATTTTTGGAAAGCTGCTATAAAAGGAAAGTTACTAAAAATGGAAAGCCGACTAAAATGAGTAATCTGATTTAAAATAAGTTATTAATAAGACGATCATGAATTCGTGTAGATCCGCTGAAGAAGGAGTTGCTTCCAATCTTTATGTTTTCTGCTATGTTTGCACTTGCGGTCTAAGGTACAGATATTCTGACCTTATCTCTTCAGGTTTCTCATGATTCGTTCACCATTGTTTGATATTAGTTTTGATTATGATACCGTTGATCTGAGCCTTCTTATTATGGCTTTCTTATATGATCTATGCCTTTGCTATGTTCCCATTGATTATGAACCTTAATGATGAACCTTTGCTTTGATCCTTTGCTATGAACCTTTGCCTTGAACCTTTGATATGAACCTTTGACATTTGGACTTTGATTATGACTCTTTGATGACTTAGACATTTGACTTTGATATGATATGGCATTTGAACCCTTCAGTTTGATACCCTGATCCAAATTTGTTTCCTAGCCATGAAGGTAACATGGCCGTGTCATTGATGCACCAATGGCATGACTCTAGTGTGGTTGAGTGATGTTCCACACCGTACCATTTTGATTATGATATGCACACTTTATATTTGTTATGGCCAATATGATTTGTTCGGGGGCGTATGGATGCATCCTAGGTTCAATTTTTATTTGATGGATATGACATGATATGATATTATATGATATCTTCGGTGACTGATGCATGGGTGCAATCCACGTCTTTCACATGTTCGGGAGCTAGCTACTCCATGGTTACTATGATATTTGATATGATTTTTTGGGCTCGTGGTTTGATTACTGGTTTTCCCTTACACTTTGATATTCATTCGTTTATGCCTTATGTTTTTCCCAATGCGCCATACTTTATATGTTCGTTCCTTATATTTTGGTTTCGTTTTTATATATCTGTTCACTGGGCTTTTTAAGCTCAGCCGCATTTCTTTTCCTGCGGCAGGTTTTAGTTGGAAGCTGGGTTATGAGTGGAGAGTACTTTGGACTTAGAAGACTATACTTTGATAGCTATTCTGGATTAGAGATGACTAGAAGTGATTACATTTTAGACTTAGTATTTATTGTTGTTCTCTTTTGTAACCTTGTATTTCAGAGTTTCCCTTTGTAACCTTTGAGATTCATTTTTATTATTTAAGTCATATGCTTGTGTTTGCTTTGATATGTCACCATAACGTAATACTTCTACCCTTGTCGGGTTGGGGTGTTACAATTATGGTATCAGAGCCCAGGCTGCGACTTGTAGTACATTAAACCTTGACCTGTGAAGTTTGGACCATTAAGTTTCCACTGTAGGCGCTCATAAGACAACCTTTGAGAATTTGCTTTAGGATCTCCCCATAGGAACATAAGTTATTGCCGGTGAGGAATGGGTAGACTAAGACATCTATGTAAGTAGCATTGCTTCCGCATCACTCTGATTCGTGCCTCTGCCCTTAGTTAAGCCTAATAAGAACATTTGTTTAAGAGGTTAGAGAGTTATGTTCAACCTAAGCGTGGTAATCAAGTAAGTTTGCAGTGCCTCGAGAAACTACATGGATACCTTATACCATTTAGGTTTCACCTTATGATTTTGATCTTCATTCCGATTTGTTTGATAAATAGTTTGATACCTTTCCGACTGTCTCGAAGGTTATTTAACCGTAATGTGTTTGACACATTCTGTGAATTCATTACATATGCTGGATATAATGTATCATCTGATACTACTCAGTTCTGCAAAACCCATTACTACTCCTATGAGAACTCTGGTAATTATTAACCATGAATATACGGAGATTTGTTCCCTCCCTTCGAATGATGAACTTTGTTTGCCGATGAGTTCCTTTAGAAGAATATGATGTTAATATTATCTCAATATGGATTTGTTAACTAAGCATGATGATGCTGACAACTGATATCCCATACGTCTTGGTTCTGACAACCTTATGATGTTCGTATTACCGATGATACTCACTCTACCTGTCATTTTGCTAAGGAGCTAAGCAAGATTCCAACATCTTGAACTGTTCGCTTATCTATCTCAACACCTTGATGAACCATGTACTTGACTCTGATATATGAACTATCTGTCTGGTTTAACGACCGTATTCGTTCTACGAATCTGTTTACTCTTGATATAATCGACCTTGAGGTCTTTTGGTTATGGATTGGATGGCTTTTCGTAAAGCTACCATAGACTACCGTATCTGAAATGTGATCTTTAACAATCTGCTTCACCCTACTTTTGTTATGATGACTCTCAACTGCTTAAATCTGCTAAGATTAATGTCGCTATGGAAGCACAGACCCCGATCTCATTTGATTGTCAAGTTTCTCCTGACACCTATTAGTATCCACCGTTGAAAGCTCTGACATTGGAAGTATTTTGTTGTACGAAAATCTTCTGATGTTCTCTGATGAACCTCTTGGTATTCCCTCCTGCTTGGGAGGTAGAGTTGGCATTGAACTGATCTCAATTGATGAAACCATGATGCTATAGAAGTTGAGAGATTGAAGGAGCTGATGGAATATGATTTTGTTCACCTCAGTGTTTCTCTTTGGATGCTCCTGTTGGTTTATGAAGAAGAAAGAGGGAAGTATGCGGCGGCGTATTGACTATCGTGAACTTAACCATCTCACTATCCGTAATCATTATCCATTTCCACGTGTCAATGATTGGTTTGGTCTATCTTTGAAACTCCGTATCAGACGACCTCATTTAAGTTTGAAGGACTGAAGAAGCAACCACAAGAACTTTTAAGAAGGGAGTTGACTAACTGAGAGTAACCTCCGTGAAGCATTTTAGTTTTATTCGTGAAGAAGAAGATAGGTGATGTGAAGTAGATATGAAGTTTCCCTAAGACGATTCCTGAAGCTGCTTTCGTACTCGTTGTGATCATTATGAGTTTTAATGATGCCAATTGTATTGGCTAATAGAATCATGTTTTCGCGAGTATTTAGACAAATTGTCATAGTATGACGTTGTGTTGTGTCCAGAGACGAAAGAGGAACATGGAGATCATTTTCGTAGTAATTTGAAGTGACCCTTTGTTCTGGAAGAGTATATTTGATTTGGTGTTCATAAGCTGCAGTAGATAGTACTACCATGGATTCCGAAAAGACTGAGTTGTCCACCGAATGAGCCAAGATCGACGAAAGTTACTGAAGTTAGAAATCTTACGGAAAAGTAGTGGAAGATGTTCACGACTGGTGTTACCATCAATGAAGCATATGAGAAGAGGAGAGACACTTAGAAGGGACTCGATTATACCTTATGCAGCACGTGGAGATTACAGCTTGGGCATCAAGACAACCCGACTGTAGGAGACGGACTATTCAACCCAGAGTTGACAGTAGTGGTGTTTACATTGAAGATTGGAAGACATTCTTGCGAAGACGAAGGTGGTGGCAAACATAGAAGGAAAATGTAATCGAGTTGGCGAATTTGGGGCTGTACTAGAAGACCTGTTGAAGACACGCAGTCTTGCTTCTCTATTCATTTTAGTTGTACTAAGATGAATTGAGAGCAGAAGCAGACTTGCGGATGGAGGGATGCACAGTGATCTTGTAAGAAATTCGCGTTACTACACCACAATTCCAAGAAGAATTGCCGAAGGCTTGAGGAACCAGACTCAAGTTTATAATTCCTTTTCACCGTAGGATCAGATGGACAAGCGTAGACAGACTACTCGGACTTGGAAGAAATTTTGAAATTTTGTATTTGAATGGAAAAATTTTGAAGCAAACATTTGTGTTTGGTTGAGTTGATTCTGTGAAGGATGAAGTTATTAATAACGTAATTCACTTCTGATTAACCCCCATAAGCTTCCGTTACCTAATAGTAAGATCCTTTGAATGATTTATGTTCCTTATTAGTAATTCTGTTCTATGTTCATTATGCGTTTGTTGGATGATGGTTTCGTTATGAGAACTTTGATGAATTGTGGAAGACCTGACGCTTTTGACGACGTACTTCATTTGGTACTTACTAATTCTGTTACGTTATCTGTACGATTTGTTTCTCTGATTTTGAATTCGTAATGATGATCGATTCGGACCAACCGTAGGGGATAGAAGGACTGTTAGGTGGGTAAGATAAGTTGCTTATTTCACGACTTGAGATAAATTATGGTCATCATGAGAGCATATTTATATGATGCTAGTATTATGACGTCTGGCCAACGTGATAATACTTACATCATATAACGTGCACTTATTGAGATCATAGGATATTTCGAGGAGTGCCTCAGAAACCTTAGAATTTCTGATATCTGATTGAGACTTTAGGTTCATTCTACCTATACGCTTAATCTGCCTTCACCGTTATACGATTTGATACGTTTGGATACTCGACATGCATTTTACTGACCTCTGTACTTCCGATAAGAATCTTAGGTCCTGTTGTAGAGCTTTCTGCCGTTTGTTGTTATCAAGCAATCTGTTTTCTGTCTGTATGGATTCGATCTGTTACTGTGAAGGAGTACACCTATGTTATGCTATATATACGTCTCACATTTGATGAATCTGTTCATGATGATCTGCTATGAATTAAGATATGAGATTTTGGATTCTGAGAAACAAGACCTGTCTGTTATGAGAATACCTTAGAAAGATTATATTGAAGACAAGACTATTTGAAAATCTGAAGAGTTAAGCATTTTTTCCACCCTTATATTTCTGCGATTCGGTACGTTCTCATCTGATTTGCCTAATCAAATTCCACAGACGATATATCCGTCAAATCCTACGTATTCCCTGTATCTCTTCGGAGAGAATACGATTATCATCTGTTACGTTTGGTATATTATTCTTTTGATCTGAATTCAGTATGGTGTGTCTTTTCTGAGGAACCCGAAGCTATTTTGGATCGACAAGATCGAGTCATGAGAAACAAGGTCATTCCGTTTGTGAAAATTCTTTGGAAGAATCACCCAGAGCGTGAAGCCACCTGGAAGACCGAGGAATCGATGCGAACAAGTTATCCTCATTTCTTTTCATAGTCTGGTATGTCTTCATTTTCGTTCTCATTTCAATTTCGCGGACGAAATTTTCTTTTTAGAGGGGAAGAGTTGTAAAACCCAAAATTTCTGAACATGTAAAATACCCAGAATACCCTTTTGATCTCAAATTCATAAAAGACGTTTAAATCGTTAAGACATTGAACGAATAAAAGTAATACGATAATGAAGACTTATGATAAATCAAAATGGTGCACATTTAACTAAAATCACACGCCTACATGTTTTGGTTAAGGTCCGTTTTTATTTTAACAATTGTACACAACTTATACTATACAAAATAACAAGATATCTTCTAAAATTGGAAGGGAAGATTTGTTCCAATCTTCACCTAAAATCCCTAACAAGGCCGGCCCTCCCCTTCTCCCTATATCACATCAAAATCTTTTATTTTCACCAAAGAATTATCACAACCAAAAAAAAAAAAAAAAAAAAAAAAAAAAAAAAAAAAAAAAAAAAAAACTAAAACCCTAAAAACTCTAGCAAGATCGGCCGCCCCATTCTGCTTGTTCTTTTTTCCTATTCGATTCAAAAGCAAGGCAAAGGAGGCTCGTTAGGCTTCTACTTGGTGTTCAGACGAAGGTGTTAAGCGTAGGAGTGATCGTGGGTATTGTTGTAGTTCGAAAAGATTGAATTCGTGTGGTGTTCGTGGCTTTTTGATCCTTGTTCGTTCGATTAAATCACCAAGGGTAACGAGTATTATTTTGTATTGTTTTCCTTCATGTTGATCCTTCTCTAACGTGTAACATTGTCACTTAAAATGCTTATATGAATCGGCTAGATCTTAAACATGTATACGAATAGAGATCTCACATAAAATCATAAGAATTGTCACATAAAATCATAATAACACCACATAAAATAATGAATTAGGGTTAGGGTTTTGGATAGAATTTCATGGGTGATCTTTGTGGGAAGTTGTGAACATGTTAAGAGATGTCTAAAATACAGGTCACGTGATTAATGAGGGTCTTGAATGAGTGTGGGTGCGTAAATATGTGTTATAATGGTCTAAATATAAATTATGAATCTGAGACAACTTGTATACCTGAAATTGTGAGCGAGTTATGTCATGATATACAATGGTTTGATTCGGTTTCTTTTCATGAAAACTTAGTTTTATGTCTTAGTTAAGTTCTCCAATTGATTTGGACTGATTTCGAGTTGATTTGGTCGTGTTTTGATTTTTGTGTGATTAAGTGTTGAAGCTGAATTTGAGAGTCTGAAAATCAGTCCACTTTGCCGATTTTTAAATTAAAAACTATGAGGAGTTGAGTCATCAAAATCTCTAGTATGTAGCTTCTATATGTTTAGTAATGTCATGAATTTTTGGGGATTTTTCCTGGATGTATTGGTGGGTCGTCCAAGTGGATACTTTCTGGGTACTACAACAGGTAGGTTTTCTGGGCAGTCTGAGTTTGAGTATTTTGGTACGGGGTTAAACTAACTAATAAATTTTGGGAAAATTCGTGTGGGTTCTAAAGACATTGAAGTATCTGTGTGAATTTTTGTGGATTTTATTTTAGAGTTCTGATGTGGTACAAAAATTCGTAAAGTGGTGACCTGTTTATGGGTAAAAGTTGTTAATACAACAAAAAGGCTAAACAAGTATATAACTTAATCAAAAAGGGTAAAATTGATCATAAGCTATAATCCTTACATTAATTTGATATTCAAGAAGTAACTAAGATACTATAAAATGGTTAACCTACTTAAAGAGGAAACTTACTATTTTTGGAAAGTTACTATTTTTGGAAAGCTGCTATAAAAGGAAAGTTACTAAAAATGGAAAGCCGACTAAAATGAGTAATCTGATTTAAAATAAGTTATTAATAAGACGATCATGAATTCGTGTAGATCCGCTGAAGAAGGAGTTGCTTCCAATCTTTATGTTTTCTGTTATGTTTGCACTTGCGGTCTATGGTACAGATATTCTGACCTTATCTCTTAAGGTTTCTCATGATTCTTTCACCACTGTTTGATATTAGTTTTGATTATGATACCGTTGATCTGAGCCTTCTTATTATGGCTTTCTTATATGATCTATGCCTTTGCTATGTTCCCTTAGATTGTGAACCTTGATTATGAACTTTTGCTTTGATCCTTTGCTATGAACCTTTGCCTTGAACCTTTGATATGAACCTTTGACATTTGGACTTTGATTATGACTCTTTGATGACTTAGACATTTGACTTTGATATGATATGGCATTTGAACCCTTCAGTTTGATACCCGAGCCAAATTTGTTTCCTAGCCATGAATGTAACATGGCCGTGTCATTGATACACCAATGGCATGACTCTAGTGTGGTTGAGTGATGTTCCACACCGCCCCATTTTGATTATGATATGCACACTTTATATTTGTTATGGCCAATATGATTTGTTCGGGGGCGTATGGATGCATCCTAGGTTCGATTTTTATTTGATAGATATGACATGATATGATATTATATGATATGTTCGGTGACTGATGCATGGGTGCAATCCACATCTTTCACATGTTCGGGAGCTAGCTACTCCATGGTTACTATGATATTTGATATGATTTGTTAGGGCTCGTGGTTTGATTACTGGTTTTCCCTTACACTTTGATATTCATTCGTTTATGCCTTATGTTTTTCCCAATGCGCCATACTTTATATGTTCGTTCCTTATATTTTGGTTTCATTTTTATATATCTGTTCACTAGGCTTTTTAAGCTCAGCCGCATTTCTTTTCCTGCGGCAGGTTTTAGTTGGAAGCTGGGTTATGAGTGGAGAGTACTTTGGACTTAGAAGACTATACTTTGATAGCTATTCTGGATTAGAGATGACTAGAAGTGATTACATTTTAGACTTAGTATTTATTGTTGTTCTCTTTTGTAACCTTGTATTTCAGAGTTTCCCTTTGTAACCTTTGAGATTCATTTGTATTATTTAAGTCATATGCTTGTGTTTGCTTTGATATGTCACCATAACGTAATACTTCTACCCTTGTCGGGTTGGGGTGTTATGAGTGATAACTTAGGCAATATCAATCAAGTGAAGCATACATAAAAGTACTTGTGTTCAATTTGTAGCATGTATCTCCCTCACGGAGTGTAAAGTGATAAAATGAGTAAAAGTGGGGCTATGACTTACCTTGAGAGTAACTGGTGAGGTGAAATGTGAATTCAAGTGAGATTACGGTAACGGCTCCAACACACGAACTGAATAATGGTAAACTCTAAGAATTTGTCTTATTATGAATAGTGATTGTGAAAGTGAGTAACGTATAACGATTTGAATGGTGATTTGAGTGTGATATGCTTAAAATGCGTAAAGTTCAAAAATTATATTATATATAATATTATCTTGTTTTTATTTCTTTAAAACCAATAGTATCGTTTCCTCGAAAGTGGTGAAACTAAACGTTAATTTAAATCGTTAAAATCCGTTATATTTAAATATAACGTAACATGATTAAATATGTGACCGAAACGTAAAAATGCACATGATTGAGTTGAAAAATGTAAATGAAATAGAAATGAAAAGAGTATAAAGTTTCTGTTGGTCCTTGAACTTTTACAGATTTTACATTTTCTACCCTAACGGAGTTAGCGTTGCACCGTTAGTCCTTGGTTATATATATTTTACATTTTTAGTCCATAAACTTCCAAAATGACATTCCAAGCTTACTGTTTATTATTTTAACATTTTCTACCCTTAATTTACTATTTTGGCAGTTTTGGAATTTAAGTATATCAAATTTACACTTTTAACCCAGATAGTGAAATTACTTTGCAAAACTAGTCCAAAAATCACAAAAAAATGGGAAAAGTAATCCGAGAATTGTAGTGACTTTATAAAGCTTATTTAAGTTTATTCCAACTGCTTATTTGCTAATATAGCTTATATTTCACTTATTGGACTTAACGAGTAGATTTAAAGGCCCATTAACGTTTCTAGATCCGGGGGGTTTTAAGACGAGTTGGGCTTGGTCTTGGGCTTGTTTTAAAGTGACAAAATCATATTCAAAAGGCTTGTATGACCAGCTTATTGAATAAGCTAAAAATTAGCTTATTGGGCTAACTATCCCAACCGAATTAATTTAAAGGTTTTAAGGCAGTCCGATTGGCTTTAGCTTTAGGGTTTTTAGAGAGCTTATACGAGCTTATCATAGGAAACTCATAACATGAACTTATTAGGTGAGCATATGAAGAATCGAGATGTGTAATAAAATTGGTATGTTATGTGTATGATTTCTATTCTATCAAGCCTTTCTTAGTCGACAGTACAAGTGTTCAAAAGAAATAAATGTGACTTGTATATATGTGACATGTATTACTCGATGCAACATAAATTAAAAACAATGTTCGATAGGTAATGAAATGATCATGTGAGGGTCGTGTGAAGGTGTAACCATGGTTTCTAGCCTTCCATCATAGGAGGCAACCATTTTTTATGCGTAAAATGAATAATAAAGCTTGTAAAAATACGTAAAAAAAATATACGTTCGAAATGAATTTAGTACGATGCATGGTGATGTATAAATCATAAGAAAAGTTATGAAATGAGTTTGTGAGACTTACAACTCCAAGATGGTGAGAGTTAAACGTGATATTGAACTAGAACTTGGATAGAATATCAAATAAATCGATATAATAAAACCAAATGCTTCAAAAATGGAACCTTCGACTTGGAAATGGACTTGAATAAAAGAGAATTGGTTCCTTGCTCTCCTTGAAGTCTCGACAGTGCACAAATGGAGAGATATGGGAGATAAAATTTTGGTGTGAATGCTAGAATTCATGGGTGTGTATATTTGAAGACAGTATGCATGTATACGTACTATATAATGTCGACCCATATCATTTTAAACACAATTGGGATTGTTATTCGATTTATGGCAGTGATTGAGGGAACATGAGGAATATGTTTAGCCTTGAAAGTCGTGTTTTGTATGAACCAAGTGGGTGTGGTTTTGTGTTGAATTGCATATATACTTATGTATCGACATGCATGCATGTAGTACTATTCGATTCATGATTTTTAAGGACAAGTTGGATTTAGTACTCGATCTTGGCTGTGATTTGAGGGGGACAAAGAGAATGTATATTGCCTTGAAAGTCCTTGTGTAAGAAGCAAGTTGATATAGGTTTTGATTTAGGTTCAAGTGGGATATGCATATGTATGTGTATATGTCGATATACATTGTTTAACACAAGTTGGGATTGTGGCAGTACAAGATAAGGGGACACAAGGAATTAAGTTGGCTAGAAAGTCTTATGTGTATGTGTAAAAAGATGAGGTTGAGTGTTCGTTTGGCTTTGGTCGATTTGTGTAATTCATATAAGTCGACATATGTATTCAATATATCCAAAACAATTATTTACGTGTGATATTGAGTGTGATGGTGAGAAATAAACTTAGGATCTCATATATGATCAAAGAAAAATGATTGAGCTAGGTGGAATTTAGTTTAAATTGAATTTGGATATCATGTGTGAAAATAGAGCGAATGTGAAATCATGCTAAGGAAGATTTGCTTTGGCCTTCGTTAGGTGGTCAAATGTTCGTTATAAAATGTGAAAGTCGACATACTAATTCCTTGGTGGGAGGAGAGTCGAGTGATGTGAAATATGCAAGATTATGTGTGTTAGATTTTAGAGAAATCAAGGCCAAGTTATGGTGACTTTATCGAGTTCTATATATGAAATATATAAATTTAAAATGTGTTGGGTTGGGCTGATGAATAGTACCAGGCCTAAATGTTGGGCCGTGTATTATTAAGGATCCGTTTGATTATATATTAAGTATATTAATTTCGTCATGGTCCGCGTGTGAGCTCGTTCCAATATTTGGTGAATCACGTTTCAACGTGTTTGAGTTATTATAACATAATAAACAAAAATTCAAATTTTTTCCATAAAAATGGTTAACTGAATAGTGATGATAATTAATATTTGATTAACGTTTACAAATTACAGGGGAAATTTAAAGTTTGCTACAAAAGGATCTTGTTTCATTTCTCATGGAGACTAAACACGTAATCTATCGACCTCTCACTCCGAGATGTGTTGGTATTTAAAAGGTGGCAGTCTACTCCAGCCTTAGATCACAAAACCCAAAACGCACTTATAGATTCTAGAGCCATGAGATTCATCAAAAGATCTTGTAGGACACACTTTCTAAATATGTACACTTGCGCTCAACATTAAGAGTACAAGTTGTATTAGAGTCCTTAACAAGATCTTTTGATCTTACCATATGTTCATCATGGTGTTTACTTTATTTCAAAGGTCTATAGTCGTGAAATGATACTTCGGTATATTTCAACGGCTAACTTGTCTTGTTTTTAGCCTTTTTGAGGGTATCCAATTCTGGAATAGCCCTTGTGTGGATCCAAAAAGTGTTTGCAAACTATGTTGTAAATAAACTCAATATCCACACTTGTAAGTGCTGGGAATCCCACTAAGGAGATTCCTTTCATGAATCGATTCCTGAAGACGTGGGTCTTTTCTTGGATTTATCCAATGTATTGATAATTGTCCTTAACCGGATTCTGAAGGCTGATGTGCCTGACCAAGGTAAATGGAATCAAGACATTCATTAGTAAAAAAATCGTAGTGGAATGATTCTCTAAGAAAAGGTCCACCATGATTGATTAGCCTAACACGATTATAAGCTACTTTATTTTTGCAGGTACTGGTAGGTGTCCCCTTGGTGAAAGACCGTATACCATCATTTCATATTCTACTCCACATGCTCATACGACTATTTTCATCAAAGATCAAATCAGAATGTTCAAGAAAAAGCTAAATATCAAAGTAAATGAATCAAGAAGATAAAGATCAAGTTGCAAAGAATATGAAGATGAAAGCATAATCAGAAGAATAAGCATGTTGGAGAAAGACGTCAAGGCATGATACTTGAAGATGACTGATGAGAAACAAACAAAGATCACAAGATATTCAAAGATCACAAAGAGCATGAATGAAACAAAGACACAAGCACAAGTTCAAGTACAAACAAGTCAGGATGACAAGCACTTGAAGATTAGTAATTCATAATGATCACCCCTTTAGGGGGAGATTATTAGAAACGAAAGTGTCGGTCATTATTCGTTAATTGGATTGTAACTAGTTTGTAAACAAACATGTAATCATTTATACCACAAGGCCCGACCCATGAAAGCCCATGGTCGGCCTCATTATGTTTTCTTTGTATAAATACACCATCTACTCATGTGGTGAGGGCATGGTTATTAGGGTTTTGTATTTGGTTATTTAAGGCTTAATATTTCTCTCTCAATAACCCACCATCTCTCTCTCTAGAAATTAAGTGTGATAATGATAGATTAGGAAGCAACAAAACATTTCCCAATCATTCTCTTTGTCATATGATCATCTAAATTCAAATTCACCACAATTCTTCTTCTTCCTCAAAACACTCAAATTTTAATTTGAATCACACACATACACTCAAAAACACATGCCCAAATACACACTCACAACTCTTCTAATTTGAATTTGAATTCAAATAATACCTCCTCCATACAACCTTCATACAACTCATCTCTTACACTTTCATACACACCCTACAAGCTATCTTTCTTCTCCAATACACTTCTCTCTCACAATCACCAACTAGCTTGAATTTAAATTTCAAATTACAACACATACACAAATACTCTACTCCTTCCTATCCAAGTTTGAGATTTCCAAACCATTCTATGACACATTCTTACACACTCAACACTCAATCACAATATACAACTCATCACCAATAACTTGTTTTTGAATTTGAAATTCAAATGACAACTCACTCACACATACACTCAACCCTTCCTCTCCAAGTTTGGTTTGCCAACTCACTTTACTCATAGACTCTTAGAACTTTCTTACACATTCACTTACACACTTAAAGTTATTACATCATACAAGTCACACTCTCTAACAACTAGTTTTTAAATTTGAAATTTTAAGAGGCAATATAATAACCAACCCTTGGAGAACACTCACAGGTTATTACCCAATATCTAATGTCCAATGGTTCTTCTCTTTCTATTTGAAATTGGACTAAACCCCCTAACTATCTAGTTTTCACTTCACAAATATTTTGAAATACCAATACCTTTTCTAAATGAATTGACTGACGTTATTCCACTTTAAGTGTTGGAATGTTATTGGAAAAGTCAAAGGTGAAGTGCAATTGGGGGTTTAACAAGAATCGTGTAAAAAAAAAAGCCCGCAAAAATTCCGGGATGGCACCCGGCACACTGGGTGGCGCGCCAGCGCATGACCAGTGCGCCAGGCACGTCTGGGATGTTTGTTGGTTTGTTTATAAATACCCCAAATCTTGTCATTTGTTGCCAATACATTATTTTCTCTAATTTCTTTTCTCTCAACCCTCTAAGTCTAATATCTTATTGTTATCGAAACTTGTTTTCTATCTCTAATTGAAAGATCACTTCTTTTGTAAGAGAAATTCACAAGAACCTAATCCACTCTTGTGAATTATGTCAAGGATCTACTTCTCTATACCCTTTCTGTTAGAATTCAGTTTCTAGGTTAGGCTAGGGCTTAGTTTGAACAATCAACTATCATTCATTCGATTTGGTTGTAAGGTTGTGAAGTCTTATACCTTGGTGGTCGATCGTGAATTGATTTTATTGGGGTTTATTACTTCCGATGGGGAAGTGTTTGTGGTCTTAGTGGTCTTTGTGGTTAAGTCGAATCGTGAGATTCTTGTGGGTGGTTTCCGAAGGAGGAATACCATTGGGAGTAGCTCTTCTTAGTGAGCGCCGATCTTTGTGCATATCGGTAGAGTGAAGTTTTAACGGTTTGTAATCCACCATACGCATTATTCTTAGTAATAGTATCGGTGTCGTTGATTTGTAACTGGACGTACGGATGGTATAAACCCCCATACTAAACTAGTATATATCGTGGTGTCTATCTCTTTACTTGATGTATATATTGTGATTGATCGTTAAGACTAGAAGTTGTTAAACTTCAATTTAGTCAAAAATAACGTACCTCATCTACGGTTCTACAATTTAGTTGATGTCACTTACCCTGGGTGGTCTATCAGGGTGACTGGGTTTGTTCGTCCATGTGTTGGGATTAGCCATGGAGGCTTTTGTTTTGGAGTTTCCAAGTTTGAGTAGACTAGGAAAATGCTTTATCCTTCCCTCTGTGAGTTCCCTGGCATATGAGTTGTCTAGGTGTGTATTTGTAGTCGAAGTTTGAGTTAAATGTAGAGTAGGTTCTATGTTGCTTCCAAGGGAGGGGTTAGGTAATGGTGTCATTGTGTCTTAGGGTCAGGCTCAAAGTTATGCTATACTCGGTGTTACTATCAAGTAATGCTTTAGCCTGATTGGTATGTGTAAGGTAATGCGAAAATGGGTACGTAGGTTGGAATGCGTTTACCTATAAACTAGACAACCACATTGCTTTATGAGTTGTTCTAGGTGAGCTGACATTGTGTGGCATGATCTGTTGTTTTGCGGCTCCTTTACTTAACACCCTCTAGCGCCCTCAATGCCTCCCTGAAATCTGAATGCTTGAGGTGCTCCTGGTTGTGGAGATGGTCTGAGAACATGATGTTCATCATAAGACCGTGTAGGTTCTTCTTGAGAAGGTGTTGCATGCACTTCCTTTAAAGCCCTTCTTGTGTGGATCCTAAGTGACTCGTGAGTCTCTTTTTTGGGTGTTTGTTGACTCTTCTCTGCGTGAGCAGGGTCATCCACTCGGATAGGTTCGAGGTGTTGATTGGTTATGTCCGAAATTTGAGGGGGTTGTTCACAAGAAATGTTTGGTTGAGAAACTTGTGAAATAAGGAAAAAAATTTAAGATTTTTTTTTGAGAAATGAGTGAAAATAGCTGAAAATTTTCGAGAAATTTGCCGCTATTTCGTATCATGTCCCATGGATGGCGCCATGTTTATGTATGGTATGTGAATCGGTTTAAGACATGGGATGGAATGGTTTTGTTGTTTGGTTTCCCATGTAAAATGATAAGGACCTAATGAGAATGATGAAGATCAAAAAGCTCGGGTAACACTTAAACAAAAACCATACGAGACTGCTGTGAAGTAGAATTTGCCCAAATGTGTGAAAACTTGTTGAAGTTGTGTGTGATGCCTTCTATTTATAGAGAGACGAATAAAGTTTAGAGATAAACCCTTAATGGATGATCAACGGCTGCGAGGCATCCAGGTGTTGATCATCTAGAGAGCAGACAGGGAGGACAATCGGACTCTCCTCCTTGGCTCGTACAAAGTGGTGCTTGTCGTGCATCCCTACTGCACATTGTTAGATGATACATCTTAACCGTTAATGATAATTGGGTAGCAGTAGTACAACGTGCTCAGCGTACCCTAATGAGTTCAGCCAGGCCCCACGTGGCCTGGGATTGGGTCTTCATCAAGTGTTTATTGACGGGCTTTGATAATAGGCTTGATTCGTGTGTATATTTAGTGGGCATGAACTACTAATATTGATATGATATCAATAAATATATAAATAGGTTTTTTTCCAAAAAATGATAAAACAATACATTAGATATTGATGGTGAGAGAAAAATTGACTGAAGTGAGGTTTAATGGTGAAAGTACAAAACTACCCTCATGTGGGAGACACATGGGAGATTTAACGGTGATAATAAACGTCCGTTACTGATAAGGACGGATGGTTTTACATGGTTTCAAGATAAGAATGGTTTATGTTAAAGAAAATTATTAGATACTATGTTAGGGAGTTGAGCTAAACCAGAGGGAAGAATGATGTAATTTACTCCATTATATATATATACAAATAAGTAACGACTCGTAGCTGTGTGGCGAATGAATAACTACAAATATATACGTAATGGCTTATTTGCGTCATTGCTCCATCTTATGAGTGAGGTTATTTTACAAACCAAACAAACCTCATATACCAAGGGACACATCTCAACCATAGATTCAAATTTGATCAATGGCTGAGATTAAAACCATCTGCTAACTAAAAAAATACACGGAGTGGCATTTTGGTAAATTTACAACACAAATAAAAACACACTAACCCGATCATTTCCTCTCATAACTCCTCTCACCTAACACACACTACTCATAGTTAAAAACCGATCAAAAAACATGAACTAACACACACCAGATCTACAATCTCACCAGAAAAAATGGAAGAAAGTGATGGAGATGATGCTATACTAAAACAATACACTCCAAGCAAACCTTCAAACGAATCTCCAGCAAAAAAGAAGGCTAAAAACATGGTTAAAAAACCGGTTAAAAATCGGTTTCAGGTATACTAATAGCCTTTAAACAACTATTTTACTATCTATTACTATCATTTATGTTTAAATAATGATACGTACTGTTTATAGAGATTATGTTGAAGATATTATGATTTTACACTGATTAATGGATGTTTAATTGAAGTTATTGTGATTTTGTAAAGAAAAACGTGACTAGAAATTAGGTTTTCAAACTTTATAGAGTATTTGTTGTGATGAAAAGTAAGATTTTGAGATATAGATAGATTCAATTGAAGATATAGAGATAAAAGGAGAGATTAGAAGGGTTTATTAAAGGCGTATTAGCCGCAAAAGACGCCTTCGGCTTGGCCGAAGGCGTCGGCTGCTGCTTATACGTTGTAGACGCCTTCAACATACACGAAGGCGTAGGATGCTTCTTAGCCGAAGGCTTAACCGCATCCTACGCCTTCGGCTTGGACGGAGGCGTAGGTATAGGTGATGATGAATATGAAAAACATAATAAAATAATCAAACACAGAGGAAACATCACCTAGATACGGATCCATATGGAAATATGATCAATCAATAATAAATATAACAATTATATACCTTTGTAGCATGATTCAGGAGTCTCTAACAATCACCAACCCACGGATGGAATAAGAAACCCAAATGATCAATGAGGTTGATCACTTCTATGATAGAAATACACTACACGTCACCGATTACCACCCGATGCTAGTCTTGACCTCGTAACACTTGTTCTTGCAACAACCTACAATAGATTAAGCAAAGAAGGAATAAAAAACACAAACCCTAGAGGGGTGTGTTTGTGCAATGAGTTTTAGAGAGGTAGAGAGGGAGAGAAAGATGGAAAGTTGTTAATGTAATTGATTATCCTTAATGATCAAATAAATAGGAGGTTATAAGATATAATGTTACACTTAACCCCTTGTTCTTTTCCCTATTGTTCTTCCCACCAAGGCCGGCCACATGGGGGCCCTAAATGGGCTTGCCCATTTGTTGGTCCAATCCAATAAACTAAGTACTAGCTTAGTTATTAGTAGCCCGTTATTGATCCCAAGTTACGTAGTCTTATATATAGTGTAAATACGATAAATACAATATATAAAATGGTATTTCTGTGTATAAGTGTGTAACCCCATAGGATCACATATGTCTAGTCATATAATTATTTATTATGACACGAGCATACCCCAACAGCTCCCACTTGCGACATCATAATAATCTAGTAATTATACAAGAAAAGGTTAGCGTCTAGCAACACACCAATGCCCCTAGAAATATGTGAGATTAGTTTCTTAAACGTCTCATTTAAATGGTTTATATGTCATCCATCCTTTTGTTACAGATACCAGGTTGAACATTAGACATGGATCAAAAGTCATTATAATAGTTCAACTATTATGTTTCTCGATATTGATATTGAACAAGATTACCAAGTGGATCAAGATTCATCTAATCTCATTTGGGTACGACCATACAAACATCTGGCCATATTCATCGAGAGGCCCAATAGTATCTAACTCCATAACATGTGGAGGAACAAATCCTATTTTGACTGCACGTGTCATTCATGTGTTTCATATCACTCATGAAGATGGTTTTTATAACTACCTTATTCAGGACAACGTTTAACCATATCAAGGAATGAAATTCCACGCATGCAAGACCTACTTGCATCTCAAGTATGAGGATAAGGGACATAACCAATTGCGAGATTCACTCTTGACGTCGATCCATGTAGTGAATTCTCGTAGGTTGGGGCAGTCCAATGTTCATCACAATGAACAACATGGGAGTTTGGTGGAATCATCAATTAATATATATTCTTAATAAATATCACCAACACGCTCACATTTTCCTTAATTCGATGATACTCCCGTATCGTCAACTGGCAATGGACAATTTTAGAATAAATAAATTATTCATAGATTAAACATGAAAATATAGAACACAGTAGTATAAATGAAGACGATCATACCAGGTATATCAATTCATTATATAATACAACTGCTTACTGTTCCATTATCCAAATACTAAAAACAGATATACATAAGACTACTCATAGGTCAGAATCCGATGTTTCCACCATGATCAAATTATGTTGTACAAGACAACAAGTAGTCATCTGAGTAAACTTTGAGAATACTTGTTTCAAAACTCATGAAAGATTTGAATGATGATTGTCCTTTTTATGTGTGCATTCAAGTACAATACGAGTATTGCAACAATACATTCCATGGGGTGTCTGAAGCTAGCAAAACACCTACTTTAGACAGTCATCTGAACAGTTTCTCAAACTGTAAAGTATTCTTTTCTTTTAATGTACATTAATGATTCTCAACCGAGCACATCTTGTCAGCAATTCATCATTCATGATGACATCCTACCACGACTAGGGTAGAGCATCATCTTAGTTAAATAAGCATTAGTGTATGCAAACAAAACAGAGCTCCTCAAAATTTCCGTAAACGTTTGAACATATCTTTGGTCCTTTGTAGGTCCATTATAATGTTCGTTTAACAATTATCTAATGACTTTCACTTAGATATTTGTTGTTATCAACTCATCTTGCATTCATGCAAATGATATATATAGTCCAATGCATAATACGACTTGCATAATGAATCCTTTAGTTAAATGTAAGGTTTCCATTCATGCGTTCAATCTCATCAGGTGAGATTG
This sequence comes from Artemisia tridentata subsp. tridentata, assembly GCA_021014915.2. Classification (NCBI taxonomy): domain Eukaryota; kingdom Viridiplantae; phylum Streptophyta; class Magnoliopsida; order Asterales; family Asteraceae; genus Artemisia; species Artemisia tridentata. Next base: position 212,985,445 of record CP139502.1, read on the forward strand.
ATCATTGAGACTCCCCTCAATAACGTGTCATATTTTGTTAGACCTAATAACCGCTTATGTTTATTCTAATAAACATATGTAACAAGGTTGTATGTTTCATTTTCTAAATCCATTAAGAGAAACTTCATTCCAAACTAAGGATTAAAGTCTAGCTTAAATGGAATATTGTTTCTAATATGTTAACAACATATGAGATTTAAGAAAATAAATACAGTTCTCCGACTTGCTCTCAGTATACATAGGAGTAATCTTATTTATCAAAATCAAATTAATGATTTTATAATTAACTTAAGATCTCTGCTCTTAGATGCATGATCTAATCCACACACGGATTCTTTTATCTTGTATACATAATAAAGATTATATGGATTCATAAACCCTTTTGATTACTCATCGTCCTCACAAAGGTAATCAACAAGAAAAAGTGTTTTGATATAATATTGTCATATTTCATTTACATGAAAATAAGTATGACAATTAATCATCTTTATACATTTAATTTTTGTAGGTATGAAGATTTAATCATAGTCAATTTCTTGAGTACGAGTAAACTCCTTTTACTAAGCATGCATTAAATGTGTGTACAAGTTTGTCCTTTTGAGTCTTCTCATCAAGAATTTCATTCTTAACCTCACAGTCTAACTGATTGGTAAGAGATCAATCAAGCTCCATGAGTGATTGTCTTTCAAGGACTACATCTTAACATTCATAGTTTTGAGCTATTCATCAGATACGAGATCTAATAATGCATTTCTGTAGTTAGCAGGTTCACTATGATCCTCCAACTTATATCCCATACCATTGATATAAAAAAACTATATCATTCAGGTGCAAGAGGTATCCTTGCGGATTTATGAATGAGAGATATCAATCTATGGTTTAACATATGCATGTTCAACCTTAGTATGACATTAGCAAGTGTACTCAGAAGGTTGCTCTTGAATAACTTCAAGATCTAAAGGTGCTCCCACTTGCTTTTGTAAGTAGAGACTAATCTCTAGACACTCAGCATCTTGAGTAACAATAAATTGTTTTCAAGTGGGACATCCGAAATACATCGTTAGTTCTTGACTCTAGTTTGTTAATTACTTACTCTTAGGTAGTTAACAAATTCAGAAATTCAATCAAGACATAATGAGATTCATCCCATGCCATAATACAATGGTGTCTTAAATTCCTTCTGGGTTGGAACCATATTGAGTGTACACATGTCACATCCAATTTTCTAACCTTGATAGCTTTGGAGGTAAAACAGTTTAAGTCATCAAAGATCAAACAATATTTATAGAGTTTGATTTTCCATGATGGACATACTATAAAGTTGTGGTATTCCACGAGGATTGATGTTGCGAGACTATCCCATAACTTATTAGATGAACTTATGTTCTTTAGCTTACATATTTGCCAACCAAGTCAAACCAGATGGCATCAATAGTAGTTTTAGCCTACTGCATTGTTGGGAACTCGTCTTAGATTATTGAAGTATCGATCATATTGTGTAATAGGTTGCTTAGGCCTTTATGTTAGTTTTAAGCTACGACCGGTGTAGAAGGCCCATAGGCCTTGGCCCATTACTTATTTTCTTTATTATGCTGCGCCCCATTTCTATTGTTACTCTATAAATACCCCTCCCATTGATGGGAAGGGTTGTTGGTTAATGCATTATTCATTTTCATTATATTTGAGTTTAACCTACATTTCTCTCTCTCTTAATCTATCTCAAGTATAACAGTAACCTCGTGTGATATTACTAAGACCTTACAAGTGGCATCAGAGCCAAACAAGGATTTAGGAATTATTATTTTTTGTTTCACGTTACTGTTCATTAGTCATTTTTCCGAGTTAGGAAAAATTGGAAAACTTCCGAGTTAGGAATATTTTCCAAGTAAGCCCCAAATTACAGAATAAATTTCCGAGTTAGGAAATTGTCCCGAGTTAACAAAAAGTTCTAAGACTCAATTTTTCCGAGTCAGGAATTGTCGAGTTACCAAAAGGTTCTAACTTAACAACCATTTCCGAATTAAGAAAAATTTCCGAGTTAGGAAAAGATTTCTGAGTTAACTTCACAATTTCCAAGTTTGAAACATGTGCAATTTCTAAGTAAGATTTAACATTTCTGAGTTAGGAAAATTGTAAATCTTCCAAGTTAAGAAAATTTCCAATCTTCCGAGTTAGGAACTTTTTTATAAACCTTCCAAGTAAGGAACGTTTTTTTAAATCTTCCGAGCAAGGAATCTTTCAAATTTTCGAGACAGGAACATTTTTAAATTTTTCGAGTTAGGAAACATTAAATCCTCCAAGTTAGGAATTGATTGGTGAACCCTCCGAGTAAGGTAATTACCGAGCAACATCAGAAATAATTTCCGAGTTAGGAAACAAATTGTGCACACCTCATAACAAACGAACACAACTCCTATTTCCTTGAAATGATCCAACATCCACAGATTACAACACAATATCTCAACCTCCAAATTTCAACTACTTCAACAATCAACAACAACAGTATCGACAACAACAACCGTATCAACAACAGTACCCCCAACCACTGTATCAACAACAGTACCCTCAACCACAGTATCAGCAACTACACATCCTCATGCAGCAACACCAAATTGTCCCTCAACAACAATTTACACAACCACAACCAATGCAGAATTACCAACTTCCTCCAAAGCAACCTCACTGGTTTGACAAGATGTGAGATGCGATAAGCAGTCAACAATCCCGACACGAGGCAGGATCTTTTAGATACACCACCAATGCTTACTCTGGGTAATTTCGTGCAGTGGTCGAGTCGGTTCCTTCGATTTATCGAGCAGAAGAAACCCCATGGTAAGTACATGAAAAAGGTCATTATTGAAGGACCATACCCAGTACCAACAACCACGGTTCCAGGTGATGCCAATGTAACTCCTCCAAGAGCAGCAACTACAATTCCCACTCCTGTTGCTCAACTCACAATAGAACAAGTCCAACAACAAGAAGCTAATGAATTGGCAATGTCTTATATACTTCAAGGAATTCCAAATCCTATCTTCCGAAGCATAGATGCACAAAAGACAGCCAAGGATATGTGGGAACATGTATACCTTCTTATGGAAGGTACTGAGCTAAATCAGGAGGACATGGAATCTAAACTCTACATGGAATATACCAATTTCATGATTGAACAAGGGGAATCGTTGTAGTCATACTACCACAGGTTCACAAATATCATCAACGACTTGGACCGTCACAACATCAAACTACCCAGGATTGCAGTGAACTCTAAGTTTCTGGGGTGTCTCGGACCAGATTGGCAAAAGTACGTGACGTTTGTTCTACAAGCCAAAAAGATAAACGACGTTTCTTATGGGTTATTGTATGATTACCTTAAACAACACCAATCTGAAGTTGACAAAGACAGAGCAGCACGTGGAGGATTCACGCCATCATCAACTCCAAACTCACTTACCTTGATGGCTCAGTCTCATTTTGCTCCACAACCACCACAGAGTTTTGTACAACCACTACGAGGTCAAAGTTTTCCCCAACCACAGCATCCGATAAATCATCCCTCATAAACCACATCTAATCAACTCGTTCCATACGGAGCCTCATCACAACAAATGGTTCCATATGACAATACCGATGCTAACAGTGATGACGATGATGCGTTCAAATCATTGAACGAAGGATTTGTTTTGATTGCCAAAGCTTTCAGCAAGTTCTCAAACAAATCCAACAACCGTCAGAGGTCTTCTTCCATCACCAGAAATTAGGCAGTTGTTCAGGATGGCCGAGTTGAGATACAAAACCGAGCTTCAGGGAGATCTGGATCGGGTAGCTACATGGGTAATACAGGTGGACAGTGTCACACCCTCAAATTATGTGAATTCCAGCGGAATGGAATTCCAGGGGCGTGACTGCCATAGCACCACAGTTACAGTTATATTGAACGACCTAAAGTGTCGTTTCGAAAATACATCGTTTGATTATTTAAAACATTCAGAGTTACAAAGTTTAGGTCCCAAAAGGGTGAAACATGTTTGCGGAAAATCAAGTTCATACAAATCAAACGATAGATAAGTGCATAAAAATATAAAGTGAGACGCGTCGACTCTGCGACTCCATGGTATGTCCTTATGCAAGCCAACATGCGATACCTTAATTACCTGAAAATACATTGCTAAAAAGGTCAACAATAATGTTGGTGAGATCATAGGTTTATGTAAATGAAATGTTCTACGGTAACCACAAGTATAAAGTGTATGACAAAATGCCACATAAAAATAATACATTAGCTCTTAAGCTCATGACCCCGAAGCTAGACTGAAATGAAATGCCCCAACTGAGTGTTTGCCAATCACTCTAATATGATAGAAATGAAATGCGTTCGTATGACTAGTTGGCGCTACCAACCCGAACGGAGGAGTCACCCTCAATAGATCTATTCACTCACTCTCGCTTGCTCACAATTAACGGTTCATGATAATAAAGGGGACTTTAATCTGGGTAAATGAGGTAACTTAAGCAATGTAATGAGTTTGATACTTTGGTCCGTATGAAAAATGGTGCAATGTATTCTCCCCCAAGAATTTATAAATCAAATAAACAATTGAAAACGGGGCTATGAAAACTCACCTGCTGATATAGCAACAATGATAATAGTGGATGTGATGAAATGTGTCTCGGTCGCTAACCGCAACCTATTATGAATGATATATCTAATGTAAGTCATGAATTTACGCAACACATGCAAATACGTATGTTATCAATACCACTCGTAAAGTTTGAAAATAACGTTTATCGTCGAAAAATACATTTTTGACATCTCGTTAAGTTAATAAACCCTTTTCGTGTAAATATGTTGAAACGGTACTCCATGATCCTTGTTTGGTGTTCTATTGGCAAAATATAATGTTTTCGTCGCAATTTAATATTTTTCTTAACTTGTGAAAATATACCCAAAATGGCCTCGTAAAACTAGTCGTGAGATATTGCACGTTAAGTGTTAGTGATCAAACTTGACGTTTTTGAAAACCTTGTAACAATGTCTTAATGTCGTTTTATTTAACTTTTGATCATACGCGCCTTGATTAAATAGAAAATCGGCTATCAATGTAGTGTCTTGTAAAAATACTAGTTTTTTACACTTAGAAAATATTTCTATTAGGGGCTGTCAAAAATAGTTTGTGAATCGTCGGCTTAAACGCGTGTATCTCGGTCGTTATAAGCTCGTTTTCTACGTTCTTTATATCCACGGCTTCGTATAAGCATGAACTAACATAATCTTAGTAGGTCGGGTCTCCTAGATCATGACTAACTCCTCGTTTTGTCCTTCGAATCTCGGCGATCAGCAACAAAATTTTCAGAAAATATATTTTCGTCGCCTAACTTAGAAAAATCATATCTCCTTCGTCGTAAGTCGGTTTTTAGTGATTCAAGCGGCCACGGTTTCGTTTTTGAAAGTATTTTCTAAATAAGAAGGCCAAAATAGTCCAAGAGTTACTGATATTTCCAGATTTTACATTTTTGGACAGAACCTATTCTATAGTGTTAAAAACTCATTTTTATGGTTCAAGACTTGTTCAAAACTTAATCAAACCACTTCAAATCAACACCACAACCTATCTAATCTTACCATACACCTTCTTAGGGTGTCATGGGGTCCTAAACATCACCAACAATGGTGGATCTCATGATGATCATACTAAAAATCCAAAGATCTATGTTTATAAAGAAAATGTGTAACAAGTGGTATGTTTAACATGAATATTTGCATATCTAGTTACTAATATAACTTGAAAATCAATCAAATGAAAGTATGAAAAGATCAAAAAGATGTTCTTGAAGCTTACTTGAATACTTGAGATGATTTGATGAGAAATATGTAAGAAACCTAGGGATTTTACCACAAAACCCTATCAAGGAGTGTAAATGAGCCTTGATTATGACTTGATCTTGGAAAAATTATGGATTATTGTTGTTGTTCTTGGTTTGGCCGAACCTAGGAGAGGAAATGAGAGAGTTTTGATCTTTATTTTACTAGTTGGTAAGTGTATGTATGTGTTAGTGGAAATTAAATCAAAAGACATAAGGTATCTTGGCATTAATGCGATGTTAGCTAATCAAGTATGTATGGAGAATTATGGGTGTTTAGGGGGGCGGCACATGTGAGAAAAGGGAAGGAATTTGATGGAAAATTAAAGCTTGTGTCCCATTAAACATGTGTTAGTTTGTTTAGTTTATACATTAGGTGTTATCGTGTACCGAGTTAACTCAAAATAAATCGTGACGAGTTGAAATAAAATATTACGAAGTTGTAAAAATTGCAAAATATTATTCCTTGCAAGAATCGGGTGTTAGATTAATTATCGGGTTGAAATATCGCAAACCGACGGAGTTATAAGCTCCTAACGTAAAATATAGCAATTGATTTAAAAACACCGGGTAAAGTAATAATATAATCTTTATATCATTAAAATGAATATGAAAATATGTTAGGATCATAGTCAGGAGTGTCGGGTATAATGTTGGTAGAAATGACTGAGTGGTAATGTTTATTAAATATTTGAACATACGTTAATGAAAATCACACAAACCCGTGCATGACTTAATATGATAATGATGCACTGATGATATGTAGACTACTCTAGTCTATATGATATGTCCTTACTGATGATGCATGAATACGCAGCTAAACCTTCCTGGTTACGCGCATTTGAATACCCGTAAACCTAGTTTACGAAATGATGAATGATACTCACGAATAGTGGTTTTTCTCCGAGAATGAATAGTGTCACGTGAATAGTAAATTTTTTGAAAACTTCTCAAAGTCTCAAACTGACTTCAAAAATGATGAATAGTGATCGGTGAATAGTAAATGATGAATAGTAACTTGTCGAGGTTCGGAAAATGATCTGAAATTGTGATTTGTGACAGACAGAGGGTCAATTCAACTGGAAGTAACCACAACAGGGCACAAGTTGTTGACACAGGGAATACTGGGATTGGAAACACCGGGATCAAATGCTACAACTGCGGGGGAAAGGGTCACGTATCCAATGCATTCCCCAAGCCAAGAACCAGGGGGAGTGCATATCACAAGGAAGCTCTACTTCTAGCCCTCAAAGATGAACGTGGAGGCACTCTCACTGAAAAGAACAAAGCTTCATGGCAAATGCTTACTCAGATGATGACATGGAGGATCTAGAAGCAGTTGTGATGTAGATGGCTAATATGCAGGAAATGCACATGAGTGAGACAGGCCCGGTTTATGATACCGATGGCTTGTCTCAAGTACCAAACTCAAAATGTCTGATTGATGAAATTGTGTCACCCTCTACATCTGCATTAGCTGAAGCAGATCTTGGTCAGAATGATTCATCATTATCCTCTCAAGTCGATGACCAAATAAACACCGTCGTTACATTTGATGATGATCAAATTAACCCCGTTGTTTCATTTGATGATCCTCCTTCTGATGATAATAATGATCAATATGAACAAGATAATCTTTTGCCTGATCCAGATTCAGAACTCATGACCCAAATATTGACCACCCAAACATAGTTGAATGCACAGAAATCCCAAATTGAATGGTGCAATGAAATAAACAGAAATCTAAAAGCAAAAGTCGCATTGTTAACTAAGGATCTTGAGTGTTACAAGCTTCAACTTTCGAATTATGAAACTAAAGAACAACGAGAGAAAAGCTTTGAGGCTGCATTCCAACAATCTTATGCGAAAGCACAAGATTTAGAACATCAAGTTCGTGAATTAACCATTTCCAAAAGTGAATTAATTTTAGAAAAGGAACAAGAGAAATTAGATTTTCGAAAACAAGTTGACATTCTACACTCTGATCTTACTAAAACTAAAACAGAGTTGTCCACTTGTCAAAATGATTTTTCTGAACACCGAAAAAGTTCTAGGAAACGAGTTGATTCATATCTTGAGGAAATTCTTGCGTTGGAATCCAAACTCAAAGAATTTCAAAACGTTGTGTATAAAACTGGTGAATCAATAACAAACATACAAAAGTTAACGGTAAAACCAGCTCCCAAAGGGTATGGCTTTGCTATTGGAAGTGACAAACCAAGTTTTTTACATAAAGCACTCAAGGAAAATCCAAAGTTGTATAGTGCCGAACATTTCCTTGATGATTCTTTTATGCGTGTTGTTGTTTACAATCGTGAAGAGGAAATAGAACAGGAGGATTAAAGTCGGTCTAAAATGAGTCAAGTCCATTTTCATAAACAATATGATTATTTTCGAGTACCTCATATTAGCGACAATTTCGTCCCGCAACAAGAAAAATCAGAACCAACATGGTCTGTAGGTGAAATGAATGCATCTCCTGAAGTAGTCCCTGTAACAAATGACGCACAATTAAATAACCCTTTACAAAATCCAGGTGTAGTTTCTTCATTGCCAAAACCATGTCGTGTCCTTCGATATTTTAATACTTTTATGGAGGACATAAAATTTTTGGAAGACGCAATTGAACGAAACTCTGAAAAAAAAGTCTCTACTTTTCTTTCTCCTTATGAAAAGGAAAAGAGAGAAGTTTTTCAACAAAATTTTTTACCACACGTTCAACACCTGCGACTTTGTGCTACACATTGGGAACAGGAACTGCAATCGGATGTTGCATCAATGATGAGCATTTTCAAAGCAAAAGACGACAAAATCTTGAAACAAAAATTTCAAAAGAAAACTTTGGAAAAAGAAGCAGATCGACTTTTGGAAAATGTTCTATGTTCTGATGTTATTTTTGTAATTATGAATTCTATTTTTGTGGATTGTAATGATATGACTGTTGATGCTTATTCTATTAATATTGAGATGTTGCGTGTTGAGATAGATAATTTGAGACAAGAAAATGAGTGACTTAAACAAGTCAACGATGATGTGAAAATTGATTTTTCAAAAGAAATTTGCAAACTCAACCAGAGGTTGCAATGGTTTCAAACTCAGAGTCTCGTCTTTGAGTTAAAACTAAAAAACTAAAACACATCTTTGTCCTTTCAAAATAGTCATGCTTCTGAAAATCTGATTGAGAAAGAAAATGTTGTTTTAAAACAGCAAGTTTCTAAATACGAAAAGGACATCGATAAAGTTTGCCAAAACCGGAATGACACTGTTCGAGTAAACCGAGACTTGGACTCCAAGATTCAACAACAAAAACACATCATCATTGAATTGAGAGAGAAACTCATAAAACTTGAAAAAGGGAAAACTGTCAACAAGAAAGTGATTAAAACAGTCATGTATAAAGTAGACGAAATACCTAAGAAAGAATCTTCCCAGAACACTAATGTGCATACTTCGACTTCTACAGGATTAGGCCCCTCTTCTAAGGTTAGTAGATCCAAGACTGCCAAGAAGACTAGTGCTTGGAAACCAAAGAACAGCTCCCCTAAAAATCAAGAAGTAGAAGTTCACACTAGGAATTTGAATAAAAAGCAAGTTATATCTAGAGTAGAATCAAGCTTTAAGTTGTGTAATTCTAATTCTGATGTAACGAATGCTAAAACTTTGAATGATTCGAATAATGTTCTTACTGATGCTTATTGTGTGTTTTGTCGTACGAGTGTTTTGTCTGGTAATCATAAAAGTTGTGTTGCTAATGCCCTTTTGTCTCGTAAGAAGAAACGTACAACTAGCATTTCCACTAGGCTCCCTACCGCTGCCAAGTCAATCTTAGGAAAACCGCCAAAAGTAGTCTCTAAGTATACCGTAGACAAGACCATAGGTCCTACTAGAACAATCCAAACACCTAGTGCCTTTACTAGGAAGAAAGCAGAATCTAGTTGGAATTGGCAACGTTGGCTTCAGCACAAACCTAGTTTTACTTGGTTACCCAAACTGTCTAATAATTGTGCTACTAACCCAACGGGTTCCACCATTACTGTCTCTCCATCTGCATTGTCTTCTTGTGATGTAGGTGATTCAAATCATACTATGGATTGTTGATAGCGGGTGTTCCCGACACATGACAAGCTACCTAAATCTTCTTGTAAACTTTGTTGAAAAGTTCATAGGAACTGTCAGATTCGGGAATGATCAGTTTGCCGCTATCATGGGCTATGGGGACTATGTCAATGGGAACATCGAAATCAGCCGTGTGTACTACGTTGAAGGCCTTGGTCATAACCTCTTCTCCATTGGCCAATTTTGTGATGGTGATTTGGAAGTTGCATTTAGGGAGAAAACCTGCTTTGTAGGAGATCTACAAGGAAATGATCTTATGACAGGAAAACGCGGAACGAATCTGTACACCATTTCACTATCCGATATGACCGCCTCTTCTCCTATATGCTTACTCTCTAAGGCACAATCAACAAAAGCATGGTTATGGCATAAGCGTTTGTCTCACTTGAATTTCAAAACAATGACTGAACTTGCACGTCATAAGTTAGTCGACAGTCTTCCTTGATTTCGGTATGCCAAAGACCACCTTTGTCTGGCATGTTAACAAGGGAAAAGCACTCGTGCTCATTTTCCTCAAAAAACCGAGCACAGTACAGATCATGTACTCCAACTTCTTCATATGGATTTGTGTGGACCAATGAGAGTTCAAACAATCAACGGGAAGCGTTACATTCTGGTAATCGTCAATGACTTCTCACGATGGACTTGGGTCTACTTTCTTCGCACCAAAGATCAAGCTCCTTCGATGATCATCACCTTTCTCACAAAAATTCAGGTTCAGCTCCGCAACACCGTTCGAAAAGTTAGAACAGATAACGGAACCGAATTCAAGAACCAAACTCTTCGTGAGTACTTTGAGAAAGTAGGTATTGAACAACAAACATCTATTCCACGCAGCCCAGAACATAATGGAGTGGTTGAAAGATGAAACAGAACGTTAGTCGAAGCTGCAAGGACGATGTTGATCAACGCTCAATTGCCTGATTACCTTTGGGCTGAAGCTGTTTCCACTGCATGCTACACCCAAAACCGTTGCATGATCGCCCAAAGACACAACAAAACCCCGTATGAACTTGTTCATAAACGAAAACCAAACATAAATTACTTTCATGTATTTGGGGCTCTCTGTTACCTAAATAATGATCGTGATGACCTTGGTAAGTTGAAAGCCAAAGCGGATATTGGAATTTTTGTTGGCTATTGTGAAAATTCAAAAGGATTTCACATCTGGAACCGTCGAACCCGAAAAATTCAAGAAACCATACACGCTCATTTCGATGAACTCACGGACATGGCTTCTGAGCAAAATAGCTTAGGACCCGATTCTAACCGTCTGAACTTTCCTGATCTGTCAGCTGCACCAATGTCTCTCAACCGCAAGGACTTGGAAGATTTGTTTGCTCCGTTGTTCGATGATTCGTTCATTAGTCGTGCTCCTGAGGTATCCACCAGTTGTGCTGCCAATCCTGTTTATAAACAGGTACCTGATACACCAGTAACGACTACCACAGTTGCTACAGACGCACCTCCGACGGAACCTTCATCATCAGCAGATCAATCTGCTTCTAATCTCGAGACTGTAGATGTCGATCCTTTTACATCTTCTGAAGTACCCACACCATCAAGCTTTGACAGAGACGCACTTTTCAATCCATTTGCTCTGGCTCCTACCATTCCAGATACTGCCGAGTCCTCGACGAGCAATTTGGATCCGTCAAACATGCACCAAAACTTTCAACACTACCCTTCAACCCACAAGTGGACTAAGGATCATCCGTTAGTGAACGTGATTGGTAATCCCGATAATCCGGTCATGACATGAAAGAAACTCCAAATGGACGGTGAAACTTGCATGTATGCACTCACCGTTTGTCAAACCGAACCGAAAAACATTAAGGAAGCTCTCACTTACGACAATTGGATTGAGTCAATGCAAGAAGAACTCGATCAATTCAAGCATCTAGAAGTTTGGGAATTGGTAGAACGACCTGCTGGAGTTTACGTTGTCGGACTAAAATGGATCTGGAAGAACAAGTTGGATGCTGATGGGACAGTTATTCGTAATAAATCTCGCCTGGTAGCTAAAGGATACAGTCAAACAGAAGGTATCAACTTCGAGGAATCTTTCGCACCAGTGGCAAGACTTGAAGCCGTTCGTATGTTTCTGGCATACGCAGCTCACAAGAATATCAGTGTATATCAAATGGATGTGAAGACGGCGTTTCTGAATGGACAACTCTGGGAAGAAGTGTACGTCACACAACCAGACGGCTTTATCGACCCAGAACATTCGAAGCATGTTTACCGGCTCAAGAAAGCCCTCTATGGCCTTAAACAAGCTGAGGGCATGGTACGATAAACTGTCAGCATTCTTAATAGCTAATCATTTCACAAAAGGTTCTGTTGATCCAACGTTGTTCATACAAAAACACGGGGAGGACATCTTAATTGTTCAAATCTATGTTGATGATATCATTTTTGGTTCAACACATAAGAAATACTCAAATTCTTTTGCTAAATTAATGAAACAAAATTTTGAGATGTCCATGATGGGTGAACTAAAGTTCTTCTTAGGGCTCCAAGTTCATCAATCACCCCGTGGGATTTTCTTAAGTCAGTCCAAATATGCTCAAGATATTTTGAAAAAGCATGGCATGACAAGTAGTGACACCTATAATACACCGATGTCTTCATCATCCCCTAAGCTGGATGCTGATTTACATGGGACACCCACTGACCCTACCAAATACCGTAGTATGATTGGGTCACTCATGTATCTAACAGCCAGTAGACCAGACATAGTATTTGCCATATATCTTTGCTCCCGCTATCAGTCTAGACCAACTGAACGACACCTCTCTGAGGTTAAGAGAATCCTTCGATACGTAAAGGGAACCATTCACTTGGGGATCTGGTATCCGAAGGATTCTGGCTTTGAACTAATTGACTTTTCAGACGCTGATCATGCAGGATGCTTAGACACAAGGAAAAGTACATCTGGGGGAGTGCAATTCTTAGGTGACAAGCTTGTATCTTGGTAGTCAAAGAAGCAGGATTGTACATCACTGTCATCCACTGAATCCGAATACGTAGCCATGTCGGCATGCTGTGCTCAAGTAATCTGGATGAGGTCACAGCTGATGGATTACGGATATGTCTTCAACAAGATTCCGATGTATTGCGACTCCAAGAGTGCCATTGCTATATCGTGCAATACTGTTCAGCATTCAAAGTCCAAGCATATTTCTCTTCATTATCACTTCATCAAAGAGCACGTGGAACAGGGTACCATAGAACTTTACTTTGTGGGTACAGAATAACAGCTGGCCGACTTATTCACCAAAGCCTTGCCTCATGCAAGATTTGTGGGATTAGTTCACCAGATTGGTATGCGATGTTTGACACCATACGATTTAGAAAACTTTCTTAAACAAAGTTAAACGTGTCGAACATCATGGAAATTTTCGTGTAAATATTTTGTAACACATTTTTCAAAAAAAAAAAAAAAAAAATTCCCATCCTTCATCTCTACGGGTGTGCAAATGTTTAACCGAATCAAAATTTGTTCTCGTCATTTCAAATTTAATCAATTTCAAATCACGACCAAATTTTGAGGGGGAGAATTTTTACCGTTTGCACATCCTTTATCAAACTCTTCACCATCATCGTTCAAGGCGGAAGAATGTAAATGACTTATGTTTTCATCACATTGGATCAAGGGTTTAACATCGTTAAACTTCAAGGACTGTTAGTGTCAAAGTAGCATAAGTTTACCACTTTTGAACCGATCGTGAACTAGGAATAGAGTTAAGGGGCTAAAAGTGATAAAAGTGAAAACTTAAAAAACTATATAAGTCCAAACTCAAATTCTTTATTCAAAAAAACTCAGAATACTTGCTCAATCCCGCCATAACATCGCTCTAACTCAAGCATTTTGATTTTTCTCAAAAACTCATTTGTAAGTGTTATATAGCCTTAATCATGTGTTGTAATCATTCGAATGAAATCTTGTAACATCCCTGTGGCTCAATTTTTCCAATTAGTGATCTAGGGTTCTTGGGATTAATTTGGGGATTTCTTGGTTGTTATGTTACAATCTAATTGTGATAGTTCTTAATCATAACAACATGTTTAGGAGTGATTTTACCATGCTTAATTGTTTTGTATAACTTCAATTGATGCATATTGAGATTATTAGGGTTCATAGGGTCGAATTAATGGTTGGCAAAAAATGAGTGTATGATTATGCGCTTAAGAGTTTATAACATGAATCTTACATATGACCAAAATCAAATGATTGTATGTCATAACAGTGACTATGAAAATTCATGTGTAGTTTGTTATTGATATCTGGGTGCTTTATCATGATTAGGACATTGTTAGGATGTTAGTAGTACATAACTTGTTGCCTGAATATGTCCTGAATGCAAATTTGGTTAGTTTGAATGTTTCCAAGTTAGCTTCGAATGTTGCCGAGTAAGACTGATATTCTCCGAGTTAGGAGAATGATCTTGGTTACTTTGGAATTGTTAATGAATTTTTCCGAGCAAGCCTCTTTATCTCCGAGCAAGGAGTATGAAACTGAGTAACTTAGAATTTGTTCGAAAATCTTCCAAGTAACTCAGTTTGTCTCCGAGTAACATGATAAACAGACTTTCCGAATAAGGATTTTAACTTTTTCCGACTAACCTAAGTTCATCAGACTTCCGAACAAGTGTTTATCTCCGAGTTAGGAGGGTTTTATATAGTTTCCGAGTAAGGAAACTTGTAGTCGCCGAATTAGACCAGACATTATCAAGTTTGGTTTAAATCCTACGAGTAAGACTCATTTCCTCCGAGTAACTAGTTGTTTTTCCGAGTAACAATTGTTTTCCAGACTCAAGTCAATTTTTGTGTGTAAGTTCAGTAGAAAAGAGTGTTTTGCTGATATGTGCTGGTGTTGATTATATGATTGCCTGTTTGAACTATGCATGTTATCTATGATTAAGTCTTCCTAAGTGATACATCATATTAGTTAGATTAAGATCATGTAACATGTCACTCACACTAACATAAATATACACTCTCTTTTGTGTGTTTGTTTGTGTTTATGCTGTACAGGATAATCATGTATCACACTTCCATTGCTAGAGAGGAACTGATCCCAGAAGGTGACGAACGCAAGATCAGCAAATCCAATTCAAAGGTGGATTTCGATAAACTACAATGTCATGATTCATGCCAGATAATGGTAGAAATTCTCAAGCGACATTTCGTCAGTTCTGTCATGACTGAATCAGCAACTGTACCAGAAGTCTACTTGCATCAGTTCTGGCACAAGCTATTTATCAACAGAGATACAAAGACGATGGCTATTACCATTAATGACAAGAGAATCAAGTTTGATGTCAACACTCTTCGAGCTATTCTTAATCTTCCTCCACCAGAGTCCGGTCCCAACAAGTCATTTCGCAAAGAACCCACCTTTGAGCAAATAGTCAAAAATCTGAAACTAATTGGCTATGATGAAGACAGTGAAGAACTCACCTCTATCTCTAAGGTCGACAGAAAACACATTCCACAACGTTGGTTGACACTGTTCACCATCATCACCATTGCATAACAGGCAAGGAAACAGGATTAAAACACCCTCGACTTGAACACCTCAAGTTCTTTCACGGTGTAATTAATTTTCACCATGTGGACTTTGCTCAATACATCTGGACTGATATGATTTACCAAGCCAAACAATTTTCTCAGAAGAAAGCCTACAAAGTACCTTTCCCTCGCTTCACCAAACTGATTATCTCTCATTTCATGGAGAAACATCCAGAGATAGATAGACGTCCAAACGAGAAAGCTCACACAGTAGACATGCATCACAGACTTACCATAATAAGGATTCATGCAACCAACACTACGACACAAGGCTTGAGGATTCCACCGAAATTGTTGTCTGATCCAGTGAAATCAACTGAGGCCTACATTTGGTATGATGAAGCAGAAAGAGCAGGAAAGGTTAGGATTCCAGTAACGGGTGCTAGGGCAGCTAGAGGCCAAGGAAGAGGAAAAACAGTTATTACTTCATCTTCAAGGACCAAGAGGGTTACTAATGCCTCAACAAAAAAACTTACACTTAGAGACGAATCGTCTGAGGAGGAGGAGGAGGAGGAACAACACATAGATCTGAGAGAAGAACGCAAGAAAACGCTTGTAAGATTCAAGTCTGCACTGGCCAAACAAGATGCGGGTTTAGGCCAAGGTAAAGGGAAGTCGTTCAAGATGACCGACGAATCATTTAAGACCCTCGATCCACCGTTAACTCAAGAAGAAGAAGATGAACAACTCTTTAGAGCCACCGAAGAAAGCATGGTCAAATTCAAAGCAGATCAGAAGAGACGTAAAAGTATGTCGCAAGGTGAAGGTTTAACTTCACATCCTCATGATGACGATCCTATGTCACAATCTGAGGAAGAGTCTGAGGCAACACATAGCAAGTCTGAAAGTGGATCAAAATCTGAATCTGAGGACGAGTCTGAAACCAACCGGTCTGTACATTCATCCTCAGCAACCGAATCAGATAAAGACGAAGACAAAGATGAAAGTGGTAAAGATGATGATTTCGAAGAAGATGATGAAAGCAGTGATGATAATGAGAATGATAAGAGTGATGGAGAAGATGAGAAAGCAAAAGATGATAAAAGTAATCAAAGTGATGAAGATCAACAAAATGAAAACCAAGGTAACGAAAGAATTCCTACCCCACCAGTCATCCCAACATCTGTGGCTGAAACCACAACGACCACACCACCATCACCAGAACCTACAGCTCCACTATCTGACAGTGCTAAACTTAAAGAGTTACAAGAGAAGTTTGCAGCACTAACTAAGCACGTGATAGCACAACAGCAACAGCATGAAGCACTTCAAACGGATATGAATGAGTTCAAAGGCTATAACATTGAGCGAGAAACTGATCACTACATCAGCAATACATTACCTCATGTGATCAGCGACCATCTGTCTGAGACAATCCCAGGACTTATGAAAGAATATGTCAAAAGAAAGCTGGATCGGGTTGTGGCTAACCGACTTCGAACTACATCCGTAACACTTCAGACATTACCAACCGAGCCTTCTATGGATGATATCAAAGTAAAGTTGCTCGAAGGTGTCACAGATGATCTTAGTGAGAAAGAGCTTCATCGAGCATTGATTAACTCAATCAGGAGAGCTGAAAAGAAGGGTGAGACCTGCAAGCAAGACAAACCCATTAAACGTCGTCGGGATGATCCTGACAAGGACAATCAGGCCAAGAAAAAGGGAAAACGACCAAGAAAGGAGGGTACTTCTACAACCTAACCTACCACTACCACTCAACCAACTGGCACTGAAGGGTTTGTGCCTTTAGAGACAGGCGCCTTTGATGAAGGAGAGCCACATGATGATATCACCATGGATGAAGCTGAAGCTGATATTGCTCCTACAAAGGTCACATCTGTTCCTACACCACCAGCTAATGCAGCTTTTATGCCTGCACCAGAATGGGTCAACCCAAATGCTGCGAAACACACATGGTTTGAACAAATGGTGGATGCGTACCCTGATACTCCTGCAGATGCTATTCCTACTGCCGGATCTATTGTGGACTTTATGAAGCGTCTAAAGAAAGTAATGCGGGTTCAGCAGTTAGAACTTTCTGACATCATCAAGGTTCGCGAAGCTGGTTTTACTAAGTTCAAGACAGTCACCACATCGCATTTGGAGTTCGAGTATAACTTGTAGCAAGTTGCAAGGGCAATGTCAGAGAACGTGAATTGGGATGTTGTTGGCTCCTCTAATCTTCGGGATTATTCAAACCCTCTACCTCTTATCGGACCCTCTCACAACTTACAGATACGCAAGGCGTACTTCTTCAATAGAGACTTGGAGTATCTGATCTATGGTAAT
Organism: Artemisia tridentata subsp. tridentata; assembly: GCA_021014915.2. Lineage (NCBI taxonomy): Eukaryota > Viridiplantae > Streptophyta > Magnoliopsida > Asterales > Asteraceae > Artemisia > Artemisia tridentata. The sequence goes on from CP139502.1 coordinate 213,003,292, forward strand.
AAGGACCCTGAAAAGCGGTATGCTACATCCCTCACTAAGTGTCCGGCAGCTTCCTACGTGATAGGTGGTTTTGAAGAATACATAGACGAGCTATTCCTCAAAGCCGTTGAAGAATATAACGACGAAGCCGTTCTCGGTATCTATCACTGGCCAGATATGCGAAAGTGGTTCTATAAGTGGAAGCTTACAAAACCATCTAGAACTGATGTGTTTCACAAGAGTCGGATACTATCTATCACCAACGCTGAAACTGAATCCAAGTATGGGTATAACTTTCTAACGAAAATCACCGTAAGAAGACAGGATGGACAGGAATACACCTTCAAAGAAGCTGATTATCTGTATCTGAATATCAACGATACTGAAGATATGTATCTCCTTAAGATTTAAGGCAAGCTTGAGAATTCACCAGGTCGTCTTCAGTACGACATCATCAACTCTATTATGATTTACATCCGTAATATTGTAATCAGATCAAGAGTTGAGGATGTTCATCTTGGGGTAGAAAGTTACCAGACGAAGTTGAATCTGGTCAAGCCTAATCTCCGACCGCTAGGGATCGTAGAAAAGATACCTTATACTTTTGGTGACAGACCATTTGGGTTGGTATATGTAAGGGATAAAAGGTCACCATGGTTCATGGGTTTTCAGGAAATCCACAAATTCGGTGATGAGACTTTGTTATGTGTCAAGTCTAAACTTGAGGCGATTTTGGAGAACCATAGGGAGGGGCTGAAGATAGGATGGTTGAGGCATATGTGGTTGACTAGAAATGATGTCAAACAAGCATACAAGTTCATCGACCGCATCGACCGAAGGCTTAAGTTTCGTGAGCGGATGAGGAGACTCAAAAGTTATGTGGGTGGACGTCCAAGAATTCCCAACATTCTTACCTTCCGACGTCCTGAATAAACTTATGGTATCCTTGGTCTATATTTATTTCATTCTTTCATCATTTGTTTAAATTTGACTATGGATTTTGCACACATAACAGTGCACAACCCGTTCTTGTAAAGAAAGGACCTTGAGGTACGCTTCAATGCTTCAATCCTGATCAAAGGAGCGAAAGCTTCTTACTTATGAGTAGAATTAACCAGAATTTTTCTAAGATTTTTAAAATTCTGCTCATAAGGACAAGTACTCCCTTGTTAAGCTGGAGTATTTGAACACCATTCTTTGTTCTGAAACTAAAGTTCTTGAAATTCTTCTCGTAAACCTCAAAAAGAGCATATTTTAATCAAATGTTTAACAAAAACAACATGCGTATGCTATTTTTGAGGGGGAGAATAAGTGAATGATTAAAATATGGTAAAAGTAAAGTTGTAATCTCACGAGAGCTCGACTCAGATTTACCCTTGAATTGACGGAAAAGTTATTAATCGAAAAGACATGTCCCGGACGGGTAATAATTTCAAGCCAATTTATCTGGTGATGTAAACGTGTCTCGCAAAGAACGTGTCTGAGTAGTATGTACCGATTTTGAGCGATTTTCCTTGAATATGATCTGGACGGGTAATAATTTCAAGCTTGTTCTACTTGTGATGTAAATGTGTCTCGCAACGATCATGTTCATTGAAAATCAATCAATTCCAAAAATGCTGACTCTACCCGACATGCGCAAATTTACCTTAAATACTTCTGAGCACATGTTAAGGGGGAGTATTTCTGAAAATCACTAAACTCTCAAAGTGTTAACAAAATATGTTTTAATAATCATAAACACTTTGAGAGATTTTCAATAAGATTGGTTTATGGCAACAATAGGATAGTCATGGAGATATAAGGTGACTAAGGTTTAGGAAAAACCGTCCTATGATCCGCTAGAGCCGGAGGGATCTACCCAAGGACAATACCAATAGTTTAGAACTAGAAAGTCCTAGGTATAATGAAAAAATGGAGAAAAGAAATGAAAGGAGAAAGAAGGGGTTGAAGAATTAAAAAGAAAAGTAAAGAAAAGGGTGAAAAGAAATAGCCCTCCATATGATCAACCTTAGGGCAGAAACCGGGTTCAATACGTATGCTACTGGTTGTTACTACAGTAATGCCGGTATTGAAGATTAAGCCGTCATGGACCCAGTGACGTACTGCACTAAACCTTCTAGCCACTCTGGTGTCTCTCAAAAGACACTTGTTTCATTTCACACGGAGAACCCTTCATCATCTATCAACCTCTTACTCCGAGATGTGTTGATATTGAAAAGGAGACACTCTGCTCCACGCCTCCGACGACCAAAAAAATTTGCACAAATCGAGTCTAGAGCCAAGAGATACAACAAAAGATCTCATAGGGACACTTAGCATTACACTGGATGTTCTACTTTATGGGCTCCAGCTGTAAAATTAAGAAGAGTCCTACGCAGATCTTAGCAGTCTGCTGAGAACATTCATGAGAGAAACCACAAATGTGATTCTCAGTGATTGAATGGAAATCCTGCCAGGGTCAACATCAAACAGCCCTGACAGCAGGTCACTTCGGTAATCCCTTGTGGGTTACGCTTAGTGTTAGTTCCAAAACGGTCTACAATAGTGGGGTGATCTGCAGCGGCTCACTGAATCGTAGGTGCACTTCGGTGTGTCTGTGTAACCCCTTTAGGGGGTATCCGATTCAGAACGGCCTGGGTTAGGATTAGAGAAAGTCTTCACACTATGTTGTTGATGATCTCGAAGTCCAAACCTGTAAGTACCGGATGATTTATTGCTAACTGTTTACATGCAGTGAATCATGGAGACCGGAAATTCCATTGACATCAGTTCATCATGCTCATATCCCGATGAAAAGTCAAAGATCAAGCAAAACAACATTTCACAAGTCATAGATCAAAGCTTATGAAGTAAGTATTACTTGATACATGAAGAACTAAAGTCAGAAGACATATGAGCATGGTGGAAAAGACACAAAGACTCCAGAGTTAAAGAATGTCGGTGGAAGGCAGATCCTTATGTTACCATATCACTTAGTCAAGAACAAAGATCCAGATGACGTTGAAGCCAAAGAAGCAAAGATGACGTCAAGCAACCTCGATGATCAATACTTAGGGGGAGATTGTTGGGAACTCATCTTAGATTATTGAAGTATCGATCATATTGTGTAATAGGTTGCTTAGGCCTTTATGTTAGTTTTAAGCTACGGCCTGTGTAGAAGGCCCATAGGCCGTGGCCCATTACTTATTTTCTTTATTGGGCTGCGCCCCATTTCTATTGTTACTCTATAAATACCCCTCCCATTGATGGGAAGGGTTGTTGGTTAATGCATTATTCATTTTCATTATATTTGAGTTTAACCTACATTTCTCTCTCTCTTAATCTCTCTCAAGTATAACAGTAACCTCGTGTGATATTACTAAGACCTAACATGCATACTTTATATTATAAGTCTTTAAACAAGTCAATGACTTCATGTGCATGTTTTGACTAGAAAACATAAACATTAAATATTTTACCATACGTCTTAAGTGTACAGGTCTTTAACAAGAAGACATAACAAGTTAACGTCTTACTTTACGTTATAAGTCTTTCAACAATTAACGGAATTGATGTTTGTGTCTTTACAAGAGACCTAAACATATTCAACTAAAGTAATTACGAGCGCCGACTCTTGGCCTCAATAGTAAATTCAAGTTAATTTCATACTTCATGATTATGACTTTACAAGAAAACATAATCATATTTACTAAACAATTCAGTGAATATGTTGAAGTAGCTTTTCATGTTATCTTGATATTTGTTCTAATTAGGGCAACATACATTTTATGTGTAGAAGTCCTAGTAGAATCTTAGTTTCTTACCTTGCAGTCAAGAAAAACCATTAGTCATATTGTTATATGTTGAGAGTATACAGACAACACTACGCTCGTTTGTTTGTATGAGCAATATGACAATGTCTAAGATAACATATGATTTTTAGTCAAAATCAAAATATAGATATGTAGAACTTTATCGTTTTAATGATGAATCATGCATAACAAGTTTATAGATAACATTTCAGGAAGCAACATCAGGAACGCGACAAGTTATCTTATAAAATTTATGCAATGGTTCTTATATAAACTATGATGCTTAACATGTGGAAAGTAATGTATTATTTCAAGACAATCTGGAAATAAGATGGGCAACTTGCAAGGTAATAAAGCTTACAGCTCCCACTGGATTAGACAACATTACATGTGTTTCGTCACCAGTAATATAATCACGTAGCTCCCACTGGATTAGACAACATTTATAAGTGTTACGTCACCAGTGGAGAGTGAGTGGCGATTGGATACTTTCCTTCTTTCTTTGAATATCTACACATTATTGCTAATGTGAGTCACTTTGAATAGTAAACATGTACTTAGGTATTCAAGGAAGTGCATCAAGTTCTAACATATAGATGATGGGCTAGCCATCATTGCTATTTTAACTTGAAAATAGGCATGCATTTCCTCCATAATTGGTCTACTTTACCACAAGGGTATGTAGGACCTTAGTAGGTTTATTGGGTTAAGACAAATTTCTAGGTAATCATGCTAGTAATTGCCTTTACCACTTTGCAGTTTATTCGTATTTCCGTCTTCTAATTATTTAAACTCATTTTAGTTTGGTAGCTATAGAAAACGTGTTCTCTAGTTATCCAAATATCTTATATTTCTTCAAGGTTTCAAAACCGGAACTATGGTTATAAAACAAACTTGAAAGAATAAGATGTGTAACCATACTTAACCGTTTTGACTTTTAGAAGACATCACGATTTCTAGAGTAGGTGTTCTTTGAGTTTTTTTAGAATTAGGAAAATACAAATATTCCTATTATGGCTTTTCCGCATAAGGAAAAAGGATAGGAACAAGTCTCTTTCTTACATGGAAACAATGACTTAGTTCGTCCTTTTAACAAGAAAAGAACAAACTCTTGTTTACGGTTTGTGTTGCTTTAATTTATTAATTGAATTTAAAAAGTTCATTTTTAGTATTTTCGATAATTAACATTTTGTAATTTAACTACCCCATGTTTACAATTTAAAACAATTAATTTATAAAAAGGCTAAGATCCACATTGTGCTTCTACTATCACATCAGTTGATCTGCTAGCAATAGTAGATTCAATTGGTAGGCGACGATCACCAATTGTATTACATGTACAACTCTTAGATCCTTATGGGCCTCATGGCATCTAGTGTCAAACAACAAGTGTCATGTAGGCATATTTAGTCCCATATTTGCCTCGGGTTAAGGTCTTACCGCTTAACTCGAATAAGTCATCCAATTTGAGAACGTGTGAGAATATATCTAGGTCCCACACATAGAGAATAGTCACCTTGGGTTACAATTCAACCTAGGTCCCACGCATAGGCAAAAGGTAATTGCAAGTGATCTCAAGTGATTGGACGACATGATTGAAATTTGTGACGGGTAAAATCTTTTGATGTGAATAAAAAAAAAGGTGTACAAAAGAAGCATGCATTCATTCTTCGTAGCACAAGTTAAAAACTTTTCTTAACTTAAGTCTAATCATTGTTTTAATTTATGTGTGTCGAGTTGTCCATTTTTAAGACTAATATTAATCCTAGGTGGATAAAAAAGTTTGGACAATACATAACAAGAATAACATACATAACGAGTTTAAGAGTTATTTATATAACAATGATTTTATGTTTCATAAACTTAGTTAAACTAAATCATAATACTTAGTTTAAAAATGGTTTGTGTTTCTTTTCATGTTTTAGAAAACAATTTGCCATTTACATACAATCATAGCATATATAAGAAGCAAATAAACAAACACACAACCACAATATGCAAAGCCTCAACCGATGAAAAAACCTATGCTTGGTCTTGAGCCATCACGAGAACCAAGGGTCAACTAGGGACAAGCCTACACAACCACACGGAGGGCTCCCACTTGCTCCAAGACAATCAAGAGCATGTAGAGGCCCATTATGCACATGAAATAATGAATCTGTCCGCCCAGAATTTCTGTATTGGGAGGCCCAAAACGCCTAAAAGGAATTTCCCCACTCTTAGGTCCAAAATACAAAGTTGGAGGGCCATGTCTTGTGTACCTGTACAAAACATTGCAGCTAATAACCCTTACCAATCACCGGGAAAAGCCAAAATACAGCAGCTTCTTCCGGCAGTCCTTATCGGCATAAATGTTTTTAACTCTTTCGCCATTCTTCACCAAGCATCGATTACATGATATGGAAAGTAAAATACAACTAATCTAATTTCTATCTATTGTAAAGTGCCCAAACAATGGCAAGAAACCAAATTAAAATACATACATGAATGCCGAAACAATGGCAAAAAACCCCAAAACACGAAATTAACGACAATTCACAATGAAACAAGGGATAAGTGATATAGGTTTTCATCAGCTTTGCATATCACACATAATGATACAATAACATTATGAACATAACAAGGTGTTGGCTAATTCCATGGACAAACATGCATGTATTTGCCATGGAAACAAAATTAACAACAAGAATTTAAAGAATTAGCCAACGAAACGAGGAAAATAATTAACAAGAATTAAAACCCTGATAGGTACGTGTGTCAAATGGCCTAATGATCAAAACCCACTGATATTAGGACCTTTAAAATATCATTTTACCATAGAAAATTAAGGTTTAGGGGCTGAATCAAAACCGTTTCATGAATCGATCAAAATAACGCATTTTTGGCCATTTTACACGTACCCGATAAGTATACCAATTAAAATATGCGTAACAAATGGCTATGAGATCAAAAATCACAGATCATAAGACCCCTCATGGGTCGTTCATATGTGTGAAAATGGAGCCCTAGGGGCTGTTTTAAAACATGGTTTCAAAAATCATCAAAAAACACCCGATTTGGCCATTTTTACGCATACCCGATAATCATATGGCACATATGATGGCTCGTGATACCACTATAGGTGATGATGAATATGAAAAACATAATAAATAATCAAACGCAGTGGAAACATCACCTAGAGACGGATCCATATAGCCATATGATCAATCAATAATAAATATAACAATTATATACCTTTGTAGCGTGATTCGGGAGTCTCTAACAATCACCAACCCACGAATGGAATAAGAAACCCAAATGATCAAATCAATAGGAGGTTATAAGATATAATGTTACACTTAACCCCTTGTTCTTTTCCCTCTTGTTCTTCCCACCAAGGCCGGCCACATGGGGGCCCTAAATGGGCTTGCCCATTTGTTGGTCCAATCCAATAAACTAAGTACTAGCTTAGTTATTAGTAGCCCGTTATTGATCCCAAGTTACGTAGTCTTATATATAGTGTAAATACGATAAATACAATATATAAAATGGTATCTCTGTGTATAAGTGTGTGACCCCATAGACTCACATATGTCTAGTCATATAATTATTTATTATGACACGAGCATACCCCAACAGTAGGATACGCCTTAGACACAGAGAACACCCTCGGCTTGGAAGAAGGTGTAGGCTGTAGCTAAGCCTTTGAAGAAGAAAACTTTGACTTGGCCATAGGCTTCTAATTAATGGCGTAGACACAATGTTTCTATTTTTTTTTGGCTTCAAATCTATTTCACATATGATATAGCAAAATATTCACTTATAAATAGATTCCGTTGATATTGTTTTTATTCTATATCACATAGGATATAGTAAAGGTTTACCGAAAGAAAAGTCCTTCAACAAAATATTTGGCTTAGCCACAGGCATAGCCTTCAGCAAAACTTTGACAGAATAAGCTTTTGTAATCAATTTTAATTGTATATCACATATGAAATAGTAATCAATTTTAACTATAATCAAACCTTTGACTTAGCCACAGGGTGCCGAAGGCTATCCCTGCGGCTAAGCCTTCGACAAAAGAAACAGATGATGTATGATAGTTGGTATGCTTGTACATGATTACTAAAAATATGTGTTTTAAAATGTAGCTGATGAAGATAATGCAAAGGAAACTGATGATGTAGAAAAAGTTATATCTTCATTGCCGTTCTTAAAGACATCCACTAGATAAAAAAACAATAGAAGCTGATAAAGGTACACTTTTTGTTTTTGTTTATCAGAAGTAGCAGAATGTATAAAAAAATGTTGTGTACTGATAATACATAAAGCATTAAATCACATGTGATGTAATTTTAAAAAATTATGCAGGAAATACAAAAACAGTTGCTAAGAGAATAATAGAAATGAGGAAGGAAGATAAGAAGAAAAAGATGGATGACGCAAAAAAGAAAAAGATGAGAAACAAGGAAAGAAAAAGGCAGAAGAGCAAGAAAAAAAGAGTAAGGCAGAGGAGCTTCAAAAGAAAGTTGAAAAAGAAGCTAAAGAGAAATTACCTAAAAAAGAAGAATCAGAGCATGTTGTGAAAGAGAAGAAGAGATACGTCAAGCAAAAATGCACTTCTAGAATGAGAGCAAATGTGCAGGAAAAAAGAAAAGAAGCTGAAATACCTGGCACACCTACTAAGAGATTCACAAGAAGTGACGCGAAAAAAACAAATGAAGATGACGATATTGATCACGAAAGTGAAGAGGAGGATGAGGATGAGGTGATATATGAAGGAAGTGAAATAGAAGAAATAATGGATGAAAGAAGAGGAAAAGCGAAAAAAGAAACCAAAAATAGAAAGATGGAAGCTGTTGAAGAAGAAGCTTTAGACTCAGAGGAGGAGGAGGAGCTTGTTAAGGTTAAAATTGAAAAACCAAAACAACGAAAAGGAGAAAAAGCAGAAAAACCAATAAAAATGGTGATGTATCCAAGCTCCAAAACCATATCATCACCGAAAGCTCTATATGATGAAATGATTGGTTTAGCAGATGAAAGAAAGAAATATTTGAAAGAAATTGGTTTTGAGAGATTCATAAACTTTTCCATAATTGAACTTCTTTGTGCTTTGGTATACCATGTGATTGATAAATTCCATCCACCAAGCATGGAGTTATGCTTACAGAAAGGATCAATAAAGGCAACAAGACAAAAAAATCATGATATGTATGGTCTGCCAATAGGTAAAAGGAAGTTGCAAGATCTAGAAGAAAGACCATCTGATGATCCTTTCATACAAGAATGGGAAAACCAATATTCTCATATAAGAAAAATAACACCACCTATAATATCTATGGAGATATCTAGCACATGTGAAGCTGATTATATGTTTACAATGAACTTCTTGACTCTCGTTGCAACTACCATGGGAACACTAGATAATGGTGGAAAGGTACTACCAACAGTCGTCAAACATGTGAAAGAGGATGATGATATTACGTATATTGACTGGTGCGGTTACTTACTGGAATGCTTACAAACAAGTAAGCTTAACTGGGAGAAGGTGAAGTCGGGCATTGACTTCTATTATGGGCCATTAACATTCTTATGTGTAAGTTATTTTACATGTTTCTATAAATTTGTCAAATGTGATTCAATAACATACAAATTTAATTTAACACAAATTTATTTTTTGTATAAAAATGCTGCTATACTTGGACTCGGCAAACTACCCAAGGTTTCAAGTTATGCGTCATCATCCAGCAATGTGAAGTTGGAACACTCAAACAATGAGAAAGAGGATAGGAATGGAACTGAAAGACAAATGCTTAGGGAAGCTTGAACATCATGGAGAATATAATCCAGATGAAGAACAAACTTGTCTAAATTTGTACAAAGGAGTTGATATTTACTACGAACCATTGCCTCCTAGAAAACCAGAAAAAAGAGAGGTAACTTGTTAGATTCTTCTCATTGTCTTTATAAATTTTTGTGATGATAAAGTGTGTTTAAAAGGTTTAACAGAAGATAAATACTGCAACAAAACCTTCGGCTTAGCTGCAGGCATAGCCTTCGGCTAAAGCCGAAGGCAATGCCTGCAGGCTAACATTCAGCTATGCCAGCGAAAATCACATATGATTTTAAATAAGATTTAAAATTGTTTGAAAAATCATATATGATACTTCAAATGTTTTTGTAAAATAGAAAATATCACATATGATTTTTGAATATAGATTAAAAAACTAATCCAACTTACTTGTTTTACAGGAGTTTTATGAAAAAATTGATGAGAAGTTTGAAATAATTTCAAAGGAAAAAAGAGAGTTAGTTGAGACGATAAGAGAGGGTATGCTAAAATTCAGGGGAGAGAAAACGATGTTCAAGCTATGTAAGAGATACAAGAAAATGTTCAATGTCGTAGATTTCGATCTAGATGAACAAGAAAATGACAGTGATGGAGAAAACGACAGTGATAGGGATAGTGATGATAGCAGCGATGGTGGCAGAGGAGGAGAATTGAATGAAGAAGAGTCTATAGGAAATGACAAAGATGTTGATGGCTGCGATGATAACAGAGCAGAAAGTGAAAATAAAGAGGATAGTGAAAGTACAGATGAGGAAGAAAGTGGGAGTGAAACAAATGAAGCTGGAAATGAGAAGAAGGAAGTTGGGAAGAGAGGTGAATCTGATAAAGATGATGATGAAAAAGAAAAGGTGACTGAGATGGAAACAGAAGATGACAAAGAAACACAAGATGTGATGGAAACAGACATTGAGTATGAAAAAGAAAAGATAACTGAGAATGGAAAAACAAGACGATAAAGAAACAGTAGATGAGATGGAAACAGACGTCGAGAAGGAAAAAGAAATTACAATTGAGAAGGAAAAAGAAGTTCAAGTTCAGAAGGAAGAAGAAACAGTTCAGAAGGAAAAACATATTACAGTTAAAAAAGGGAAAGAAATTGCAATTGAGAAGGAAAAGGAAAATCGAGTTGAGAAGGAAATGGAATCTCATAAAAATCCATTTCATATGCAAATGGTTCAAGAAGACACTTTGGATGAAGAAAGTTTTGACATTATTATTAGTGAAGCAAGAGAAAAATATGACCAGATTACTAAATCAACAACAAAATGACAAGAAGAACAGTGAGAAAATCGGTCACACAACCACAGAAAATGACAAGAAGAAAAGTTAGAAAATCCGTCAAACCACCACAGAAAATGACAAGAAGCAGAGTAATGAAATCCATTACAACACCATCATTCAGTCTTGGTATGGGTTTAAGCTCATTGGTCAGGAAACCTGCAGTTGAAACTGAAAAAGCGACAAAATAAGAACCACCAAAGATTGTAAAAAGGGTGAGAAAACATGTTACTGAAGAAGCAAATACATCAAAAAAGGAAGAAGAGCAAGTTGGAAAAAGAGAAAAGACAGCCATCAAGATTTCTAGTTTCACCATATATGAACCAGAAAACTGTCATAAATGAGAGGATTATAATACACTATTGAGGATGTTAGTCCTATTGACGTGTATATGATACTTTGAGTGAATATGATTAAGTATGCGGAATCTACTTAACCACACTTAGAAGGTTATTGATTATTGGAAATGGAACTTTGATGTTTGTATATTGAACAATGAACACAGGAAGTATATCACCAAACGATTCAATATTATTGAGAATAATGCGAGTGATCTTCACTATCACTAGGGTTACAAAACCTTGAATCTCTATCACAAAGATAACTATTTCAGTTATGTTCAATACTAGACTAGACACATGTATTATAAATTAAGCACACTTATCTCTAAGCTAAGATCTCCCTTTTATAGTCCAAAGGAGATCTTTGCAATATTGTCAAGTCTTGTCAAACTACTAGCTGTTTATGTATGTCAGTAACCAAGATACAACTTGTTCTGTGTATACAACATGTTTACTGAACACTTTGTCTAAGATATTATCTACCGTATATACTTGACTTTTATACACAAAATATCTTTTTCATACTTATCTAACCAGCAGTAGTATACGCGACACTTATCCATTCAGTAGTAGAATCTCCAACACTAGCAGTAGAATAACACTTAGAGTATTTTCCTTCTGAGCACCAGCAATACCTTCTTTGTACCAACAGTACTAACTTTTAGTTAGTTGATGCGTGGTTTTGTAACCTTACAACAGGTTTTACCTCTCGAGGGATCTCAAGAGGCTTACAACCCCACCAGGCAGTGTACCTGACCGATGTAGTATAGTGTAGTGGTAAGTACGGGGGATTGATCGTTCTCCACAGGGAATAGTGTTCGTTAGGTATGAAAGACTACTCTAATAGGTCTAAGGGTTGAGGAAGATTCTTTTTGTGTTTTTATAATTTTTTATGAAAGCAAGTAAAATCTCGGGTTTGAAAGAGTGGGCGGAATTAGTTGCTAGTCAACTAACCCAAAATTACTACGGATGCAAATAAAATAAAATAACAAAAATGAAAATGTGGTGAGAAACTTATGTGTAGAGAAATGTGTTTACTTAGATTTCCTTACTCCCTAACTATCTTTTACCGGTTAATTAGTGTGTATTAGTCGCGTGGATGACGGGTGTATTCCTTAATACCATTTGTGGGGTGGCGTACGTACTTCCCCAACTCTACAAGCTCCTACTTCACTCCTATGTCGAGCCGGCTAGGAAGCTCCTAACATGGGATCACTAGAATTCGCTTGTGCATTAAATACAACCATAAAAACCTTTAGTACGCATTTGGTTCATGTTTCTTAAGACGTTCAAGCAAGTTACCGAATAGGAAGTTAGCCAGTTTTCTTAAGCCTAACATAGATAAACAATCATCCAATACAACTAATAACACACTAATAACCAATAATCAATAGCTAGGTTTCATTAGATCTAAGCAAACACAAGATAAATTTAGCCTAACATGTTAATCAAAAGACAAGAATAAGATAAAATCAAACAACACATAGACATATTGAATGATTAATTGATAACTTATCTTCAATGTAACATGGAAGATCTCAAGGCAAAAAGCCTTGAAAAAGAAGCTAAAATCGTCTTAGGGTTTTATCCCAAAATTCCACACACTAAGTTCCCCTAATGACAAAAAATTAGAAAACTATATATAGATTTTTGGATCTGACGGCGTCACGTTATGGAGTGTGACGCCGTCACCTCGCCGCTTCTAGGGTTCCCGGATGACCTTCTTGACGCCGTCCCTCTTTAGCTCTTCAAAAATCCATTCTGGCTTATCAAGGCTTGACGCCGTCGAACCTTGAACGTGACGCCGTCCCTCTTTGATTTAAGCCGTGACGCCCTTGATCAGGTTAAAGCGTGACGCCGTCAGAATTCACATGCTATTTTCACTGGCTTATCATGAGTAAATTTCACGTCCACTTTTTCTTGCCAAGGCATGACGCCGTCTGGGGTTAATTGTGACGCTGTCATAGGTAACTTTTAGCCGATTTTTGAGACTTTGTCGTTTTCTTCACTTTTATGCTCCAAAAACGTCCAAAATGCCTCCTTTTCCAGATTTCTCCTCAAAAGTACCTAAAATGACAAAAGGAACGATTTAGGGCAATATTTGATCAAATAAATACGATTTAAGGCTTAAATGACCCCTTAAAAGCGGTACACTTTTCGCTTCATCAAATACCCTTACACTTGAGATTTGCTTGTCCTCAAGAAAATGCGCTTTTATTCTAATCAAAATACAAGCTAGGGGTCATTTAATGCAAACATAAAAGTAATTACAACAAATAATCGTTCCACTTCAATCATAATAAGCACGGAGATTACAAACTAGCACCTCACAAGTAGTGTTTAGATACTCACATCTCTCAAGTGTCATCAAAATAAATCTCATAAATGAAAACGGATAATATCTCTCACTACCTGTCATAGCAAATAGATTACCATAGGCTTGGGAAAGGATCGAAAACCTCCTCCACTAGGCGTAAGCACCAAAGATAAACTATCAAAGAGGGCTTTTAAATGGGTTATAACGTTAGGTGTAGGGAAAAGGAAAACACGGTTTTGTTGGATAAGGGATATTTTACTGGTGGCGAGTTAAAGATCTTGATCAATTACATGTACTATACAATGTTGCTAAGCCAAGACTAGACTCGATCTTAAGCTAGAAACGAAATAACAAAATAAAAACATAAAACAAACATAAAATGAAACGGGATGGTAGTCCGTATGTTTTTTTTCTATTTTTCTTTTTCTCATTTTTTTTGTATTTTTCTTGATTTTTTCGATTTTTTTTTTTTTTTTTTTTTTTTTTTTTTTTTTTTTTTTTGCATACACTTTTGCCCTACCATCCAAAATAATACATCATAGGGGCATTGCATTCCCCTTACACTTGAACTTTTACATAACTTTACAAATACTAATCTAATGACTCGAATTAAGATAATCAAAACACTTGGAGTACTTTTAAAATATTTAGCACATATGGGGGTAATAAATGATGTTCATCCCCATTACTCCATTACACTAGCACTTTACCCATGAGTCCCAATCGTCCCAAAACAATATGTACAAGGATATGACTCGACTTAGCAACCATGTAATCAACTAGATAATTAACTTGGGTTTAAACAAATGTTGTAACAATAATGCACTAAAAATGAGTGCATACAAGGTAGGCTAAGGCGATTTGGGTGTACATTTTAGTGGGGTGTAACAAATTCTTCCTTTAAGTAAAATGCTTAAAGGTCGAAACGAAAAGATAGGCTCTGAGGGGTGTACTAGGGGTATCGTGTACTAAAAATGAGTACAACGCAAAGGGTGTGGGAGAATTACTTGACCAATGTAGCCGAAGTAATTATAACAAAAACACAGGTGTAAAACAATGGGTTAATCCTAATGCCTCTTATCATGTAGTAAATCTAACTACACGAATGTAGTCTCACTTGTGGCCTTGGAATGGTCCTAACGCAAGTTCTAGAATCTAAGTGCTACCGGTACACACATCATAGCATAAATGCTTTTCCTACCAATTCTAGGGGCGAACCTCACATATTTGGGGGTGAAAAATTTTTTAGTGGTACGGTTTTTGTGCTAGTCATATAACTCCTATCCGTGTGACGCTCATTAAGATCAAAGTTTCACTCCTATATGTTGTAAAAAAATTTAAATTTGGCACTAAAATTACCCTAACAGGTATTTATCTCAGTTTTATTACACATCCACTATTAAACAAACAAAAATCAAGCGCACTTGTATTCTCTAATCGTACTTTTACCCTCCCCTTACACTTAAGATGAACATTGTCCCCAATGTTCAAATAACAAGATGTAAAAGAAAAAAGTAAAAGAATGAAGTCAAATACTCCCCTGATTCGTTCGGTGGATAATGAAGTAACACGGTTAGATCTTCTTCCAAAGTAATGTTGAAGCTCCATGACTAATGCATCGCCATAAGCTTGATCCAAAAACATTTCCTTGTCCAAAATAACCTGTTAAACCTGAGAAAACAAACACGAAAACCTGCATAACATCGGCGGGATAAACTCTATATATAAGGATATAATGCTTGTGGAATGATAATTTTGCAGATTCCTGGAGATTATAAGTTGGAGATTTAATAAAAACTTTTTATGAAAACAAAACTTTCAAAAATTTCTGAAAATTAAATCTGACGCCGTCAGGTTATAAACCCTGACGCCGTCAGAAATGACCTGACAAAAATTCTCATTTTAAGTTTCCGAAAAATTTCTGGAAAAACCTTTACCTTACTTCCTGGAAATCCTGCAAAACATCATTATGACTCGATACAAGCATTTGACTCTAACAAACACTAATATGTATGTTAATTTATTACTATTACGATTCATGTTCATTTGTGTTCTAATAAACCGATTTAGATTTCCCTTACACTTAACTTTTGCAAAATACCTTTATATGTAGTTAAGACGAAGTTAAAAACAAGATAAAGCATTTTCACAACTTAGTTTTTAACATGAATCAATAAGAATAAAAATTAAACACACATACGGAAATAAATAAAAACAAACAAACAAATAAATAAACACACAAAGCAAATAAAGCTTGGGTTGCCTCCCAAGAAGCGCTTGTTTTTGTTCGAGTCACGAGCCTGACTCTACCCTTATTTAACGGATAAAGGAGAGGTTTTCCCTACACTTAGGATTAAGTGCGGGTGATAGTAGCGATACACACCAGCTCGGTAGGAGTATGCCACGTGAGGAAAGAGTGGTGGATGAATTATATGCTCAAAGGGGTGTGCTCCTTTCATCATAACCTTACCTAGTTCACTTTGGTCAATGGGTGAATTAAAGTTTTCTCCTAAAAAGGGATCATCTTCTATCAACTTCGAGAGATTCCTAGTTGGGAATCCATCTTGACCTAATAAACCCGGTTTAAACCCATAATGTTTCTTGTGATCAATCATGAATGGGTGATGTAAGTATGTAAGGTCATGTTTCACTCCTATATTGGCTTCCTCACTACAAGGCTTAATGTCTACTACCTTAATCTTAACATTACCCGGACTACATGGTTTGATGGGTGGATCGGGACCTAATTCAATTCCTAAGTTCACATCTAAGGATGGAAGATTAGGTAACGGTTTTGGTTTAGGCTCCGGTTCATCAAAACTAGGAACTTCCATAGAACTAAAAGAAAGGTTATGACTACAAGTATTCAAACCTATTTCTTCTAGTTTTGTTTCTTCCAAAGGTTCTACTTCAATTGGGGTTCCTATAGTCCCTTCTACTTCTTCCGGGTAAGTCACGGGCAGTGTGTATGCCTCGAATGATGGTAGGACTTGTGGGGTACTTTGTAGGTTTGTGTTATTTACCTCATCCTTCCTTGTCTCTATATCAATTATATCCACATCATGTGTTTTAGTAGAATCTAACCCAAACATGTTCCTAAGTATCTCAAATCCTTCTCTAGCCATTTCAAGTTCTAAGTCCGATTCATAAGAATCTTCCCCGATAACATGATTACTATGTTCAATTTGCCTAAAGGATTCATCATGTGTTCCTTGAGATTCAAATTCATTGATCATAAAACCTAGGTCTTTTTGCTCAATATGCTCATGTTCGGCTAAATCCTCCTCAATTGTTTCCTCAAGTTGTGATGTATACGAACCCATTAATTCATTAAACTTATGGTTCACGGTTAGGAGGCTTTCCTCAAAATTTTTCCAAAGGGTCTTATTAAAAGGAGTTGATCCTAACAATGATTGTTTAATAGAAGCCACACATGCACATAATTCATCAAACCTATCAAAATTTATACCCATCTCCTCTTGTATATATCTAAGATCACTTAAAAATTCATTGGAACAACAGGAAGCAAATCTATCCGTGTAAAGTAATTGTTCCTCTATTGTTAATGATCTAAATGGAATTTCATCCGCCATGGTGACAAATGAAAATGGTTTTACAAACAAAGGGCACAAAGAAAAAGATAGACTAAAGAAATCTAATAAAAAGAAAAATAAAAATCTCACTAGAAAGGAATCTAGTGAGTAGACCTATAAAATAAAAATTCAACCTAAACAATAACTATTCCCCGGCAACGGCGCCAAAAACTTGATGCGTGGTTTTGTAACCTTACAACAGGTTTTACCTCTCGAGGGATCTCAAGAGGCTTACAACCCCACCAGGCAGTGTACCTGACCGATGTAGTATAGTGTAGTGGTAAGTACGGGGGATTGATCGTTCTCCACAGGGAATAGTGTTCGTTAGGTATGAAAGACTACTCTAATAGGTCTAAGGGTTGAGGAAGATTCTTTTTGTGTTTTTATAATTTTTTATGAAAGCAAGTAAAATCTCAGGTTTGAAAGAGTGGGCGGAATTAGTTGCTAGTCAACTAACCCAAAATTACTACGGATGCAAATAAAATAAAATAACAAAAATGAAAATGTGGTGAGAAACTTATGTGTAGAGAAATGTGTTTACTTAGATTTCCTTACTCCCTAACTATCTTTTACCGGTTAATTAGTGTGTATTAGTCGCGTGGATGACGGGTGTATTCCTTAATACCATTTGTGGGGTGGCGTACGTACTTCCCCAACTCTACAAGCTCCTACTTCACTCCTATGTCGAGCCGGCTAGGAAGCTCCTAACATGGGATCACTAGAATTCGCTTGTGCATTAAATACAACCATAAAAACCTTTAGTACGCATTTGGTTCATGTTTCTTAAGACGTTCAAGCAAGTTACCGAATAGGAAGTTAGCCAGTTTTCTTAAGCCTAACATAGATAAACAATCATCCAATACAACTAATAACACACTAATAACCAATAATCAATAGCTAGGTTTCATTAGATCTAAGCAAACACAAGATAAATTTAGCCTAACATGTTAATCAAAAGACAAGAATAAGATAAAATCAAACAACACATAGACATATTGAATGATTAATTGATAACTTATCTTCAATGTAACATGGAAGATCTCAAGGCAAAAAGCCTTGAAAAAGAAGCTAAAATCGTCTTAGGGTTTTCTCCCAAAATTCCACACACTAAGTTCCCCCTAATGACAAAAAATTAGAAAACTATATATAGATTTTTGGATCTGACGGCGTCACGTTATGGAGTGTGACGCCGTCACCTCGCCGCTTCTAGGGTTCCCGGATGACCTTCTTGACGCCGTCCCTCTTTAGCTCTTCAAAAATCCATTCTGGCTTATCAAGGCTTGACGCCGTCGAACCTTGAACGTGACGCCGTCCCTCTTTGATTTAAGCCGTGACGCTCTTGATCAGGTTAAAGCGTGACGCCGTCAGAATTCACATGCTATTTTCACTGGCTTATCATGAGTAAATTTCACGTCCACTTTTTCTTGCCAAGGCATGACGCCGTCTGGGGTTAATTGTGACGCCGTCATAGGTAACTTTTAGCCGATTTTTGAGACTTTGTCGTTTTCTTCACTTTTATGCTCCAAAAACGTCCAAAATGCCTCCTTTTCCAGATTTCTCCTCAAAAGTACCTAAAATGACAAAAGGAACGATTTAGGGCAATATTTGATCAAATAAATACGATTTAAGGCTTAAATGACCCCTTAAAAGCGGTACACTTTTCGCTTCATCATTAGTACTGTTAGTTATTACTTGAGTAGGCTTCAGATATACACTAGCAGCTAGTACTGTTAGTGTATTCTTCTCAGCAGTACAAACCTTGTGAACATGTAATTCCAAATGCTAATCTTTAGAACATTTAATTCCAAACAATCCTCCCCTAAACTTGTGATTTATCCCAAATCAACATGTTTCTTCTGAATTAAATTCTGATTTTGAGGATCTTTCAAACATTAAATAGTCAGACTCATCTGCTTTCTGTGAATCTCTTTCAGCAATAACATCATCTTCTTTGTCTTGAACAATAGTAGTACCATGAATAAAAGATGGTGCAATTTCCTTGGATGGAGGAATTATAAGAGGCAATGGTGCTGTGTATCTTGGATGCTTGTTCCAAGAAGTCAAATCATCTTCCAGCAAGCCTTTCCAAGAAGTCAAATTGAAACTGAAAGAACTTAGATAGAACATTCTTCATTTGAATGCTTCATCCCTTCTGAATATATATAATACTCCAGAATCTTCATTTGAAGAGCTTATTCCCAGTATCCATCAACTGAAACTTGTGCTTGTTCTTATTATTGGCTGAATAATAAGACATGTTAGCTTCTCAAAAAGCTGACATCATCATCTTGTATGCTCTTGTCTTTTCCATTGAAGTTGATCAATTTTCCTCCCTGATTCTGAGCATACACAACCACAATCTTTTCCTCCCCTTATTGGTTAATCTTCCTCTCCTGGGCTTCATTTCCTCCCCTGAGTTTTATTTTCTCCCCTGTTTGGAAGATCTCTCACCATCATCTCACCATCATCTGATCTACCAATTAGAACATGTTTTCAGACAATGTTGTACATGTAGCCATCAATTCCTTAAGAGTTTATTTGCTGCCCTCATCACTTCCAGGTGTGTAACCTCCTGTGAGTGGTGAATCATGGGGCATTGACTCATTATCCATCATTTGATGGTTTTTCTAAGCCATTTTGAAAATCCTTTTTAAGAAACTTTTGACTTAGCAGAATGAACTTGATTTTATTATTGAAAAATCATACTGCTTATAACCATTTTAAAGGGATTAAGTGTGTAACAGACACTTAATCAAGAATTCGGTTTAAAATAACCTCTGGTTGTGTGAGAACCAATATTTTCAGTTATAAATAACTGCCTGTGTACAGATAACCCCATTCAAAGGGCTTTCTTCACAGGGTTTCCAGCTCGTGACAAGTGTGTCCTATAACACAAGTGTTAGATGCACATTTGTTCGCTGTTCTTTCTATCAGATATCCTTAGACTTGCTCATTATATTAATTAAAGTATAAAATGATAAAAAGTGAGTTGTATCAGTTACTATCTGACCAACTAAGCCATTAATTCACTATAAAATATCATAATTAGTTTCAAGAGAGAAATTTTATAGAATGCATTAACTTAGGTTTACACCTTTGTTAATGAATTCCTAAACTCTGACTATCATTAAGCAATTAGTCTTAACCTTTGTTAATGAATTTCCATCTTTTGCTTTTTCACACTTTGCACTTGAAACATCCTTTGTGCACAAGTTTCCATACCTGAAAATGTTAGTCCAAAACCAAGAAACAAAATGCAGAGCATTTGTCTTATAGCAGTAGAATTATATGACTAACAGTATGAACAAAACAATCCAAATTTTGTACTAGCGGTACAAATTTTTTAATACCAGCATCTTTACCAGTAATTCTCCTCCTATTCCTTCCCTGAAGGTAACATGTCCTCTATCCAATGATTGAAAGGTGTGACATGTTGCCAATCATGTGTCTTGAACATCCACTATCAGAGTATCCTTGATTTTCTTGTTTAGCATTTGAATGTTCCTGTACATGAATAAGGAAATTAGTTTCCTTTGGGGACCCAAGCCATTACTGACTTGGATCTGCCTCGTGCATCAATGTAATCAATTTTCTTTAAAATGATTGATGCACCATTGGGTTTAATTGGTCTCCAAACCCAACATGCTGAGGCCTTAACAGCATTTGCCCTCTTTTTCCTAGCAGCAGTATGAACTGCTTGCCTAGCAGTATGAACTGCTAGCTTTCCAGTTATACCCTTTGTTTTCCAAGTTGGTTTTTGGACCATTGATTTTGTTGGAAAAAGTCTTTTAGCAGTTATTGGTGCATGTTTGGAAGTTCTTTTTGCACCTTTAACTGTTGGTCTTGGGTAAACAGAGGAAAATGGTCTGGCAGTAGAAACTGCTTAGCTAGCAGTAGAAACTTTTTGTCTAGCAGTAGGAACTGCTTTTGGGCCAGACTTAAATGAAACTACTCTGGGGGTTATTCTATTGAAATTAAAGTGACTTTGAGTTGTATGCCTTTTTAAATTCACTCTATTATTTGTATACCCAGATACCCATTGGTTGCAGAAAGCTTTAAGATGATCAAAACTTTCACAAGTGCAACAAGCTTTGTTATAAAAGACAAAGTCATCACCTAGTTGGTCAGACTTGAAGTCATTCCAATTTCTTTGGTTACCTTTGGGCTTGTTTGTGGTTCTATATTGCTCACAATATTTTACTGGTTGCCTAACATGTTTAATATGTGTCTTAGACCTTTCAGTATCATGTTTGACCAACTTAGGAACACTTTTTCCTGCTTTCTTAGCCACTTCAGGTTTAGACATAACCTGATTATCTTTCCTAACAGAGGACACCTTGTCCTCAGGGAGTGAAGCATCACTTGCACTCTCAAAAACTTCTTTAGGACTCTCAGTAGACTTAGAACCATATTGAAATATTGGTTCTTGAAATTCAGTTAATCCTGTGTGGGCTAGGTCAATACCTGGAGGTGAAGGAACACCTCTGAATGGTGGAGGAACAGACTTGTAACCTATACCAGACTTAGCTTTATTGACAACTTGAGCTTCCCAAATTTTATTGATTCTATCTGAGGCATAAGCTAGTGTATCTACTGTTATCTTAACATTTTCATTTGCCTTTTTGTGCTCTACTAGTGCTTCTTTCAGTACACAAATCACATCTTCTTTGTACTCTAAATCTCTTTTTAGTACAACTATG
The DNA here is from genome assembly GCA_021014915.2 of Artemisia tridentata subsp. tridentata. Classification (NCBI taxonomy): domain Eukaryota; kingdom Viridiplantae; phylum Streptophyta; class Magnoliopsida; order Asterales; family Asteraceae; genus Artemisia; species Artemisia tridentata. Next base: position 213,025,124 of record CP139502.1, read on the forward strand.
TCATCACTAAACTTAGATTCATTTTCTCTATAATGCAAAATTTGTGTTTCAAGAACAGCTAGACCTCTTTTATGATTAGATATGTTAAAACCTGTATCATATAGCTCTTCTAGTTGATCATCAAATTCTTTTTTAAGTTTTTCAAATGCTTTAAGAGCAGAGCAAGATTCAGTACATTTGATTATAGAATTTACCTCTGCATCAGAAAATGTCATCGATGCAGTCTCAGTTGCCACCAGTGCAGCTTCTGTTGGTGCTTCCTCTTCATCAGCCATAAAGCTTCAATCATAGCTGACACCATCAATAGCTAGCATAGCCTTTGGCTCTTCCACTGTGACTTCCTTCTTCTTGTCTTGCTTATACCATGTGCTCCTATTATCTTGCTTTCTTGGCTTCCTGCACTCTTTTGCAAAGTGTCCCACCTTGTGACAATTGAAACACTCTACTTTCTTCTTATCAAACCCAGCAGTTTCATTACCATTAATGGTAATCTGCTTTCCTGTTCTCTGCCAAAACTTTTTAGCCCTCATGCTAAGTAAAGCAACCTGCCACTTGATATCCATCTCTTCTAAATCATCATCATCCACCTGTTCAAGGTCTTCATGATTTAGAGGAGAACCACTAGTTTGACTAGACATGAATACATAGAATGTTGGATCTACCTCCTCTGACTTACTAATGTTGGGAGATGACATAAATGCCATATTCCCAGAACTAGTACTATAGCTTCCAGACTTCTTCAGACTTTGTTCAACAATTTTGAAATTGTTGTACAAATCATTGAGTTTCATGGTTTCAATGTCTGGCTTATTCATCCAGACAACCACATGAGTATGGAATTCTTCAGGTAGACTTCTTAAAAACTTCATGTTGAGATCTTCCTTGGCTATCTCAACTCCCAACACTGCTAACTGACTGACAAGCTTGTGTAATCTTGAGAACAGCTTATCAAGAGATTCATTGCTATTTGAGCTAAAGTTTTCAAATTGCTATTTCAGCAATGCCTTCTGAGTTTTCTTGGTAGTTTCATTACCACCAAACCATGCACATATCTCTTCAAAAAGAGTTTTTGCATCAGGATACTTGCTAAAAGATAGCATCTATTCACCAGGAATGGTCATACGCAGCAAATTTCTTTCCTTTTGATCATTCCTCTTCTGTATCCTTTCTTCATTGGTAACTGGTCCAGCGTTCCTTTTCTAGACTGTTTTGCCTTCAAGAATGGATTCTATAAAACCTAGTGTAAAAGAATTACAATACAGAATAATATCCCAGAAGGCATAATCTTGAACCATGAAGTATTGTTCAATCCTTAGCCTCCACAACTCAAACTCATTTTGTTTGAGCATAGGCAACTTTGCAGCAATATTTGTAGCCTGAGTATTCTCTACCTCCGTTTCTTCTTCTTCTTCTAAATCAAATATATCAGCCTTGCTCTGATACCAATTGAGAGGATTATAATACACTATTGAGGATGTTAGTCCTATTGACGTGTATATGATACTTTGAGTGAATATGATTAAGTATGCGGAATCTACTTAACCACACTTAGAAGGATATTGATTATTGGAAATGAAACAGTGATGTTTGTATATTGAACAATGAACACAGAAAGTATATCACCAAACGATTCAATATTATTGAGAATAATACGAGTGATCTTCACTATCACTAGGGTTACAAAACCTTGAATCTCTATCACAAAGATAACTATTTCAGTTATGTTCAATACTAGACTAGACACATGTATTATCAATTAAGCACACTTATCTCTAAGCTAAGATCTCCCTTTTATAGTCCAAAGGAGATCTTTACAATATTGTCAAGTCTTGTCAAACTACTAGCTGTTTATGTATGTCAGTAACCAAGATACAACTTGTTCTGTGTATACAACATGTTTATTGAACACTTTGTCTAAGATATTATCTACCTGACTTTTATACACAAAATATCTTTTTCATACTTATCTAACCAGCAGTAGTATACGCGACACTTATCCATTCAGCAGTAGAATCTCCAACACTAGCAGTAGAATAACACTTAGAGTATTTTCCTTCTGAGCACCAGCAGTACCTTCTTTGTACCAGCAGTACTAACTTTCAGTTAGTACTGTTAGTTATAACTTGAGCAGACTTCAGATATACACTAGCAGTTAGTACTGTTAGTGTATTCTTCTCAGCAGTACAAACCTTGTGAACATGTAATTCCAAATGCTAATCTTCAGAACATTTAATTCCCAACAATAAATATACCAACAGATCCGGATGAAGCGATTGTAACAGATGCTTTATTCTCGATGGAATGAGATCCAAAGTAAGTCTACTTTATCTTATTAAACAATCATATGAAGAAAAAAAATGTGAATTTGAGCTAACAATATATGTAAATCTGCTTTATCTTTTAGTGTAGTGAATTTGTGTTTGAAACAGAATAGGGATGGGTGGCAACCATAATTAGAGACAACATGCAAACACTAGCACCACCTTAAAAGTGGAAGCTAGTGTCATTGACAGCTTCGCTGCGGTTTTAAACTATGAAGAAATGATCAACAACATTGGATCAAAGATGAAACAATTTTTTCACATAGGAATACTTGTAAGTACCTAAAAAGTTAGAACTTAATTACTAAAATCTTAATTTGTTTCTTAAAGATATGATGAAAAGTGTGTTTAAAGGCAATCCAGATGACAAATCAATGCAACATGTAGAATTGGTAACTACTTATTTCACTTATTATGAAAAATATATTTGTTTTATTTGTATTAAAATGAATCTAATTTTTTTTCAATTTATATAGGCAGATCCAATAATCGCGCATGAACACTTTTATCTGGTTGTTTTCAATCTATCAAAAGGCACTTCTGTCATCATTGACAACTCCAACTCAGGGCAGACGTATGATACAAAATACAAGCAGGAATGTGATGTTCTGGTAAGTAATTAGAGATTATGCTTAAATAATGATGCGTACTACTTATTATGAAAAGTTATTAAGATTAAAAAAAAGAAATTAGAATTCTATATTGAAGGGTCTTATGCAGCTAAGCCTTTGGCTTAGCCGCAGAAGACGCCTTCGGCTTAGACAACTCCAAGCCAAAGAACATGATTGTCTTTAATAAACTGAATATTCTATTTTGTTTAGAAAAAACTATTTTCAAGATGTCTGGAATCCTACAACTATCCAAAGGTATATGAGATAACGACAAAAAAGACAACAATCATGAAGCTAAAGTGGGCAACAAAACATAATGTAATTGATTGTGGCATTTTTGTAATGTTGCATATGAAGCAATATGATGGAGAAGCTGTAAAAAATTGGAAATTGGAGTTTCCAAAAGAAGGAAGAGAACAGGAGATTGAAATAATGAGAATGAGAATTAAGTATGCAACAAAGATGTTAATGCATAAATTAAACATTCACCGAGGAAAGATCAGCGAGGAAACATTTGAGTTTGCAAAGACACACACAGAAAAGGCATTGAAGCAGAAGCTTATAAAGGAATTGATAGAGAAGAGCAAGGAAGAATAGGCTACGGAACATGTTGCGAGTGCAATATGATGGTAATAGTTGGAGGTAGAAAGGGCACAGTCAATTTTTGGGATACTGATGTAGTGATGCAACTAAAGCAGTTGGTTTTGGGGGAGACTAATGCAGATTAAAAACTAATTTCTGTAGACTCTAGTAGGTAATGTCGCATGCCATCTCGAATTATTTGAAAATATTGGTACAATGTTGTAAGTCGTATGTCGTATGATACAATGTCGGAAGTCGGATTAAAATTCTAAGTTCTGTAATGGTTTAACTTTGTAGGTACTTTGTTGCCATCTTTTGTTATGGCCAAACATCTGCGGATGTGATTTTGGATAATATGTCTTCTTTTGTAAGTTTTATTGCACCTATGGATAATCACTTGTTAGAGCCATTGTTAATCGCTAATCGCCTCTGTGTTTTATAAAATGTCTTGTTATATTAATTTTCTTACAGCCATTATTAATCGCCTATGAGTTCTATAACAAATTGCATAAAAAGGAGTTATAATGGAAGGCAAATGATAAACAATCACATGTGGTAGTCAAAAAAGTGGTAAACTTAAGAATCACATGTGATATTCATATAATATCACATGTAATATATAACTTTAAAATCATCAATATAAAAATCACATGTGATAATTGTAATCTCAGTAACCAAAATTCTTCAACACAATCTGTAATAATCTATTTCATATAAAAACTCAGTAATAATCAAACAATCATGTATAAGTCTGTTATTCAAATTTCTTCAACACAATCTGGGAAATTTAAAATTAACAAAGATACTAAAAAAGTATGCGGACAATTTATGTTGTAATTTCTGGTTAAACCAAATCGTCCTCTTCTGTATACTTAGTTGGGCACGTACTCTTGTTGTGACCATCTGTGGCTCCACATAGTGAACATGCATTCTTGTTCTTCGAATTCTTCTCAAGAGCTTGCTCTTTTCCTCCTTTTATGCACATCTTTTTACGGCCTTTAAGGGTTACAAAGAGATGGATTGTTAACGGTTTTTACAGCCGGCTTTAGGACTCCAACAAGTTCCTCCAAATTATCAAGCTTGTTCTTAGATGGAGGATTTGGGCAATCAGCCTCGACATCAATCTTTGGCAACTTCAACTTCTCAACACAAGAAGACAACCTTGGCTCATCTTTACTCAACAAATGGACACAGTGATCAACAATAGAACTTGCCTCATTTTCATAATTCTTGACGATCTCATTCTTCTGACTATATATGTTCCTTTTTTTCCTCAAAGCAGCAGGTATAAGGTTCTTTGTCCAACGCCTCAATATGTATTGATTTAGGATCACTTTAATGTTGGCGTTCTTAAAGACACAGAAAATGTGTTTGCATAATATTCCAACTCGAAAAAAAAGCTGACAGGAACATACAACTGATCTATCTTCTTGGTTACGCAACACCTTCATGGACAAAAAGTAATAAGATAGTTCAAAATCACATGCGAAAAAAACTAAACAATGTTTTTAAAAAACATAGATAAAAATCACATTTGATAATAAAAAGAAACAAACTGAACAATGTTTTTAAGAAACTAACATACCTAAAACAGTCCATCTTCTCTATAAAACAGGTTAATTGGCTCTTCTTCTTCATCTTTATCTTTATCCTTACCTTTATCCTTAATTTTCTTTTTTGGCTTTCTCTTTCAACTTAGGTTTCTTATTCTCCATAAATTCATCAACAAATTTCTTCTCTTTAATAATAGATACCTCAGATCCTTCAACCAAACTTTTGGTATCTATTTGGCAAAACCATGTGCCTGCAAATATCTCTACCTGAACCAACTCGAACAGAGGATGAGTATAAATCTTTGATGCATGACGTTCAATCTTAAGATGGGTTCTAAACTTCAGAACAGAATCAATAGTCTTATGATCTAACCACTCTTGTATATGCCTTTGTTTTTCCATTGTCGTCTCAAAATAATTCATAAGAGTAGAACCTGAATTTGTAAAATGAAAGAAAAAGGAGTTCTCACTCTCAGACCTAGATGTCGTCCTCATCAAACCACACAAAGGAGAATCAATAAAATAAGCAGGAATCCAACATGAACGTATACGAAACATCTTTGTTAACCACTTATGATTCTGCAAACTAAACTCCTCTAATAACTTTCCCCATCTATCCTCAAACTCCTCCGGACCGATATACATATTCCATACAATTTGATTGAACTTCTTTTTAAATTCAGTGTGATCATAGATTTTTGAACATATTTGAAAACAATATATCACATGTGATTTAACAAATGATTTGAAAAAAGATATGCATTATCATATGTGATAAATCAATAAGAACTACTAAGAGAATAAAGTATCACATGTGATATAACAAAAGAAAATACAAGAAGGCAGAAAATACCTTTCCAGGAAGCTTTTGTGTAATATGCCACATGCATAGTATGTGTTTCGAACCAGCAAATTCAGCTTCAATAGCCTTTCTCATCGCCCCGTCTTGATCAGTAACTACAATATTTGGAGCTTTACCTAATGTCTTTATGAATGCTTTCAGCAACCATATATACGAATTTGTAGTTTCTTTTTTAGCAAGCCTGCAGCGACTGTAACACACTTCCTATGATTATCTATGGCTGTAAAAGGAACAAAAACCATTTTGTACCTGAAAGAAAACATAAATAGTTAAAATAACAAATTAAACAATAAAACGTAAATCATATCATCAAAACTCATATTTAACATATAAAATACTTACTTGTTTGTTTTGAAAGTAGCATCAAACAAAACAACATCACAAAACTCTCTGTAATTGTACTTAGAAACTTCATCAGCCCAAAAAATTGAAGCAAGCTCAGCATTTTCAACCAAATAATCAAATGAAAAATCAGGCGCATGCTTCTTCCTATTTTCCATCTTAGATATAAGCATCTGTGCATCACTATCGCCTATATAGCAATTCACACCCATAAAAAAGTTCTTGAAATCAACAGTTGTACCATGAAAAAGCTAATAATAACCCTTCAAACCATTTAAGATGTGATGAGCTCTCGTTGCACCAATATTTACACTAGCCGCTTTAACAATAAACAATTGCACAGCATAGGTTAACTGCCTCTCAGTCTTTGACAAATGCTTATACTCTTCACGTTCAAGCTCCTGATTATGTATACTGTGGAAAACTAGAAAGGGGGGTTGAATAGTTTTACCGGTTTTTCGTTAGTTATAAAAGTTTGTTTGTGAAAAACTTTGATTCAATTCTTTTGTGAAATCAATCAACCCCTATATGAACACTAAGCTATACTATCTAACATAAACAATAAGTATAAAGAAATGAGATGGAAAGATCAAACCGAGACAACGAGATTTATAGTGGTTCGGTCAATAAGCTCTTCTTCGCCCTACTCCACTCCCCGAGTACCCAACTCGAGATTTCTAAGCACTATTTCAACAAAGCTCCCTTCAGGCGGAGGAAACCGTACAACGTCGCTTATCACAATTTTCGACACTAAGCTAAATGTCGAGTACAAATCTTAGCTAGTACCAATCTACCACGATCCACACGATCCTTACTAAATCACACAATCAACATACTTCACACGATCTACCCGGTCTACCCTTGATCCACTTGATCAATACAAAAGCAAACAAGCTACAAGAGATCTTCAAGATCTCAACAGGATCACGATGATCCACACTCACAAACTACACAAAAGAAAAATCAACTTGGTGTATGCTAGGATACACCAAGTATGTAACAAATGTTACAAGTGCACTAAACTATGACTAAAACACCTTGTATCTTCTTGATACTTTGTGTTTTTCTCTTGCACTAGTAGAGGAATGAAGGTGATCACTTGGTTGGATGATAGGATCACTCTTTAAACAAAATAAAACTAACTAAATGATCAAAGGAGAGTAAATGTGATAAGAGTTTTAAACTCAGAAAGTTGTGTGTGAAAAAGAATGCCCGAAAACTGTGAATTGGACTGGTATTTATAGGCAGAAAAAATTTGCCTGTTATAGTGGGACGGTAGCACTAAATACCACACGGTACCACTAAATTTAGTGGTACCGTGGTACCGTGCCAGACAAAGACGCTCCATTTTTTGTTTTTAGTGGTGAAAGTTTATTTGGGGAAGTTTGGAGCTGATTTGGGGGGAAAATAGCTGTTATGATTTTTAAACTTATTTTTCCAATAAAACATTTCTTTATAATTCAAAAATAATTTGTAAAGTGTATTTTTGAAAAAATGTTTTGTCACATTAAAAATGTGATGTTTAAAACAGAAATTCACTTCTTTGATCATTTGTTAAGTTGTAAATTTGTTTGTTCTTACCTAGAGTGATTTACGTAGAAACGAGATATTTTGACTAAAAACTTGTTTACGTTAATTTTGTCGTAAAGTGTTTTCACATTTTGTTATCATCAAAACGTGGAGTTATCGAAAAATATAAATAACGTTTTTAGAACTTGCATCAACAATCTCCCCCTTTTTGATGATGACAAAACATAAACTCATTTTAAGTGAAAGATTAATTTTAACAAGTTTTTAGCATGAGTTTATATCTCATTTCTCCCCCTTTTTGTCGAAGCAAAAAGATCGCAAAGGCTCCCCCTTGATGTATACTCCCCCTCGTTTTGAGGACACCAAAGAATCGAGCAATGGTTCTTTCTACAGAACAAAGTTAGATGACACATATACAATATCTAACATGTAGCAACCTAGACAAATATCCAACCATGACAAAATAAAATAAAGAAACTAAGATAATCCAACCATAAACTAAGCCCATGCATTGATAATTGAAAATGATAATCACACATAAGGTGTGAGTACAACATAAAGACAAGAAAGTAAAAACTTCAAGGAGTACACATAAATCTTTAGTGACTTGAGAGGCCCTAAGATTTGCTTCTAGTCCAAAAGGGATCCTAACCATTTTATTTTTGAAAACTAAACATCAATATGTTTTATTTAAATGGGCTAGTGGGAGGTGGAGAGGGTGACATGTTTAGAGGTGGTGGGGGTGTCAAGAGATTTTCAACATAGGAAAACATGAAGTGTAGCTCATCTCTCAAAGAGAAGATGAGATTGCGGTTGTGAAGACAGCATAGGCAATTTGCACCATGTATATCAACCGGATGAAGTTGGATAGGATGGCCCGTGATTGGAGATGGAGGTGGTGGTGAGTATGTTGGTGATGGGGTTGGCATGGCATAATCCAATGGGGTAATAGGTGAGAGTGTGTAATCCATGGATGATGGCATGGTGTTGAAAGAGGGAGATGATGAAGATGTTTTCTAGTATATGATGTTTTGGAAGGAGCATTTGGTGGAGATGGTGAGTAAGGAGTGCATTGAGAAGGTGGTGTTGTCACTTCATCATCTTTGGTGAGATCAACAATGAGAGGTTTGGATGTTGGTCTAACGGTGATCCTAGGTTCTTGGAGATATGGGTTGTTGATCCTTGTGTGGAAGACATGGTGAATGAGTAATGTAAGGTTGAAGATGATATGCAAGAGATGCTTTCAATGGTGAGGCTTTAAATAGACAAAAGTTGCGGGATTTGAATTAAAGTTGGTGGAAGTGTCATATGGTGTACTGAGGGAATCTTTGGGTGTATGAGAGTTTGCAAAATATTGCAGGTTTGAGGTTAGGGATGCAAGAATCTAGAGGAAACAGTGAAAATTCATCAAACAAGGGCACGGTACCACTTGTAACACCCCCAAAATCTGGTATTGCGGAAGTATTCGGGGCATGGGATGCTACTAAATTGAAAATCACAACACAAGGTAGTAAAGAACGGAATACATACTTCGTTTTAATACATTCAACCAAGTTAAAATAAGTTTACAATATAGTTTGAGTTCATAAAATAAGGCCCATAAGTTCAGTTGTCCCATTCAAATATAAGTCATAGTTAAATGCCACAGTACTTCATATAGTAGTCTATGACCCATGCCATGCCACAACCTTGTCATAATCAATCAGCTTAAACACCTGAGAAAAACATGCTAAAAGTCAGCAAAAAGCTGGTGAGTTCATATTTTTATCAATAAGCAGTAAAATCAACAGTTTGGACCATGAGTTTGGTATATGAACATTACAACCCATGTAATGTCATATAAAAATATAGTCTATAACGCTAGCACTAAGTTCATGCAACCGAAACTATAACAGTGCGCATGCTCTAGAGGCATGTTAAATATAAAGGCCCGGCAAGTCTTTATCCTAGACACTTATGTTTTGACATGGTATACGTTCGTTTGCCTGTCCGGTCAATCCGAACGGGGACGTTAGTCCCAATAGATCTATTTTTAACATTCTTGCTTCTCAGCAGGAATTGACGGTTCATGAGTTGGGCATAATGGGACATAACAGGGCTTAGGCTAATCCACGTAATAGCAGAGACAATAGTTTGGTAAATAAAAGAGTTTTGCATGTTTCTCACCCCAATTGTAAAACAAATTTAAATAGAGTGGGGCTATAAACTTAGCTCGGCAAATAGCAGTCAGATAATACAATAGTTCAGATAGTGCTCAGCACCAACACGCGACCTAGATTAGTAAGGTTTGTTTTAGTTCACAGACTAAGTTTAAGAACTTACGAAATTTAATTAAATTCAAAGGTTTAAAAGTCTATGTTATTGTTGCTGGTGTAGCAGCATATAAGTTTAAAAAAATTTCCTAGCATTTGGAGGTATTGGCTCTTGAAAGTGCATAAGTGTATATTGAGAAAAATATCAAGAAGAATAAGTCTCCAGTTTGACAGTAACCGAAAGACTATGTACAGAAACAATTTCTATCAAATATTAGACGTTGACGACATATGGAAACGTTGTCGTTAAGCGAGTACATATTACTAAGTGTCACAATTCGCATTTTCGAGTCTTTACTATGCACGGGATTGCATCATTTCAATTTACGTATGTTCATTAAACGTTACCACTCAGTCATTACTACTAATATTATACTCAAATACTCCCGATTATGATCCTAATATACTTTCATGCTATTTTTAATGATATAAAATTTATATTATTAATTTACCCGGTGTTTTAAAACCTTTTGCTATATTTTCCCGGTTAAGGCTTATAACCCCATCGGTTTGCGATATTTCATCACGATCACTATTTTAACACCCGATTCTTATCAGTAACATGATTTTATGAGATTTTACAACTTTGTCGAATTTTATTTTTATTCGTCACGTTTTATTTTCAGTTAACCCGGTACCCGATAACGCCGAAATTATTCACTAAACTAATCAAACTTACACTAAAATATCTAACTATCAAAAAAATACCACAATACCACCTCCAAGGACCAATGTGCCGCCCCCTTATCCCCCCTTCTACTTGGCCTAACAAGTTAAAACCCCTTTAATATTTAAACCTTACTTATAAACTAGCTTCATTTCATTAACACATTTATTTCACTTTCACTAGTCAAAATAGAACACAAAACTCTCTCCGTCCCCTCTCCATCTCACGGCCACACCAAGATCACAAGAGGAATCCGTAAATTTTCAAGTTCAAGTGTTATACATGTCCCTTATACCTTCCTTGTTAGAGTTTTGCAATAAAAACTCCAAGGTTGTGGTTATTTTTCATCCTAGCTCACCAATCATCAAGTAAGCTCAAGAAAACCATTTTTGATCATTTCATACTTCCTTTGTTCTTATATTGTTGTATCTTCCATTTATTTTGAGAGCAATCCATGCAAAACTTATGTTATATATACCACTTGTTTTATTTTTCATTAAAACTATCTCAAATCCTAGATCTGTACGTTTTATTAACATCCCCGCGAAGCCCACTATTTTTTTAGTGATGTTTAGGACCCATGACACCCTAAGAAGGTGTATGGTAGGATGTGTGTACTTGTGGAGTTGTGTTGTAGTCGTTTGATCAAGCCGCGAACCAAGAAAACGAGTTTTTAACATATTTACATACCTGCTGTCCAAAAACTCAAACTCTGGAAAAATCAGTAAATATGGCGTTATTTTAGCTTTCATATTTAGAAAATACTCTCAAACACGAAAACGTGGTCGCTTGAATCACTAAAAACCGAGTTATAACGAAGGAGATACGATGTTTTAAAGTTAGCAACGCAAAACTATTATTTTCAGAAAATGCGGGCTGTTGGCCGAACTTCAGGGGACAGAACGAGGCGTTAGCCGTAGTCTAGCTGAGCCGAGCCACTGAGAATATGTTAGTTCATGTTATGACGATCGCGTGGATATAAAAGAACGTTGAAAACCGACTTGTAACGACCAAGATATGAATTTCTGAAAATCCGACTAACAAAACTCATTTTGACAGCCTCACTATAATTCCAATATTTTCTAAGTGTAAACAGTTTTGCGAGCCACCATCTTACGAGCTATTTTCCCGTTGAGCGAGACGGTTTGAGCCATAAACTCCTTGAGGTGAAACGAAGTATTCCCGGCCTATTTTCCAAATCAATAGACCGCTTGTTGATTGAACTTATATCGAGTAAGTTATGAATTTCCTAGTATCGCCAAAAACAACTATTTCAAGAAAATGTTTCTAAGTGTGGGAAATTGTTTTGCAAGACGCCATATTCAAAGCCGATTTTCTTCATGATCGAGACGTGTATGATCAAAACTCAAAAGAGACGACATTGAGATGTTGTTGCAAGGATTTCAAAAACGTCAAGTTCTATTCCTAACTCTTAACGTACAATATTTTGCGACTAGTTTTGCGAGGCCGTTTGGTCATATTTCACAAGTTATAAAAAGGGTTATTTTGCGACGAAAACATTATATTAACCGATAAAACACCAAACAAGGATCATAGAGTATCGTTTCAACATATTTACACGAAAAGTAGTTCATATCTTGCCGAGACGTCAAAAATGTAGTTTTCAACGATAAACGTTATTTTCAAAACTAACGAGTGGTATCGTTAACATACGTAATTGCATGAGTAGAATCATTTCATTTGCTTACCTTAGATCATATCATTCACATTAGGTCGCGGTTAGAGACCGAGCCTCATTCCAGCATATTCACCACTAGTATTGTTGGTATCGCATCAGGTGAGTTTCATAGCCCCTACTTTTATACGTTTTGAACTTTTGGGGGAGATACATGCTTAAATTACTTTTCTCGTTTATCAAATACGTTTTGCATTGGTATGCAAGTCATCTAATATGTTTTGCATTGGTATGCAAGTCATCTAATACGTTTTGCATTGGTATGCAAGTCATCTAATATGTTTTGCATTGGTATGCAAGTCATCTAATACGTTTTGCATTGGTATGCAAGTCATCTAATATGTTTTGCATTGGTATGCAAGTCATCTAATACGTTTTGCATTGGTATGCAAGTTATCTATTCTATTGTGCATTGGTATGCAAGTCATCTGTTACATTGTGCATTGGTATGCAAGTCATCTATCCTAATCATTATATGTTAGCATCGGGTTGTAAACACACAGGTTGCAAGTCTCTTATGGACGGGGCTTGGAACTGAGTGGATTTACAATGCCTATGCTGTGGAAACTTTCTCTAAAGGCTTTTCAACTTATTTATAGCAAACTCTATGAACTCACCAACCTCGTGTTGACACTTTAGCATGTATTTTCAGGAACCAAGCAATAGCACGCTACTGGAGGCTTTTGGCAGGGCATGGCATGGTCATAGAAGACTCTGATAAACATTTGGGACCGCTTAACTTATTTTATGGGCCAACTTCCGCACCACTTTTCATAATGTAAATTTAACACTTTTGACTTATAAAATATATTCTAAATGATTGATGTGAAAACCGTTCTTTACACTTGTGTTATGATACCAATTGAGTTGCACCCCAGCGATGTGTAAGCTTCCGCTGGACCCGATTTTGGGGGTGTGACAGATTGGTATCAGAGCCTAGGCTATAGAGAATTGGGTAATTTTGAAACCTAAACTATAGCTACTTTTATGAAAACTTAACCCTATGACCGCCACGTGCCTGCCTGCCAAGCTGATGCCTCATTTGTGGTTTGTTGCTGACATATTTAATGTGATTTATACCTTATTGCCAGATAGATTATACTCACTTACCCTCGTTGATTACTATAATTGTATTCCATATAAGTATGCTTACATATCATGCAGGTCTCAGCGTTACACCTTTTCCTTACGTAGTTTCACCTTTCGACCTCAAGCCTGATCACCTGCCTTAGTCTTTTGAGCCACCCTTTACATGTGAAGGACATAGTATTATTATAACTAAGCTGAGTATTCCAAAATTCATTAAACCTCGGTGGAATATAGACTGGTCATCTATATTCGACCCGGGACAGTGGGACATAGCCTGACCACCTATGTTCGACTCAGAGATGAATTTTGCAATACTGAGAGTAGTTATAATGGAATTATGTCCGAATTGATTTGATCGGTGTAAGCAATTCCATAATCGAGCCAAATTTTCAAAAGACCTCCTACAAACCACTTGTTTCTAGTTTGATCTAAGTGACAGTTCTTGTTTGATGAGTTGCGAGGATCAAACTGGAATCAAGTTGTTACCCGAGCTGATTCAGTTTAATCTCATGACAGTTCTTGTTTGATGAGTTGTGAGATTAAATTTGAATCGACAACCTCAAACCGATTTAGCCTAATCCCATGACAGTTCTTGTTTGATGAGTTGTGGGATTAAGTAAAAATCGGTTACCTTAAGATCTTTTGAAGGCTATGCTTGATCATGGGAAAGTTTACCCCCATCAAATCCGACCACGAGAAAGTACGTAGGTAGAACGAGCGAGCTGAATTCAGGGACTGAATTCCTTAACGGGTGGAGACTGTCACAATTCGCATTTTCGAGTCTTTACTATGCACGGGATTGCATCATTTCAATTTACGTATGTTCATTAAACGTTACCACTCAGTCATTACTACTAATATTATACTCAAATACTCCCGATTATGATCCTAATATACTTTCACGCTATTTTTAATGATATAAAATTTATATTATTAATTTACCCGGTGTTTTAAAACCTTTTGCTATATTTTCCCGGTTAAGGCTTATAACCCCATTGGTTTGCGATATTTCATCACGATCACTATTTTAACACCCGATTCTTATCAGTAACATGATTTTATGAGATTTTACAACTTTGTCGAATTTTATTTTTATTCGTCACGTTTTATTTTCAGTTAACCCGGTACCCGATAACGCCGAAATTATTCACTAAACTAATCAAACTTACACTAAAATATCTAACTATCAAAAAAATACCACAATACCACCTCCAAGGACCAATGTGCCGCCCCCTTATCCCCCCTTCTACTTGGCCTAACAAGTTAAAACCCCTTTAATATTTAAACCTTACTTATAAACTAGCTTCATTTCATTAACACATTTATTTCACTTTCACTAGTCAAAATAGAACACAAAACTCTCTCCCTCCCCTCTCCATCTCACGGCCACACCAAGATCACAAGAGGAATCCGTAAATTTTTCAAGTTCAAGTGTTATACATGTCCCTTATACCTTCCTTGTTAGAGTTTTGCAATAAAAACTCCAAGGTTGTGGTTATTTTTCATCCTAGCTCACCAATCATCAAGTAAGCTCAAGAACACCATTTTTGATCATTTCATACTTCCTTTGTTCTTATATTGTTGTATCTTCCATTTATTTTGAGAGCAATCCATGCAAAACTTATGTTATATATACCACTTGTTTTATTTTTCATTAAAACTATCTCAAATCCTAGATCTGTACGTTTTATTAACATCCCCGCGAAGCCCACTATTTTTTTAGTGATGTTTAGGACCCATGACACCCTAAGAAGGTGTATGGTAGGATGTGTGTACTTGTGGAGTTGTGTTGTAGTCGTTTGATCAAGCCGCGAACCAAGAAAACGAGTTTTTAACATATTTACATACCTGCTGTCCAAAAACTCAAACTCGGGAAAAATCAGTAAATATGGCGTTATTTTAGCTTTCATATTTAGAAAATACTCTCAAACACGAAAACGTGGTCGCTTGAATCACTAAAAACCGAGTTATAACGAAGGAGATACGATGTTTTAAAGTTAGCAACGCAAAACTATTATTTTCAGAAAATGCGGGCTGTTGGCCGAACTTCAGGGGACAGAACGAGGCGTTATCCGTAGTCTAGCTTAACCGAGCCACTGAGAATATGTTAGTTCATGTTATGACGATCGCGTGGATATAAAGAACGTTGAAAACCGACTTGTAACGACCAAGATATGAATTTCTGAAAATCCGACTAACAAAACTCATTTTGACAGCCTCACTATAATTCCAATATTTTCTAAGTGTAAACAGTTTTGCGAGGCACCATCTTACGAGCTATTTTCCCGTTGAGCGAGACGGTTTGAGCCATAAACTCCTTGAGGTGAAACGAAGTATTCCCGGCCTATTTTCCAAATCAATCGACCGCTTGTTGATTGAACTTATATAGAGTAAGTTATGAATTTCCTAGTATCGCCAAAAACAACTATTTCAAGAAAATGTTTCTAAGTGTGGGAAATTGTTTTGCAAGACGCCATATTCAAAGCTGATTTTCTTCATGATCGAGACGTGTATGATCAAAACTCAAAAGAGACGACATTGAGATGTTGTTGCAAGGATTTCAAAAACGTCAAGTTCTATTCCTAACTCTTAACGTACAATATTTTGCGACTAGTTTTGCGAGGCCGTTTGGTCATATTTCACAAGTTATAAAAAGGGTTATTTTGCGACGAAAACATTATATTAACCGATAAAACACCAAACAAGGATCATAGAGTATCGTTTCAACATATTTACACGAAAAGTAGTTCATATCTTGCCGAGACGTCAAAAATGTAGTTTTCAACGATAAACGTTATTTTCAAAACTAACGAGTGGTATCGTTAACATACGTAATTGCATGAGTAGAATCATTTCATTTGCTTACCTTAGATCATATCATTCACATTAGGTCGCGGTTAGAGACCGAGCCTCATTCCAGCATATTCACCACTAGTATTGTTGCTATCGCATCAGGTGAGTTTCATAGCCCCTACTTTTATACGTTTTGAACTTTTGGGGGAGATACATGCTTAAATTACTTTTCTCGTTTATCAAATACGTTTTGAATTGGTATGCAAGTCATCTAATATGTTTTGCATTGGTATGCAAGTCATCTAATACGTTTTGCATTGGTATGCAAGTCATCTAATACGTTTTGCATTGGTATGCAAGTCATCTAATATGTTTTGCATTGGTATGCAAGTCATCTAATACGTTTTGCATTGGTATGCAAGTCATCTATTCTATTGTGCATTGGTATGCAAGTCATCTGTTACATTGTGCATTGGTATGCAAGTCATCTATCCTAATCATTATATGTTAGCATTGGGTTGTAAACACACAGGTTGCAAGTCTCTTATGGACGGGGCTTGGAACTGAGTGGATTTACAATGCCTATGCTGTGGAAACTTTCTCTAAAGGCTTTTCAACTTATTTATAGCAAACTCTATGAACTCACCAACTTCGTGTTGACACTTTAGCATGTATTTTCAGGAACCAAGCAATAGCACGCTACTGGAGGCTTTTGGCAGGGCATGGCATGGTCATAGAAGACTCTGATAAACATTTGGGACCGCTTAACTTATTTTATGGGCCAACTTCCGCACCACTTTTCATAATGTAAATTTAACACTTTTGACTTATAAAATATATTCTAAATGATTGATGTGAAAACCGTTCTTTACACTTGTGTTATGATACCAATTGAGTTGCACCCCAGCGATGTGTATGCTTCCGCTGGACCCGATTTTGGGGTGTGACACTAAGTGCCTCATAGGGTGCAGCTTTGATGCTCGTGTGATAGCTGTTATTGTAAGAAAACTCGGCTAACGGCAGGTGGCTATCCTAACCATTCCCAAAGTCTATCACACACACTCGCAGCATGTCCTCTAAGGTTTGAATGGTTCTTTTGCTTTGACCATATGTTTGAGGATGGTACGCGGTGCTCATATCAAGATCGGTACCCAAAGCATCTTGTAGTGATCTCCAAAAGTTCGACGTGAAACGACTATCTCTGTCGGAGATGATAGAAATCGGGACTCCATGTCGTGCGACTATATCCTTTGTGTATAGCCGTGCAAGTTTATCCATGTTGTCGTTCTCTTTGATTGGTAGGAAGTGGGCGGACTTGGTGAGACGATCAATGATTACCCAAATGGTGTCATAACCGCTTGATGTCCTTGGCAGTTTGGTAATGAAGTCCATCGTTATGCATTCCCACTTCCATTCGAGAATCTCGGGTTGTACAAGTAAACCCGATGGCCGCTGATGTTCAGCTTTGACTTTCGAGCACGTTAAGCATTGACTTACATATGTTGCAATGTCATCCTTCATATTGGGCCACCAGTATAGTTTCTTCAGATCGAGATACATTTTGTCAACTCCTGGGTGGATGAAGTATTTAGATTTATGGGATTCATGCATGATGCGGTCACGTATCCCACCACAGAGTGGGACCCAACTTCTGTCTTTGAAACACAACGTCCCGTCAGCTCTTTTCACGAATCTGTTTTCGCTCTTGGGCATCCCATATATCTTCTCGTTGGGTCTGTTTTCTTCCTTGAGTGCCTCGGCCAGAGCCTCAAGGATTTTTGATGGGAGAGGAGAGACAATTGTCATACCCAATGATCATACTCTCAGGGGTTTTGGTCGTTCTTTTCGGCTAAGAGCATCTGCTACCACGTTTGCTCTGCCTGGGTGGTATCGAATTTCGCATTCATAATCGCTGAGCAATTCTAACCAACGGCGTTGTCTTATATTGAGCTCCTTTTGGTCAAGGATATGTTGCAAGCTTTTGTGGTCGGTGTAAACTATACACTTGGTGCCATAGAGGTAATGTCTCCAGATTCTGAGTGCAAACACTACTGACCCCAATTCCAAGTCGTGTGTAGTATAATTCTTCTCGTGTGTTTTCAGTTGTCAAGAGGCATAGGCTATCACCTTCTCTCGTTGCATCAAGACAGCTCCTAGCCCTTTGTGTGAGGTGTCGCAGTAAACCACAAAGTCTTCACTGCCTTCAGGTAGGGCTAAGATAGGTGCGCTGCAAAACTTATCCTTAAGGAGTTGGAAGGCTTCTTCCGCTTTATCTCCCCAGTCGAACCTTACATTCTTTTGAGTTAGATTACTCATGGGCTTTGCTATCTTTGAGAACCCCTCAATAAACCTTCTGTAGTACCCTGTAAGTCCTAAGAATTGGCGTATTTTGGTTGGTTTTGTGGGTGTCGCCCAATCCTTTATTGACTCGATCTTTGCAGGATCTACATGAATGCCATGACTATCAATCACGTGTCCTAGAAATTGAACAGTTGGTATCCAAAATTTGCACTTTGAGAACTTAGCATATAATTCCTCTTTCTTCAGTAGCTTTAGGATTAGTCTGAGGTGTTCCTCGTGCTCCTTTTCGCTCTTAGAGTATATCAAGATGTGTTGGTTAAGCCAAATGGCATAACCTGGAACTGGTAGTAACCGTAACGAGTTCTGAATGCCATTTTTGGGATATCCTCTTCCCGAACCCTAAGTTGATGGTATCCGGATCTCAAATCGATTTTTGAGTAAACACACGAACCTTGGAGTTGGTCGAATAGATCATCGATTCTCAGGAGTGGGTAACGGTTTTTCATGGTTATTTTGTTTAGCTCAAGGTAGTCGATGCACATTACGAAAGACCCGTCTTTCTTTTTGAAAAACGGAACTGGAGCTCCCCAAGGCGAAGAAATCGGCCTGATGAATCCTTTCTCCGAGAGTTTCGACAATTGGTTCGATAGTTCTTGGAGTTCCGTTGGAGCTAACCGATAAGGTGCTCGTGCCACGGGTGCGGCACCAGGTACTAGGTCGATTCGAAATTCGACATGTCGTGTCGGCGGGAGTCCAGGTAAGTCTTCAAGGAAGACTTCCGGAAAGTCTCTCACGATTGGTACATCCTCTAAATGTTTTTCCTCCGGCTCCTTCTCTTTCCTTTCGGAGACTTGTGCTAGAAAAAGAAGGCATCCTTTCTCGAGGTATTTCTGAGCCTTTGTACAAGAGATGACGTTTAGTGTTGATTTGTTTCTTCGGTCTCTTCTGTCACCCTCTACGATTAAGACTTAGTTCCCATAAGGCAGTCGAACAATTTTCTCGTCGCAAATAATGGTGGCACGATACTTCGACAACCAATCCATGCCTGTTAGGAAATTAAGCTTAAGTAGTTAGTACGGCTGAAGATGGAAGTTAGTACTGCTGAAGAGTTTTGAAGATATAAGCAGTTCGTACTGTTTGTATGAAGAAGTTAGTACAGTTTATATTTTTGTGTAAGATAATTATAGAAAAGATATTGTGTATATCTTATACGATTAGGTTGATAGTTATCTTGTAAAGGAATCCTTAGTCTATAAAAGGATTGCCTAGGTTAATGTTTTGGAATGTATTGTTTTGTTAAGATTCAAGGTTGTAAACCCTAGTGATAGGAGATCACTCGTATTATTCATTAATAATATTGGATCGTTGAAGTTGAAGTATATTGTGTTCATTGTTCATTCATTGTTGATTCGTCTATACAAAACACAAACAAACAAATCTTCTAAGTGCTAGCTAGTAAATTCCACGTGCTAGACTAGACATCATTCAAAGTATACATCTAACACAAGGAGTGTGTGTAGATCCGGTCAAGTGGTATCAGAGCCAGGTTACTGATACTTTGGTTTAGAAGATCCAGACGAATTTGTTTAAGAGAAGATGGACATGGAGACAACAACAAGTCACACTAATATTGCTGCTAAGCTTCCAATGCTTAAACCCAATGAGTTCGATATGTGGTGATTAAGAATTGAGCAGTTCTTCCAAGTTCAAGATTATACTCTCTGGGAGAGTTTTGAGGATGGGAATTCGTTCAAACCTACAACTACAACAACCATTGTTGAGGGTGTCACTGAAACTAAGTTGCAAACTAAGCCAACGACTACTGAAGAGAAGGCACAGCACAAGAATGATGTTAAGGTGAGAAGTTTGCTTCTGATGACTATTCCCAATGATCAGATGTTGAACTTTAGCAAGTTTAAGTGTGCTAAAACCCTTTTTGAAGCTATTGTTGCAAGATATGGTGGGAACGAAGCCACCAAGAAAACTCAGAAGACCCTTCTCAAGCAACAGTTTGATAATTTTTCAGCAACAAGCAACGAGTCACTAGATCATATGTTTAATAGAATTCAAAAAATAGTGAGTCAATTGGCTGTTCTAGGTATTGAGATGCCTCAGGAAGATCTCGACTCCAAATTTCTGAGGAGCCTACCAGCTGAATGGGCTATGCATGTAGTTGTATGGAAAAACAAGCCTGATATAGATTCCATGAGCTTAATGGATCTCTATAGCAACTTCAAGATAGTTGAACATGATATTAAGAAGTCTGCTGGATCAAGCTTAATCTCAAGCTCAGGGAATTTGGCGTTTGTATCAACTCCCAGTACCTCAAGTCCAGATGAAGAAGTTCAAGTGACTGGAGCAGTTGGTACTGCTAGTTCCAATATTGGTACTGCTAGCACTTCAAGCAGTACTAATGGACTCTTGGATGAGAATACTTATTGTGCTTTCTTGACTACTCAGCACAATGGAAGTATGTTGACTCATTCAGATCTTCAAGAGATTGATGAAGATGATATTGAAGAGATGGATATCAAGTGGCAGCTCTCTCTTCTCAGCTTGAGAGCTAGGAGATTTTTGAAGAAGAATGGCAAGAAGATTATCATAAACAGCAATGATGTTGCAGGGTATGACAAGTCCAAGATTGAGTGTTTCAATTGCCACAAGAAAGGTCATTATTCAAGGGAGTGTAGATTGCCAAGACAACAAGATGGAAAGAGCAGAAGATATGGAAACAAGTCAAGGGTTGTGGAGGTTACTGATTCAAGCTCAAAAGCCATGGTTGCCATTGATGGCTTAGGGTTTGACTGGAGCTACATTGCAGAGGAGGAAGCAGAAGCATCTACAGAGATTGCTCTCATGGCATTTTCAGATTCTGAGGTACAAGTTTCTAAATGTTCTAAATCTTGTGAAGCTTTAAAAGATCTAGAAACTCTTAAGAAAAGATATGAGGATCAGAGAAAAGAGCTAACCCAAACTGCTTTTAACTTAGCAAATCATAAGAGGGCTTTAGCTGTGTTAGAAGAACAAATTGTTCATTATAAAAGTAATGAGTCAAATTTTTCTGATGATATGATTATTGTTAAGAGAGACTTAATGTTTAGAGAAAATGAAATTAGTGTGTTGAAACATGAGCTAGAACAGGTTAAGAAAGCAAAGGAGAACATTCAAATGACTGTTGACACACTAGAATTTGCAACTCAGGGTGTTAGTAAGATTGTTGAGTGTCAGATCCTCAATAAAGCTAAGTCAGGCCTAGGTTATAAGTCAGTTCCACCTCCCTATAGAGGAATTCCAACACCCCCAGGCATAGACTTAGAACACACCGGACTACCTGAATTTCAACTACCTGAGCTTAAATATGGTCCTCAACCTAAAGAGAATGTAGTTGATAAACCTGTGTATGAAAGTGCAAGTGATAAATCACTATCTGAGGACAAGGTGTCTTCTGATAGGTCCTCAGCTAAGGACTCAGATGCTCCAACCATTGAGGAATGGACTTCTGATGATGAGGATAATCAGGCTATGGTTAAGCCTGTTAGTGTTAAAGTGGAGGAACCAAAAGTTCCAAAGATGGTTAAACCTGAGACTGTTAGGCCTAGATCAAATGCCAAACCTTTTAGGCCAACAGTTAGGTATGCAGAAATGTATAGAACCACAAACAAGCCAAGAGGTAACCAAAGGAATTGGAATGACCTCAAATCTCACTAATTAGGGGATGATTTTGTCTGCTATAGGAAAACTTGTTACTCGTGTGGTAGTTTTGATCATCTTGCAGATTTTTGTGATAAATGGTTGAGTGGATATTCAAACCATAGGTTGAGCATAGCAAGACTTCAAACTCTTCCTAGGAATGATAGAATGATACCCAGATCAGTTCTATCAAAGTCTGGCCAAAGACCAATTCAAACTGCTAGACCAGCAGTTCAGCCTGTCAGACCAATTAGACCTATTCACTCAAGGCCAACAGTTCAAGGTGCAAAAATGTTTTCCAAATCAGCACCAAAAACTGTTAAGAGACCATTTCAAAACAGACAAGTAGTGAAAAACCAAGTTTGGAAGCCCAAGTTAACAACTACTAAGCCAGCAGTTCCAACTGCTAGCAGAGTAATTGGTACTGGTGTTAATAAAAACACTACTAAGGGAAATATAGGAAATGGAGTGAATGCATCAGCATGTTGGGTTTGGAGACCCATCAAACCCAATGGTGCTAAAATTGTTTTGAAAAGAATGAATTATGTTGATGTAAGAGGAAAGCCTAAGTCTGTTTTGGCTTGGGTTCCACAAGGAAATTAATTTTTCTTGTTATGTGCAATGTTAGTCATATGCTTGTATCTTGTTTCTTTGTTTTTGGACTAACACTTGTAGGTTATGGATGAAAAGCATCACGGAATTAAATGCTTTATATTTTGGACTATATGGTGATTTGAAGCTCAGTGTGTGATCTTTGCACACAACAAATGGTTATTGGTTCACCATGTCTAACCCACATAAGAACCAACTAGTCCAGATCAAACGGTTTCTGGTAAAGACTAATCAAATCCGTTGATGGTTGACAATTTACCAAAAATTATATGGTTATCAGCTCACCATATCTAACTGTGAAGAGTTGGCTAGTCCAAAGCAAACGGCTATTGGTAAAGACATATCAAATCCGTTGATAGCTGATAGTTTGCTAAAAACTAGGTTTGAGCCATGGTATTTTAAAATCCTTTTCACAAAGTTCATACGGCTCAACAAAATTTTTCCAACAGTTGGTACGGTTAGTACAAAGTTAGTACGGCTCAACTAGCCGTTGTAAAAATTTGTCAGTAATTAATTTTATAGCCGTTGGGGTAAAACCGTTATTCTTAAGGTGCTTATAGGGATTTTTCTAGAAGATAATTATCTTTTTACCATAAATTTATTTATTCTATTTCTAAAGATAATTTATCTCATACGCTTATTTCGCAAAACCCTAAACAGTACCTATAAACTCCAATAGGCTACATAAAACCTCAATTCCAATTTAAACGATCATCTTATTGCTATAATCTTTCATTTTTCATCACTAAAAATGGCTGGATTGGAATTTGTTAAGCGTCACAATCAGGTTGCGTTTCTTGAGAAAACAGAGGAAGGAGATGGACCAAAATTTTATGAGATTGTGGACTTTCTAAACCACTCTCACATAAGGTATGCTCTAACTGTTTCTCCTACTGTCTTGACTAGTGAAGATGGAGACTTAGAAATTCATTCTGAAGTGGATGGTGTATCTTTTGTTGTTACCGAGTCTATAATTAGGAGACATCTTAAACTAAAAGACTCAGATGGTATCAATACTATGCACAACACTGAAATATGGCAGGAACTTACCAAAATGGGGTATGATACATCCGAACACAAATTAACTTTTCAAAAAGGATGTTTCTCACCTCAATGGAGATTTTTGATACATACCCTTTTACATTGTTTAAGTCCTAAAAAGACTGCTTGGGAGCAGTTCAGTAGCAATATTGCTATTGCTCTCATTTGTTTGTCTACAAACAAGGTTTTTAACTTTTCAAAATTTATTTTTGAGGGTATGGCATCTAATGTAAACAGCAAAACAAAGTTTCTAATGTATCCAAGGTTTGTTCAAACACTTTTGAATAAAAAGACATACCTGCTTACAAAACCAACAGAAATTTTTGCTACTCCTAGCCTTCAATCAAAAGTTTTTCAAAATATGGCTATGGCTAGTAGGCTTTTTCAAGGGGAACCAGTTCCATTGTTTCCTGAAATGCTTCAAACTGAGTTGGGTGAAGGGTCAGCAGTTCCAACTGATCCCCATCACACATCCACTCAAGTACTTGAAAGAACCCAAACATCCCAATTTCACATCACTTATAGGAGAAGGGAAACACCCAGAGTGATTCCTAGATCCTTTCCCCATGATTCACCTCTCCTAGCAGGTCACACAGCTAGAAGTGATGAGGGTAGCTCTAACCAAAATGCATTGATGGAATTATGTACCAAGCTAGTTGCCAAAGTTGATTGTTTAGAGACAGATCTTGCAAGCACCAAGGAGGAGCTCAAATCCCACAAGGAGAATTCTGCTAAAATTTTTAACAGGTTATCTTTAAAGGTGAAAAAGCTGAAAGATCAATTCAAGCATAAAAGGGCAAGAATGGTATTGGATGATGATTCTTCTAGTGATGACTCAGATGATTCAGATAATGCTGATGGTGGAAATTCTTCCAAACAGGGGAGGAAATTTGGTAAAGACAAGGATGGATCAAGTTTTCAAGGGAGGCATAATGAACATGAAGAAGAACAATTTGATAAGGGTTCTGGTAATGTAGATATGGAAGAAGAAGAAGAATAGACACATGAAGCAGTTCAGACTGATACCCAAGAAGCAGAAAAAGTTCAGACTGTTGAAGCAGTTTCAACTGCTGAGACAGAGCATGAAACAGTTCCAACTGGTGACACAAGAGGAAGAGGAAGCAGCTCAAGAACTTGAAAGGCTCAAGAGAACAAAACCAAAAACTCAAGTTCAGAGAGACTTTGATGCAGAGGTAGCAAGGAAAATGATTGAAAAAGATTTAGCTGATGAACAAGCTCAAATAGCTCAAGATGCAGAATTAGCAAGGAAAATGGCTGCTGATGATGAAAGGAACATAGCTGGTTTCATGGATAGAACATGAACTGAAGATTTTAATCAAGAAGAATTCAATGAGCAACTTCAATACTTGTTGGATTCTGATTGTATTATAAAAGCTCATGCTCTGATGATTCTTAAAGATCAGGAGTTAAATGTAGAAGAAAAGTCAGAGGAGCTCAAAGAATTTATCTTGAAGAAAAACAGAGAAGCTACTTGGAGTGACTTAATGCACAGAATCAGAGAAAGACAAAAGTCAGGTTAAAAGAAAAAGTTGCCTACCAGGAAGGAAAAACTCAATTTCATGAAGCACTATTTGAAGAATCAAGCTAATTACAAGATGAGTGACTTTATTGGATGGACAGATGCTGAGATTGAAAGGAAATTCTTTGAAACATATGCAAGACTGAATACTCCAATCAGAGAGGACATGACAAGGAAAAAGAAAAAAGAACCAGAAGTTCTTGAATCTGATGCTGCAAAGAAACAAAAGTCTGAAGAAGAAGGGTTAACCAATGAGAAGATCAAGAGCATGATGATGATTGTTCCAGAATCTTCATATATCAAACCTTTACAAGTAAAACATCCAATCATTGACTGGGAAGTTTTCACTGATGGAAGAATGAAAGGATGGAAGATAGTCAGACTTGGTGATATTTCTGAAAGGTACAAGTTGTTTGAAGATTTACTCAGAGGATTTGACAGAGAAGATCTTAATCAACTATGGAGCTTAGTAAAAGAAAGATTCAGAGATAAAGATCCTATTGAAGACAAAGACAAAGAATTATGGGTTCAGTTGAAAAGAATCTATGAACCTGATAGTGGAGAGTCAATGTGGAGATTTGAAGCACAAGTTAAAGATGTGTATTGGTATTTGTTTGAATCGTGTGGAGTACATAGAGTTTCTACTCTAGATGGGATAGAAATCTATATGTTGGTGGAAAAGGACTATCCACTCAGATAATTTGTGTTAATGGCTATGGTACAAGGAAGACTCAAGGTTGAAGAAGACTCTGAGATGGCAGACTTGTTAGTTACAAAGATTTTCAAGCTTGCAGAGCAAAGAAAAGTCAAAGACTAAAGTGACTGATGTGATAGATGTTTGAAAGAATTTTCCACATTGAGAAGAAGAAGCTTAATTTGAAGAAACTTAGTGATTTGAATAGAAATCATAAGTTTAGGGGAGGATTGTTAGGAAATTAAGCTTAAGTAGTTAGTACGGCTGAAGATGGAAGTTAGTACTGCTGAAGAGTTTTGAAGATATAAGCAGTTCGTACTGTTTGTATGAAGAAGTTAGTACGGTTTATATTTTTGTGTAAGATAATTATAGAAAAGATATTGTGTATATCTTATACGATTAGGTTGATAGTTATCTTGTAAAGGAATCCTTAGTCTATAAAAGGATTGCCTAGGTTAATGTTTTGGAATGTATTGTTTTGTTAAGATTCAAGGTTGTAAACCCTAGTGATAGGAGATCACTCGTATTATTCATTAATAATATTGGATCGTTGAAGTTGAAGTATATTGTGTTCATTGTTCATTCATTGTTGATTCGTCTATATAAAACATAAATAAAC